>LPNX010607054.1:14581-53031 GCA_001517045.1 Pseudotsuga menziesii | reverse complement strand
TGCGTTAAATTACTCATGTTACTTGGATGAATTGATTATCTTAAATTAGTTGGTATGATGCTGGTGCATAGCATGAGAATGGAATTGATTATTATGTGATTGTTTTACTATTCTGCCTGAATGAAATAGGCTGAAGCATCCCCTTCTACTTGTATGTTAATATGGTTATTCCGTTGTGTTTACGAATTGGGTTGTATTAATCCCATGTTCTGTAATGTCATAATTAATGACTGATGTTTACATGTTGATTGCATGATGAAACTGTGTGCATACATAGTGTTTAATTCCGCTGTGCTTGTTGAGTATGAATAGGTATGCACAAGTGTTATTTAACCCTGCATTTCCAAAGAAATTGACTGGGTCCAAGTTTTGCTAATAAGCCCGGTAGTTTTGGTTAATGTTTCCTTCCTTGCATTGGATTGATGGAAGGGGACGTTACAGAGTGGTATCATGTTTAAGCATTTTGTTCCCAGCAATTTTTAAGCCTGTACATGTTCATGGGCGGTTAGCCTGGTTGTTTGAAGCATTGGTCGCGTCCTCTTTCCCGGTCGGAGTCATGTTTAAGCATTTTGTTCCCAGCAATTTTTAAGCCTGTACATGTTCATGGGCGGTTAGCCTGGTTGTTTGAAGCATTGGTTGCGTCCTCTTTCCCGGTCGGAGGCATGGGGACGTGACACAAATTTATGTAAAATATACTTTACCTTGAATTAAATAAAGATTTAACCAATAATGATTTAATAATTTTGTTTACTTAAGTATGTTACAAGGATCAACTTGTTTTTACAAAAATAAAAATCTATGATTTATAGTCATTATCTCACTATAGCCAACAAAACGGTGTGATCTATAGTCATTATCTTATTGTAGCCAGCAAAACTACTTACAACTTAGAAAATTGATTGTGGCAAAGCTAGCATGACGAATTAAAAGATAAAATGAACATTGACAATCTTAACCGTGAATGGACATTTACAATCAAGGAAATAAGCATACCAAATTTATGTAAAATATACTTTACCTAAAATTAAATAAAGATTTAACCAATAATGATTTAATAATTTTGTTTACTTAAGCATGTTACAAGGATCAACTTGTTTTTACAAAAATAAAACTTTGTGATTTATAGTCATTATCTCACTATAGCCAACAAAAAAACGGTGTGATCTATAGTCATTATCTCATTGTAACCAACAAAACTACTTACAACTTAGAAAATTGAATGTGGCAAAGCTAGCATGATGAATTAAAAGATAAAATGAATATTGACAATCTTAATCGTGAATGGACATTTACAATCAAGGAAATAAGCATATAAACTTCCCAAAATACAGTTTGTTATTTATGATGTCCATAATCTCTTGATACTACAAACTAGTCTTTTGCATAATCTCACTGCATTACTTTTATGATAAATTAGTCGCAACTACACTTGTGTATACCTTTCATTGATGTGCACTTTAAGAAAAATGAATTCCTTATTTCCTATAAGCTTTTGATGTTACATATAACTTTACTTCACCATGTTTCCTCTTCAACATCCCTAGCTCATATTATTGATACCACATTAATAATGCAATAGTGGGCGTTTAATAAGCGTTATGTCGCATTGTGACATTTATCACAGGTTATGTTACATTAGTGACATTCATCAAGGGTTATGTCACATTGCGATAATGCCCAAGATGTGACACATTAATAATGTGTCTTTGGATGTTTAAAAATTTTCTTGAACAATTTTATTGATATATGTTGTTTGACAAAAGAAATGCTTTAAATCATCCACATTCTACATAGTAATGTAGAACTTTATGTCGCATTGTGATGTTTATCAAGGTTTACATTTCACTACGATGTTATTGAGTGTTATATCACATTACGATGCTAAGCAATAGTTTATTATAGTTTTTGGTTGGTATATGTTAAAACAATCAAAGATGTGACACATTAATAATGCGATAGTGGGTGTTAAAAGAGAGTTATGTTGCATTGTGATGTTTATCACAGGTAATGTCCACATTCTACATAGTAATGTAGAATGTTATGTCACATTGTGATGTTTATCAAGGTTTACATTTTACTGTGACGTTATCAAGTGCTATATCACATTACGACGTTAAGCCATGGTTTGTTATAGTGTTTGCTTGGTATATGTTAAAACAACCAAAGATGTGACACATTAATAATGTGATAGTATAAACTATTATAATAAATAAGAAAAACATTATTATTACATGAATTGTTTCCTAATATTATTAAATATCTCCAAACTATATGAGATTTATATCCAATAGTAATAAATTAATATGTCTTATTAATTGTAATATTGGGACAAATTATTTAAATGATATCATGTAATTAATCACAAATAAAAACCATTGCATACAGAGCTAGACCCAACTATAAAAAAACTTACAATCCAACATTACAATGAATTACATAATCTCACAAAACCCATTACGAAACAATTTGATAATGCAAGATGACAATTACACAGCTTTTGTACTATTATAATCTAATAAAACCTTTCACCAACATATTATATTTTGATTAAAAATCCCAACGTTGCGATGTGACATTTTCAAGGAAGATTATCATAACCATTTGTCAACCTCGCACGCCGTATTTGAATTCTTAGAGTCCCCAATGTCTTTGTCACATTATGAAATTAAACAAAGGGTATGTCACATTGTCACAATTTGGCTCAGAATTTGATTTCACATCTTCGTATGTTCGGCGACACAATACTTACTATAGATAAAAACATTGGTTGTGTCGCATTGTGACGTTGATCATCTACATTCTAATAATAAAGAACATATCTTGACTTGGTACATCAATAATATGTTATGGAACATTATGTCGCATTGTGACGTTTATCACATGTTATGTTACATTAGCGACATTCATCAAGGGTTGTGTAACATTGTGATATTTGTCAAGGGTTATGTCACATTGTGATAATGCCCAAGATTTGACACATTAAAAATGTCTCTTTGGATGTTTAGAAAATTTCTTTAAGAATTTTCTTGATATAGATATAGTCATTTGACAAAAGAAATGGTTTAAACTATCCACATTCTACATAGTAATGTAGAATTTTATGTCGCATTGTGATGTTTATCAAGGTTTACATTTCACTATGACATTAATAATGTGTCTTTGGATGTTTAAAAAATTTCTCTAAAAATTTTCTTGATACATACATACATATATATATAGTTGTTTGACAAAACAAATGGTTTAAACCATCCACATTCTACATAGTATTGTAGAATGTATGTCGCATTGTGATGTTTATCAAGGTTTACATTTCACTGCGACGTTATCAAGAGTTATATCACATTAGGACGTTAAGCCATGGTTTCTTCCAGTGTTTGGTTGGTATATGTCAACACAACCAAAGATGTGACACATTAATAATGTGATAGTGGGCGTTTAATACACGTTATGTCGCATTGTGACGTTTAACATAGTTTATGTTACATTAGCGACATTCATCAAGGGTTATGTCACATTCTGATATTTGTCTAGGGTTATGTCACATTGCGGCAATGCCCAAGATGTGACACATTAATAAGGTGTCTTTGGATGTTTAATTATTATAATAAATTTATTTTTATTTCTTTTTATTGATACCTTAATTGTCAATATCACTATATAACATCAATATACATATATATATAATTGAACTGTATTATTTATAATTAATTATGATTTTTTTTATAAGTTCAATTAATATCATATATATTAATAATAGTTAATCATTTTTATTAATAAATAAATGGTTTGGATTTTAGATTTTTACAACTAAATATAGTGCTTATCATTTAATAACTATTAAATAACTATAATCAATTATAAAATAAATTGTTTTATAGTTTATATTTTGATAATCTTAATTAATTAATAATTAATAATTTTTATTTAGAGTTTATATTTTTATTTTAAAACATAAATACATTGTTATTTCATATCTCAAAGGTTTTTTTGTGCATCATCATCATTCAATTGAAAAAACATCTCTATATACAACCATAGTCTTTGTTAAATCAAATATTAACCATGAATTAAAAATAATCAAATGCTCATCATTCAACTTATCACAATCTATAAAGTAATCTAATGGTTATGTCTCCTATGCATTACGATATAACCCTAAGTGTTATGATATATAATATTATTGTGACACATTAATTAATTAATTAATAATGTATTTATTTTTTGGATTTGATTATAATTAATAGTATTTTTTTAATAATAATATTTAAATAATTAAATAATTATTATATTATAATCAATTAAAATATTAATTTATCAATATTAATAATAAAAAATAAAAGTGTAATAATTAATTGTAACATAATAATTTACTATTATTTTGGAGATATGCCTATGGGCCCACCCGTTACTAGCAACAACCACATTAAATTAATTAATGTGTCTAAATACGTCCATAGGCATAAATTTAAGCATGACACATTAATAATGTGATAGTGGGCGTTTAATAAGTGTTATGTTGCATTGTGATGTTTACCTCACGTTATGTTACATTAGCGACCTTCATCAAGGGTTATGTCACATTGCGATAATGCCTCGCATTGTCATGTTTATCAAGGTTTACATTTCACTCTGACATTATCAAGGGTTATATCACATTACGACGTTAAGTCATGGTTTGTTACAGTGTTTGGTTGGTATATGTTAACACAACCAAAGATTTGACACATTAATAATGTGATAGTGGGCGTTTAATAAGCATTACGTCGCATTGTGACGTTTATCACAAGTTATGTTACATTATCGACATTCATCAAGGGTTATGTCACATTGTGATAATTCCCAACATGTGACACATTAATATGTATCTTTGGATGTTTAGAAGAAAGGTTGTTGCATTATTAACTAAAATAATCAAATTCTCATAATTTGAACTCGTAATAATTAATAATTAATCATTTTTATTATAACCCTTTGTGAACCTCCTACATAGTATTTGAATGCTTGCATTCCCCAATGTATTTGTCACGTTGTGAAATTAAACAAAGGCTATGTCACATTGTCACAAACAATGTTTGATATTACGACATTTATCAATACTTATGTTGGATTGCGACATTCCTCAATAGTGCATTCCTTAATGGTTTTGTTGCATTGGGACATTCATCACAATGATTGAAACATTGATTCATGGATATTGAAATTCGTCATTCCTCAATGCTTGTGTCACATTATTCGCCATCATGTTGTGTCATATAGTCGTTTGACAAAAGAAATGGTTTAAACCATCCACATTCTACATAGTAATGTAGAATGTTATGTCGCATTGTGATGTTTATCAAGGTTTACGTTTCACTGCGACATTATCAATGATTATATTACATTACAACGTTAAGCCATGGTTTGTTACAATGTTTGGTTGTTATATGTAACCACAACCAAAGATGTGACACATTAATAATGTGATATTGGATGTTTAATAAGCGTTATGTCGCATTGTGACGTTTATCACATGTTATATTACATTACCGACATTCATGAAAGGTTATGTCACATTGTGATAATTGTCAAGGGCTATGTCACATTGTGATAATGCCCAAGATGTTAAACATTAATGTGTCTTTGGATGTTTATAAAATTTCTTTAGGAATTTTCTTTATATATATATATATATATATAATCGTTTGACAAAATAAATGGTTTAAACCATCCACATTCTACATAGTGATGTAGAATGTTGTGTCATATTATGATATTTATCAAAGTTTACATTTCATTGCGATGTTATCAAGGGTTATATCACATTATGATGTTAAGCCATGGTTTTTTATAGTGTTTGGTTGGTATATGTCAACACCACCAAAGATGTGACACATTAATAATGTGATAGTGGGTGTTTAATAAGCGTTATGTTGCGGTGTGACGTTTACCACCGGTTATGTTACATTAGCAACATTCATCAAGGGGTATGCCAAATTGTCATATTTGTCAAGGGTTATGTCACATTGCGATAATTTCCAAGATGTGACACATTAATAATGTGTCTTTGGATGTTTAGAAAATTTCTTGTTACACTATCAACTATGGCCACGTGGTTCACCAAAGTCAACCATGGTTAAGTATGGCCAAAATGATGTAATTTTATATCATGTTAAGACTTTTACTTTTGAAAAGCAAAAAAAATCATTTGTGTACACAAACAATGTTTTGATATTACAACATTTATCAATACTTATGCTGGATTGCGACATTCCTCAATAGTGCATTCTAATGGTTTTGTTGCATCGTGATATTCATGGATATTGAAATTCATCATTCCTCAAATATTGTCTCACATTAGTTTCCATCATGTTGTAAGAATTTTCTTTATATATATATATAGTCATTTGACAAAAGAAATGGTTTAAACCATCCACATTCTACATAGTAATGTGGAATGTTATGTCGCATTGTGATGTTTATCAAGGTTTACGTTTCACTATGATGTTATGAAGTGTTATATCACATTACGACGTTAAGCCATTGTTACAGTGTTTGGTTGGTATATGTCAACACAACCAAAGATGTGACATATTAATAATGTGATAGTGGGTGTTTAATAAGCGTTATGTCGCATTGTGACGTTTAATCTGCAGGTTATGTTACATTAGCGACAAACATCAAGGGTTATGTCACATTGCGATATTTGTCAAGGGTTATGTCACATTGTGATAATGCCCAAGATATGACACATTAATAATGTGTCTTTGGATGTTTAGAAAAATTCTTTAAGAAATTTCTTTATATATTATGTCGCATTGTGTTGTTTATCAAGGTTTACGTTTCACTGCGACATTATCAAGGGTTATATCACATTACGACGTTAAGCCGGTGTTACAGTGTTTGGTTGGTATATGTCACCACAACCAAAGATGTGACACATTAATAATGTGATAGTGGGCGTTTAATGAGCGTTATTTTGCATTATGACATTTACCTCAAGTTATGTTACATTAGCGACATTTATCAAGGGTTATGTCACATTGTGATAATGCCCAAAATGTAACACGTTAATAATGTGTCTTTGGATGTTTAGAAATTTTCTTTAAGAATTTTCTAAAGATAGAATTGAATACCATATCACAGCGATTCCTTAGCTGTCTACCATATCACATTAAAGATAGAATTGAATATGATAACCCAAAGATGTTGGAGAAAGCTATGAGGAAGGCTAACTTTTGTTTTGAGCAGAATCGGAAGAAAGAAAGCCTGGCCAACTGGAAGGATAAGAAAAATAATAATTAGTTTGAATCTAAGAAGAAGGATTTTGTGCCTAACAANTTTTGTTTTGAGCAGAATCGGAAGAAAGAAAGCCTGGCCAACTGGAAGGATAAGAAAAATAATAATTAGTTTGAATCTAAGAAGAAGGATTTTGTGCCTAACAGAACTTTTAAGAACAATAAGGCCAAAAACTATTCTAATAACAAGAATTTCCAAGGAAATAGGAAAAGTACACCTAACAGTCAGAACAATTCTAAAGGTAAGGAAACTGTAAATAATCATGGAAACTTTACCAAGAATTTTGAGCATAAAGAGCTTGTTAAGTGCTGGGAATGTAATGGCCCACACTATACTTAAATCTGTCCAAAGCGGAAGAAGACTGTTAGCAACATTCATACTATACAGGAAGAGATGACCGTTGGGGAACTAGCAAGGAGCATTCCCATAATCAACACAGCCTTCGAGAACCGACAAGCTAAATATCAGACTTCCATGGTGGAAGTAGAAGGTGGAACCAGAAGGAGAATTTCTCGTGGAACCGGACTGTATCCTTCGGAGGAGGGAAATTACACTTCGAAACTGCACCATTGGACAGGAGAAGGTGCAATGGAATCACCTTAGTCCTAAAGAATCCACCTAGGAATTGGAAAGTAAAATGTGAGATGCATATCCAATTCTGTTCCAGGGGAATTCAGAGGATGAAGAATAAATAACATCGAGGACGATGTTATATTCTAAGGGGGTGTGTATGTCACATGCCCCAATTTTGTAAAATAATGTTATCTTATTTTGATTTTATTCCAAGACATTATGTTAAATTTAATGCTAAGTTGGAATTGATGACTCAGCAGAGTCAAGGGGGTGGAATGTAATTCTGAATATTTAATTTTAAATAAATAAAAGTGGAGACAACCGTTTGGGAGAGCTGTTAAAAAGAGTGTTACTGGTCAAGTTGGTGGAGGGAACTAGGTGGAGAGCAAAAAGACAAGTGGCAGCATCCTCAAACACTTCCTATGTCGCAGGTGGAAACCTCCCTACATTTGGGGTCATGATCCCCCAAGAAAGTGGGATCAGAGTAGGTGGCTCAATTAATGACAACTAACCCAAAAAGACCTAGGAAATATTAATAAAAAGTACCCAATGTAGAGAGCTGAGGCTGCTCATTCCAGGAGAAGAATCATTCAGGTGAATGCACTTGAAGGAATTCATTGGAAAGGGAAATTTTGAGGAAGGTGTTTGAGAGGAAAACTGCAGGAAGGTGATCTAGTACAGCTTTACAGTTGAAAGATCTTATTGCAGTATGTAGAGTTGGTATTGAGTCTCAAGACTAGTACTTTGTTGATCGCTCCACCTAGATCTAGCCAAGGAGACCAGAACAGGCTCGGGGGTCCTAAGAAGTCGTTGTTTGAGTGCTCTCCAAGAGTTCGTAGGGAGGAACGACCTCCCATTTCTGTTGTCATCCAATTTTAAAAATAGGTTCCATTATCTTTTAATTTTTGTGTTATAGTTTATATCTCTATGTGTGAGCAAATAATGAATGATTATATGTTATGCTGTAAATTGTTAAGTTGAAATCTCTTAGTTGTTTCAAGGATGAATCTGTACTTTGATGAAAGATAAATCCTACCTATGTTTTTCCCCATCTTGAGTAATCCAGATCGTACTCTAGCATAGGTAGTTTTTTTAAATGAATGAAGTATGATTAGAATATGAATGAATAGAACACTTATGTTTTTCTGAGTATTGAAATGTTTTATTTCAGTAGATTGTTATTTTTACAGAAAGATTATTAATCTGTTCATAGAGTTATTGGTAGAACTAGACTAAGTATTTAAAATATCAGAAAAGAAACAAGAATCATCTTACTTAATAACAATAGTATGTTTAAGCATATAACTCATTCTTCTACATAGTATCTGCTTCTACAAACTGCATATTTATACTAAAATAGAAGAACTAGTATTATCAATTGAAAATTACCATTTATGTTAAGAAAAGATGTAAAAATAATACGGATAGATAATCTCTTTTCCTTTAGTGCTAACTAGTTTACCTGTAACTATCTGAACTCTAAATAAGAACTTGATAAATATTACAGTATTCTTTTCTTAGTATTATTAACTAAAGGACAGTAGTAACCTATGCTTAAGTTATTATTAATAAGAAACTGTCCTTATACAATTACAGATAGTATAGATGTAAAGAGTATTGACAGGTAGGAAAGTTCTTATATTCTTTCAGTAATCTTACAGAAATAATTTTATTAAATAAACATAATTGTTATAGACTGCTCTCAGCCTTATTTATTATACAAATAAATACCAACATGAAGTTAAAAGCTGATACATTATAATAATATTATTAATACAAATAATATTATTATTAACAATAAACAGTGATGTTTATAAATTAATAGTTCATAAAAACAAACTGAAGAAAACTGTGTGACAGTAATCGAATTTACAAGATAACAATACAGAAAATAATACTCTATAAAATTTAAAGGAGGATAAACCCTAGCTCATATTCTAAGGGTAATCTATTTGTATTTTACATACTCTAGTAACCTAGGTTAAACATAAGTTAATTCTTTTAAAAACTATTAAACAACCAACTAAAAATATTGTGCAAAAAAATGAAACACATTACTGATCAACATATACAAAATGTGTTTATAAAGAAACTGTGCCCTTTCTTTTACTAACATCATACATCTATAGAAATAAATGTGAGGGTTAATACCCTTAAAATTATTACATTTACAAGTATCAAAATATTAAACCCAAAATTTACATAAATTACGTAACCATTAATAACCAGTTTAATATAACTGCTCATGGTCCTTTGAAGGACAATTAATAATANTTTACAAGTATCAAAATATTAAACCCAAAATTTACATAAATTACGTAACCATTAATAACCAGTTTAATATAACTGCTCATGGTCCTTTGAAGGACAATTAATAATCTACTCACAGTGCTTTAAGGACAAATAGAAAACTAAATAATTATTATAACAAGAATAATTTATATCAAAACGATGGTTTTTACAAGTCAAACCCTAAACTATAACTCCATTCAAATCAAGCAAGAATTAAGTTACAGCTGTAAGCATCAGCCTTAAGTATTTATTTATAAACCCTTACAGAGTACTCAAACAGAGTATAAAATCCGTTACATTTAAGAAGGGTAAAACCCTAACTTTTTACACATAGTGTAATGTAAACATTTTATAAACCAAACAAGTCTACTAACAGTACTGTCATTACAAAAAAAACTACAAACTTTAACCCAGCCGCAAGCCAAAGCTTCAACTAATTATAGTGCTAAGGTAAACTGAGTCTACCCTAGCGAGGGTTTAATTTCTAAGTAGTACAACAATAGCCTGTAGAAACATTAACACAACAACATAACTCATGGCGAGTTGAGGGAGGATTTTCCAAAACCATGAGCAAGACCATCGACCACCCTAACACTAGTAGAGTGATAAATCCAACCATTGGACCATGGGGCTTACCCAAAAATGAACCATGAGCCACGGCCTTTGTAGGGGAATATCTACTTCTCATTGTACAATATTTACAGTGGCGAGCACCTACAGTAAAGAAACAAACCACTGTCAATTAAATATACCAATACAAACTATTGTAACAGCAAAGAAAGAATGGCGACGAAGTCATTGAACTCAATGTATTATTTACCGGNGTAAAGAAACAAACCACTGTCAATTAAATATACCAATACAAACTATTGTAACAGCAAAGAAAGAATGGCGACGAAGTCATTGAACTCAATGTATTATTTACCAGACAGAAGAGAACGACGAGCAGCCTTAATGAAGCACTGTCACCTACAGGCTGTGCAAGCGAAGACCCAACATCCTGCAAGGTAAATACCTCACACATTGGTGAGCCTCGAGAACAGTAACTGAAAACTTAACTATACTACAAGCTACGAAGGCAGTGAAAGGAGAACTACACAGACAGCAAGTCACGAGTAGTAGTAACATCCACAAGTGCCAGACTGAGAACTAAGCCAGTGGAAATGGCTTTTAAAACCATGCACTAATGACAAAGGCGGCACGGAACCAATGCATAAGACAACCAGAACCAGGACGAATGACGGCCGCCATGGGAGACAAGCCAAGCAACCCTAGATCCAGTGAAAACTGTGGGATGGAAATGATAATGGTTAGGTTTCGGTAGCATTATATAATTCCCATGCGTGGATAGGAATCAACCACGTAGCGAACAATTTAAACCATGCAAAGAGGGCCGTGTTCTACAGTTCCTGCATAAAACAAGAAAATAAATTATTTGATCATTGGAGCGTCGACTAAACCATAATGTTAAACCAATAATTCGTTATCCAAATCATTAATCATTGCACATTATCATATGTTAGTATAGGGACAATAATATCCATGGTTATGGTTACGTTGACCCTTCAAGAATTGTTACTCATCAACCTTTGTTAAAACACAATAGTTATTCATGCATAAGACTATTTCCACTTTGACCTTATGTTATTCTATTACAACATCGCAATTGCGGTTTAAAGAGTTACATATCCTTCCTCTAATCATTGTTTTATTTATTTGATAGAAGTCAAATAATTCATGTATTAGATTTATATCAATGTGTTAGGTATACACTATAGTTAAGAGATCAAATATGTATATGGGAGAGTTCATACTAGATATTTAACAACTATAATTTATACATAGTAAAACTTTGGTAATAATACTATTACAAGTCATAATTTTATAAATGGCATAATGTAGTAGTGCAAAGGATTATAAACTCTAGATTCAAAGATGTTTATGATCACAGACTAATTATAGATTGAATGTCTATTGAACAAATAGATTATGCATATCTATAAAACTTACATGAACTAATAACTCAAATAGTATCGGAACTTTGAAGTAGTACAAAACTGAAGGTAAGAATATTATTATGAAATTCTATTACATAGTTCAAGCGACAATACTTTGATGGATTTTGGGGTATGACTTAACTTGGTTTTTATTCTCGTTTCACTATGTCTAGTGGATAGTAAAGTAATTATAGAAGTAAACATGACAACTAGAATAGGAATGACCCTATTGAATCCAAAAATTACTCAAACCATAGGGTTTGACATGGAAATAAAATATAGGTAACCATGAGCTCATATAGAAAGTCATGATGGTTGTAGTTTGCACAATCAAAGTTATACTATCCAAAAGATAACAGGCTATAAGTTATCTTGCAGAAGAAAAATGTGGGTCAATGATTACACAGACAAGATAAGATACTATTGCATAAATACTGACAATAACAATCATTATAAACATTACTAATTACATATACTAAAGTAGAAATACTTGTAACTAAGATTCTAATGTTTAGAGTCGCAAACATAATTTACTGTCGTTACTTACTTCGAAACTTGTCTACTAGAAAAACTGAAGGAAGCCAAATGGTTTTACCTTACAGGAGCTGTCTAGAGTTTAGCAGCTTAATTACTAAGCTTTTTAAACTGCAAATAAAATACTGCTAACTTTTTAAAGATCTTTTAATATATACTCGTTCGATCATACCTGTAAACCTGTAAGAATCAGTATTCATCTGCATTAGCACGATTACTAAGTAAGCCCCAGATTCAAAATTAGATTCCACCTACTTGAAAGTAGATTAAATTTACTATTTTATGAAAGCTAGTTGGGCTTCATGAAAAGACTAACCAGTAAACTGAAGTAAACAGCACATAGGAAGATTTTATTCTTGCTAGGAAAATAAACTGTTAAGTTATTATAATTAAGATTTGGTGAAACTAATTACTTGACTATTCTTTTATTTGTAATTCATTAGCTGTTAATAGACTGCAGGTTTAGCTTTTATTGTTATCTGAAAATTTTAATTTTTTGTGAAAATTTGGGGTTTTGACATGTGGTATCAGAGCACAAGGTTCAAACACTAGACCTTGATGAAGCCCAACTAGCTTTCATAAAATAGTAAATTTAATTTTTATGCTAACATATTTTTAAATGTTATTCAATAGAAAACTGTCTTTTTTCTGAAGTTTAACAGGAAGGTATGGAAAGGCTGGAAGAGTATGCACAGGAGGAGTCTCCAGCTATAGAAACAGGAAATTTACCTAAAGATCCTATACCAGAGGATTTAACTACAAATTCCTCAGAGTTGTTACATACTGTAAAAGATTTAAAAACTGAAATGGAGTCTATAAAGCGAGAGAATGAAAGGATTCTAAGGGCTCAAGAAGAGTTGAATCAAATCCTAATTGAAAAGTTTCAAACTGAGGGTAGGGGTAGAAGATCAGAATCTGAAGATGCTAGTCATCAACGAAAATATTAAAAGTTGAAGCATACAAAAACTGAAAGTAGTTCGTCGTCTGAAGTGTTTGGTGGACAACAAAATTATCATACTACTAGTGACAGTAGTGAGGATAATCTGTACGCTAAGAAGAGGAAATTTCCAGGGAATTCAAAAAGATAAAACCACCAACTTTTAATGGAGAGACTGAAAAGGGGGAGGAAGCTGAGTCCTGGTTATTCGGGATGAAGAAGTACTTCCAAATATATAATTATTCTAACCAGTTAAAGGCTAGGATGGCTATATATAACCTCACAGGAAAGGCTGACATATGGTGGCAGGACTTGAAGAGAGTTAAGGGTATAAAAGAGAAAGAAGTTAACTAGAGTACCTTTAAGAGGTATTTTAAAAAGAAATTCCCGTCTGAGAAGGATTATGAGGAGAGAGCTAAAGAGTTTGATGAAGTGAAGTTAGGTTCAATGACAATGAAGGATCTAAACAAGAAGTTCTTAAGTCTACTTAGGTATGTACCCTACCTTGTAGATGAGAAACCAAAAGTACAACGATTCCTTAGCTGTACTATGGTAGATATTGTTCATATCCTCCAAGGTCTTTGGGTTATCATATTCAATTATATCTTTAATATGATACGGTAGACAGCTAAGGAGTCATTGTACTTTTGGTTTCTCATCTACAAGTAATGGAGGAAGCTATGAGGAAGGCTAACTTTTGTTTTAAGCAGAATCAAAAGAAAGAAATCCCGGCCAACTGGAAGGCTAAGAAAAATAATAATCAATTTGAATCTAAGAAGAAGTATTTTGTGCCTAACAGAAATTTTAAGAACAATAAGGCCAAAAACTATTCTAATAACAAGAATTTCCAAGGAAATAGGAACAGTACACCTAATAGTCAAAACAATTCTAAAGGTAAGGAAACTGCAAATAATCATGGAAACTTTACCAAGAATTTTGAGCGTAAAGAGCATGTTAAGTGCTGGGAATGTAATGGCCCACACTATGCTTTAGTCTTTCCAAACCAGAAGAAGACTGTTAGCAACATTCATACTATACAGGAAGAGATGACCATTGGGGAACTAGCAAGGAGCATGCTCAGAATCAACGCAACCTTGTAGAACCGACAAGATGAATATCAGACTTCCATGTTGGAAGTAGAAAGTAGAACCAGAAGGAGAATTTCTGGTGGAACCAGACTGTATCCTCGGGAGGAGGGAAATTACACTTCGGATCCGCACCATTGGACAGGTGAAGATGCAATGGAAGCACCTTAGTCCTGAAGAAGCCACCTGAGAATTGGAAAGTAAAATGCGAGATGCATATCCAATCCTATTCCAGGGGACTTCGGAGGATGAAGAATAAATAACATCGGGGACGATGTTATATTCTAAGGGGATCTGTATGTCACATGCCCCAATTTTGTAAAATAATGTTATCTTATTTTGATTTTATTCCAAGACATTATGTTAAATTTAATGCTAAGTTGAAACTGATGACTCAGCAGAGTCAAGGGTGTGGAATGTAATTCTGAATATTTAATTTTAAGTAAATAAAAGTGGAGACAACAGTTTGGGAGAGTTGTTAAAGAGAGTGTTACTGGTCAAGTTGGTGAAGGGAACTAGGTGGAGAGCAAAAAGACAAGTGGCATCGTCCTCAAACACTTCCTATGTTGCAGGTGGCAACCTCCTACATTTGTGGTCATGATCCCCCAAGAAAGTGGGATCAGAGTAGGTGGCTCAATTAATGATAACTAACCCAAAAAGACCTAGGAAATCTTAATAAAAAGTACCCAATGTAGAGAGCTGAGGCTGCTCATTCCAGGAGAAGAATCATTCAGGTGAATGCACTTAAAGGAATTCATTGGAAAGGAAAATTTTGAGGAAGGTGTTTGAGGGGAAAACTGCAAGAAGGAAATCTAGTACAGCTTTGTAGCTGAACGATCTTACTGTAGTATGCAGAGTTGGTATTGAGTCTAAGGACTAGTACTTTGTTGATTGATCCATCTAGTTCTAGCCAAGGAGACCAGAACAGGCTCAGGGGTCCTGATAAGTCGTTGTTTGAGTGCTCTCCAAGAGTTGGTATGGAGGAACGGCCTCCCATTTCTGTTGTTATCTAGTTTTAAAAACAGGTTCCATTATCTTTTAATTTATGTGTTATAGTTTATATCTATGTGTGAGAAAATAATGAATGATTATATGTTATGCTATAAATTGTTAAGTTGAAATCTCTTAGTTGTTTCAAGGTTGAATCTGTACTTTGATGAAAGATAAATCCTACCTATTTTTTTCTCCATTTGGAGTAATCTAGATCGTACTCTAGCACAGGTAGTATGTTTAAATGAATGAAGTCTGATTGGAATATGAATGAACAGAACACTTATGTTTTTCTGAGTATTGAAATGTTTTATTTCAGTAGATAGTTATTTTTACAGAAAGATTATTAATCTGTTCGTAGAGTTATTGGTAGAACTAGACTGAGTATTTAAAATATCAGAAAAGAAACCATAATCATCTTACTTACTAACAATAGTATGTTTAAGCATATAACTCATTCTTCTACATAGTATCTGCTTCGATAAACTGTATATTTATACTGAAATAGAAGAACTGGTATTATCAGTTGAAAATTACCATTTATGTTAAAAAAAAGATGTAAAAATAATACGGATAGATAATCTCTTTTCCTTTAGTGCTAACTAGTTTACCTGTAACTATCTGAACTCTAAATAAGAACTTGATAAATATTACAGTATTCTTTTCTTAGTATCATTAACCAAAGGATAGTAGTAACCTATGCTTAAGTTATTATTAATAAGAAATTGTGCTTATACAATTACAGACAGTATTGATGTAAAGAGTATTGACAGGTAGGAAAGTTCTTATATTCTTTCAGTAAGCTTACATAAATAATTTTATTAAATAAGCATAATTGTTATAGACTACTCTCAGTATTATTTATTATACAAATAAATACAAACATGAACTTAAGAGGATACATTATAATAATATTATTAACACAAATAATATTATTATTAACAATAAACAGTGATGTTTATAAATTAATAATTCATAAAAACAAACTGAAGAAAATTGTGTGACAGTAATCGAATTTACAAGATAACAATACAGAAAATAATACTCTATAAAAGTTAAAGGAGGATAAACCCTAGCTCATATTCTCAGCGTAATCTATTTGTATTTTACATACTCTAGTAACCTAGGTTAAACACAAGTTAATTATTTTAAAAACTATTAAACAACCAACTAAAAATATTGTGCACAAAAATGAAACACATTACTGATCAACATATACAAAATGTGTTTATAAAGAAACTGTGCCCTTTCTTTTACTAACAACATACATCTATAGAAATAAATGTGAGGGTTAATACCCTTAAAATTATTACATTTACAAGTATCAAAATATTAAAACCAAAATTTACATAAATTATGTAACCATTAATAACCAGTTTAATATAATTGCTCAGAGTCCTTTGAAGGACAAATAATAATATACTCACAGTCCTTTAAGGAAAAATAGAAAACTAAATAATTATTATAACAAAAATAATTTATATCAAAACGAGGGCTTTTACAAGTCAAAGCCTAAACTATAACTCCAATCAAATCAAGTAAGAATTAAGTTACGGCTGTAAGCATCAGCCTTAAGTATTTATTTATAAACCCTTACAGAGTACTCAAACAAAATATAAACTTCATTACATTTAAGAAGGGTAAAACCCTAAATTTTTACACAGAGTGTAATGTAAACATTTGATAAACCAAACAAGTCTAGTTACAACACTGTCATTACAAAAAACTACAAACTTTAACCTGGCCGTAACCCAAAGCTTCAACTAAATACAATGCTTAGGTAAACTGAGTCTACCCTAGCGAGGGTTTAATTTCTAAGCTTACAGCAATAGCCTGTAGAAACATTAACACAACAACATAACTCGTGGCAAGTCGAGGGAGGGTTTTCCAAAACCCTAAGCGAGACCATCGACCACCCTAACACCAGTAGAGTAAGAAATCCAAAAATTGGGCCATGGGGCTTACCCAAAAATGAACCACGAGCCATGGCCTTTGTAGGGGACTGTCTACTTCTCATTGTACAAGCTTTATAGTGGCGAGCACTTGCAACAAAGCAACAAACCACTATCAGTTAAATATACCAATACAAACTATTGTAACAGCAAAGTAAGAACGACGACGAAGTAATTGAACTCAATGTATTATTTACCTGACAGAAGAGAATGACGAGTAGCCTTAACGAAGCACTGTCACCTACAGGCTGTGCAAGTGAAGAACCAATAGCCTGCAAGGTAAATACCTCACACATTGGCGAGCCTCGAGAACAGTAACTTGAAACTGAAGTATAATACGAGCTACAAAGGCAGTGAAAGCAAAACTACATAGACAGCAAGTCACGAGCAATAGGAACCTCCACAAGTTGCAAACCGAGAACCAAGCCAATGGAAATGGCTTTTAAAACCATGCACTAATGAAAAATGCAGCATGGAACCAATGCACAAGACAACCAGAACCAGGAGGAATGACGGCCGTGATGGGAGACAAGCCAAGCAACCCTCGAGCTAGCAAAAATGCAGGATGGAAATGATAATGGTCAGGTTTCGGTAGCATTATATATTTCCCATGCGTGGACAGGAATCGACCACGTAGCAAACAATTTAAACCATGCAAAGAGGGTCGTGTTCTATAGTGCCGGCGTAAAACAAGAAAATCAATTATTTGATCATTGGAGCATGGAGTAAACCATAATGTTAAACCAATAATTCGATATCCAAATCATTAATCATTGCACATTATCATAATTTAGTATAGGGACAATAATATCCATGGTTATGGTTACGTTGACCCTTCAAGAATCGTTACTCATCAACCTTCGTTAAAACACAATAGTTATTCATGCATAAGACTATTTCCACTTTGACCTTATGTTATTCTATTACAACATCGCAATTGCGTTTTAAAGAGTTACATATCCTTCCTCTAATCATTGTTTTATTTATTTGATAGAAGTCAAATAATTCATGTATTAGATTTATATCAATGTGTTAGGTATACACTATAGTTAAGAGATCAAATATGTATATGGGAGAGTTCATACTAGATATTTAACAGCTATAGTTTATACATAGTAAAACTCTGGTAATAATACTATTACAAGTCATAATTTTATAAATGGCATAATGTAGTAGTGCAAAGGATTATAAACTCTAGATTAAAAGACGTTTATAATCACAGACTAATTATAGACTGAATGTTTATTGAACAAATAGATTATGCATATCTATAAAACTTACATGAACTAATAACTCAAATAGTATCAAAACTTTGAAGTAGTACAAAACTAAAGGTAAGAATATTATTATGAAATTCTATTACATAGTTCAAGCGATAATACTTTGATGGATTTGGGGATATGACTTAACTTGGTTTTTATTCTCATTTCACTATGTCTAGTGGATAGTAAAGTAATTATAGAAGTAAACATGACAACTAGAATAGGAATGACCCTATTGAATCCAAAAATTACTAGAACCATAGGGTTTGACATGGAAATAAAATATAGGTAACCATGAGCTCATATAGAAAGGCATGATGGTTGTAGTTTGCACAAACAAAGTTATACTTTCCAAAAGATAATGGGTTGTAAGTTATATTGCAGAAGCAAAATGTGGGTCAATGATTACACAAACAAGATAAGATACTATTGCATAAATACTGACAATAACAATCATTATAAACATTACTAATTACATAGACTAAATTAGAAATACTTGTAACTAAGATTCTAATGTTTAGAGTCGCAAACATAATTTACTGTCGTTACTTACTTCTAAACTTGTCTACTAGAAAAACTGAAGGAAGCCAAATGGTTTTACCTTACAGGAGTTGTCTAGAGTTTAGCAGCTTAATTACTAAGCTTTTTAAATTGCAAATAAAATACTGCTGACTTTTTAAAGATATTTTAATATATATACTCGTTCAATCATACCTGTAAACCTGTAAGAATCAATATTCATCTGCGTTAGCACGATTGCTAAGTAAGCCCCAGATTCAAAAGTAGATTCCACCTACTTGACATGAAAAGACTAATCAGTAAACTGAAGTAAACAACACACAAGAAGATTTTATTCTTGCTATGAAAAGAAACTGTTAAGTTATTATAATTAAGATTTACTGAAACTAATTACTTGAATTTTCTTTTATTTGTAATCCGTTAGATGTTAATAGACCGCAGGTTTAGCTTTTATTGTTATCTCAAAATTTTAATTTTTTGTGAAAATTTGGGGCTTTGAAATCGATAATCCCGATATAGAAATATTGACTTGCAACATGTATGAACATGAGGATGGTGAAGGATGGCCTTGTCATGGCCAACATGCAGACACTTCAAGTGATGTGGGGACCTTGCATAGGCCAAGGCTTGAAGGCTTTCAAGGGACATTGTTGCCTATGTAGAGATTTGTTTCTCTATGGGAGTGCCCATTGACACAATTTATAAAATCCACATCCAGAGACATGTTGACATCGATGCTACAACTCAGGATAGACATTTCTTCCTATCCAAGAAGAATATTGTAAACATAAACAATCGATTGCCAAAGGGAAATTATCAACTCCACCAAATGGATGAAATGAGTGTAAGTATTTGGTATCAAAATCATCGTGAAGATTTCTTCTTTTACCAAAATCCCAATCATGCAAAGGTCCCTTTTATAATGGGAATTCAAACAAAGTGGATGTTAGACACAATGGTGAATTTATCCCTTAAGTATTTGGTATCAAAAGCATCATGAAGATTTCTTCTTTTACCAAAATCCCAATCATGAAAAGGTCCCTTTTATAATGGGAATTCAAACAAAGTGGATGTTAGACACAATGGTGAATTTATCCCATAATAGCTTAATATCTATGGATTCTACATTCAGTACTAATAAGTATGGGGTAAGTTAGATGTTGATTATTGATTCAGTATACCTTCTTAAGTTGTATCCATTCAATATTATTGATGAGTACTTATTTATTAATATGACAGTACCAACTATATACACTGGTGGAATTTGATGAACAACAAAGTGGGGTTCTAGTTGCATGGGTGGTATCATCACGAAACACATCAGAGGATATTGCACTATGGTTGGATCAGCTCATGCATAGGTGTCACCAAATCCATATTGATTGCAAAGTTAATGCTTTCATGGTTGATGATGCATTGGCTAAAATCAGTGCATTGAGGTAACTTCACTTTTGTTAGGTTTGTTTTATGAAACTTATGTTTATTATAAGAATGTCATACTAAAGTGCACTTATTATGGTAGGAGGATCACTGGGAGGATCACTGGGAGTGATGTGATATTGTGTATTTGGCATGTTCGGACGGCATGGTTAAAAAATGTGAATCGACTAGCCACAAATAGAATACAAGAAAATGAGATGTTTAGTGAGTTAGGTTGCATCATGAAAGACACTCTCAATGTTGAAGTGGATGATGCAATCAATACCTTTTTCAGCAAATTTGCAGATGAACATAAGTTCTTAGACTATTTCCACAAGAACTGGGTAGCTGATGATAAGATTTGAAAGGGAACAAATCCTTAGTATTTTTTTTGTTCTTGCATTTCATAAAGATTATATACTAGGAATAATCCAGTTCTTTGCATCTAGGTATGGGGGTGAAATGTTATCAATATTTTCCTCATGCAAATTAGGAAACCAATAATGCGGTTGAGTCATACCATTTCTACCTGAAGACAAAATTTCTATCTGATCGAAGGAAGAAATGTGCTCGTAGAATGGATTGGTTGTTTCATGTTCTCCTAACAAGTATTGAACCTTGTTATCAGTTAAAGGATATTTTAAAAAAAGGAGGATATCTAAACAACTACAATAAAGAGGAACAGTTAGAATCATCAATGGAAAAAGAAAGTAGAATTCCAGATAGTGGTTGCTTCCCTCATGAGATCACAACCAATGCTTACTAGGTGAGAAGTCAAACAGATCATGATAAGAGATACCTTGTCACATGGTATCACACAAATTTTATAGCGTGTGAATGTCCATGCTCTACTTGAGGAAGCATTTGCAAGCATGCTATAAAGGTCAACCAGCTATATTTCCGCTCAGGAAATTTAGAGTCATTGTATGGTCAAGATGTAGTGGCTAACACATTCAATGACCCCCCCATCGAAATTAATATAGAGCCCCAGAACCATGATCAAAATTCCAACATGACTCTTATTCCCACTGATATTGTTGATGCATACATCGAGGAACTTCATATGGCTAGAGAGGAGGTGTTTAGGAAACTACAATTTGTTCTAAACAACCCTCCTACTACTTTGTGCAAGATGAACCGATTTAATGGTTTTCTTGATAATTTTTTGGATGATGATTTTGACTTCACACTTGGTTTGGGTGCTCTTGATTCATGTTTAAAGAGGAAGAAGAGTTTCCTTAGCCCTACAAAAAAGAAAAGAAGAAGAAAACAAAACAGTGGTTTGGAAATTGATTTGAGTGTCCATGCATCTGAATATGAACCATTTGAGTTTTGATACCTCAATAAGCGGGGACGTCCTCGATCAAATAATGCATTCTCTATGGATCCATGTTAGTTTCATAGCTTGATTAGAGTAATGGTTTTGGAATAGTGTAATTAATCATTGTTGTTCTATAACAAGTGATGTTTTGTTGTTTTTAGTGACACAACAATCCATAACCATGGGGACAAGCCAAGGCCATCCAAGTAGCTTATTATGACAGGTACATTTTTATGAAGACATGGTCTTACAATGTTTTTTAATATCTCACGCATAAACTGTAAGTATTGTATTTTATTTCATATTATTAGGTGTTAGTGTCGAGTATCTTTCATATTTAAACCTAAAATTATATTGTGAATGCAAGCATGTTATTTAGCGACACAACAATCCATAACCATGGGGACAAGCCAAGGCCATCCAAGTAGCCTATTATGATAGCTACATTTATATGAAGACATTGTCTTACAATGTTTTTTTATGTCTCACGCATAAACTGTAAGTATTGTATTTTATTTCATATTATTAGTTGTTAGTGTCGAGTATCTTTCATATTTAAACCTAAAATTATCTTGTGAATGCAAGCATGTTATGTAGGGGAAGATGTGGATCCTATTTTGTATAGCCTTCTCATGGTATTATTCTTGTTGTAATATTTGCATGGGAAATACATTTTTAAGGTTTCATAAGTAGATATTGAGATATTTTTTATCCCCAAGATTTGCCAACTCAATTTCCAAATTTTACTTGATTGAACTTTCGGCAGATATAAGTAGAATAGTCAACTCCAAAAATTTATATTGGGAGGTTGGTTGTGTATTTTTATAATGTGAAGATAATTTACTAGACAATATTTGATGAATTAGGATAATGGCGTTTCTTGTATCATTTTCCGGCCATTAGCTTAAAAAAGGGAATTTATCCAAATGATACTAGTGAACGAAAAACTGGCTGAAGGCTTTATCATTTTCTAATGTCAATACGATTTACTAAACATTATTTGATGAGTTAGGATAATGGATGAATTGCTATACATTATATTTTGTTTTGGTTTTGTTGCTCCAAGGTGTTTTGACTTGCAAGAACTATAAGCTAAATTATTAACGTTGCATGAAGATTTGCTGGTGAGATTTGAACTTGAAGAGTTTATTAGAATAACAATGCATTTTTATCATTTATACCTTGCATTCTACCTATGGACTTATAAATCTAATATTTTGACTTTTCATTGTTAGGATGGATCCACTCTTTTTTTCAACGGGTCAAAAATGCCTCTTCCAGATTTGCCAAAAAAGATTATCTTCCTCAGGATTTGATGATTTAGATATGCCATTAATTCACACAAAAGCAAGATAGAGTTCAGATCCAACTGTGGCTACAGAAATAGTGACAAAATGCCATGCAACAATATTAGGCATGATTGAAGTATATTTTTGTAGTTTCTATATGCATTGGGAGGTTTGATATGGATTGGTAAAATATGCCCTATATTGTTCTCTTTGTGGGATGTCTAATATTACATCTGCAAATAAATGTTTTTTTTGGTCTCTCTAAATACTAGATTTGACTGGCCTCTTCCCATGTGACTAGAAAACAGGATTGGTATATGTCTCAATTTACAATATTCCAATTATACTATGCTTTTCAATGTGTCTACCTCTTTGCATCATTTTATTTACACTAGTGGATGTCTCTTGAGTTTGAAAACATATCCATGTTCAATCCATGTGTATGTTGAGTTTCTGAAAATATATCCATATTCTTCATTGGTTTTTGAGAGTCCATTATAGATTTAATTTTATATCCTTTTACTCTTATGGTCACCTAGACTTTAATGAATGAAAAAAAAATTACAAGTTGTGTAGAATGAATTAAGGTTTATGTCTTGATAATTATCAAATGGGATGTCAAATGACCCATATCTCTCAGATGTATCTGCACTATTTAGAATCTTAATCTCCAACTCTTCTCTCCTATATCTTTGTATAGAATTTATAACAACGCAAATGAAACTTCAGGGAATTTATAACTCAAACATTCTACAGGTTCAATTTAGTCAAAGTCGTACTCTTTAATGTTAAGTTAAAAACATGAAATTTAAAAGAAATTAACTTCAATTTACCTTGGGGAAAAGCAAGTGTAGGTAGCAGAGAACCCATCAAGCTAATAAATAAAAGATCATAGTTTTGATAAAAAGAAGAGTTGCTTAACCACTTGAGAAACCAAAACTAATTCGAAGGGTTTTTTTTGAGGTTTGCATTGAGTAATTTTAAAATTCATGTATATATTTTCTCTGATCATGTTATGAGTTTGTCTAACATGTGGAAGATACCTCCAAATTTACCTAGCTCTAATTTTGTTGTTTGATTCCATTGATTCCCACTTCAAATGGAAATATATGCATTTGATCTAAAAAAGTTATAATGACAACAGCATAGATCCCAAAAAAAACAAATTAAAAGGATAATATCACAATATGGATTGTGAGAAAAATCCAAACAAATGAGATTCCTATGAGGATTCAAAGAAGGATAAGAAATTAGACAATTTAAACGGTCGAATATTCATTTGTACAATATTTTTTGTCTTCTAGTGCATGAGCATGATTTTAAAAATAGTTTATTCCCTTTTTAATTTGAATAAAGGTTTAAAAGTTTTGTTAATAAAAATGAAGGTTAGACTATTTAGGTTGCAATCCTAGGTAAAATGAAGTTACAATTTCATTGACTTTATGGGAGGTTGCATTGACTTTATGGGATTTGAACTTGAGTAATTGAGAGCATAAGGTTTAAGACCTTACATTAACCTCATTTATGTTGAATGTACAATTTCACCTTAAGAGGAGGTGAAGGTGAGTATTTGCACAAATGCATATTATAGGACAGCCAATTGATTTAGAGGCCAAACAATAGACCTCAACTTTGATTGATAATGAGAAGAAAACTTAAAAGGTTTTTCTCCGAGTTTATGGTCAAGGAAATCTTAGAAAAGTCTGAACATGTTATTCACCTATCCTTTTTCTCATTGAGAGGAATGTTTTCTTGTATGTGAAAGCTCCAAAATATTATTCTAAGCATTTATTGAATAAAGAAATTAACTAACATTGATCCATCATAACCCCTGATCTAGAGCATCATGTTAAGAGCATAAAAAAGATTTAAGTTCAAACCTTTCATTGTTCAAAAAATCCAAGTTTAAGATGAACCTATGCTACTGTTACAAAAATAAAAAACCGAGCTCTTTGTGTTTCTTATCCGTTTTGACATTATAAATGAGACCTCATTTGTGAATCTGCCACTCTCCTCTTTCTGTACACTCCATTTCATCCCAAACTTGATATTTATCTAATTTCCAGTATTAAAAATGGGGATTATTCTTTAAGAGATTCCTTTTCCATGTGAAATTCCAGGTAGCACAATTCTGGAACAAAGCTTCATGAGGCCAAAATCATTGAATAGCACTAGGATTTCATCAATATTCCTTTTTCATAACCAAATCCATTGTACATACAAATATGCCTCATACTCAAACTAGGTGTGGCTTATGGGAAAAGAATCCTCAAAAACCACTTTTTTGGCATCAACATCAAAGTACACACTGTTAATACTTGAAGTGACTCATAATCACTTAGATATTGTTCCCTTCTCACTCTTTATGCTTTAATTGAGGTATCACACCACTAGAGACAAGATTTCCACCTAATCCAACATGTGTTGGATTTTTGTCTTTTTTGTGTCTTTTTGGCATTTTTTTTAACTTTTTGTTTTTTTTCCTCGAAAAAAGTGCTTTAAGTGATAAATTAATCACTCAAAACATAATAAAAGTGAGTTTTGAGGTAAGTGTGAAAACGAGCATCTTTATTGCAAATTTTGCGCTTCTCCCACACTTTTATTACAACTTGAAATTTCTCAATTAAATTATTAAAAAATGGCCTAAGTTTATGGGAAAATTGATTTTTCCTATAACTTCAAAAAAAACCTAAGGGGGGCCTAACGCAATGTTCAAATGACTCAAAATAGTGGGTAGGATGTTTATATATATTGAGTCATAAAATTTAATAACCTCATAAGGCTCGGGTTAACCATTACATCGGGTTAACCATTACCGCTTTGGAGGAGCGGGTGAAAAACTCAAAAAGTATACACAACTTGTTCAAGAGTGCATAATTAACAACGAAAAAAACACCTTGGAATAGATAATTCAAAGTCGAAGTCCTAGGAAATCTAAGTATGTTAAATTATTGACCATGCTAGCACACTTTATTACAACATCCCCAAGGGGTATGAACATGCAATTTTTTCAAAAAAAGGGACCACAACTAGTCCTGATGTAACCATAGAACTTCTAAGCACTGATAATGAACAACTAGTTTGTTCATTACTTTGGTGACTCATTGGAAATCCTCGAAGTGCAACTTAGTGAATAACACCCCCAAACACTGTTGTGCTAATTTATCTACCGAGTCTAAGTTGCGAGCTTGAGGAGCATTTTTGCATTGTTTTATGTAAAAAGAATGCAAATGCATTTTAGAGTCCATGAGGTTTATTCATAGGGTCTAGGTTTGACGACCCTAAACTAAGAAACACGTTTGTATTATATAACAAGAAGTATTTTTTCAATCTATGATATAAAAATAGACTCGCAAAAACAAGGGTATTTCTCTTCTATATCAATAATAAACCGAACTAGAGGTAAAATAGATATCGACATGCATTTTTTTTTGAAGTGTGACTCATAATAATTACTAAGTCAAAAACTACAAGAAGAATTGGTTCACTCCTAAATAGTTTTGTTTGTGGTAAAGAGTCATAAGAGTACAATGAAATGAAGGAAGCTTTGGAGAATAAACTTTATACACCCTTCTTTCGACATTATTAATTAATTATATGGTTAACAAATATGCTTTTAAGAATATCATATCAAGAAATAAGATTTTTAAATTATTTAAATAAAATAAATTTTTACTATAAATATTTAAATATAATATCATCTAAACCATATTAATATTAACTTTACGTATTTACTTCTAAATTTGAATGGTATATATTAGTTTTCTTTTTAAACGACTTTGAATTATCTATGTATTTTTGAATAATGGAAGTTTAGCAAGCTCTAGAAAATATACAGCATGTTAAGTCTCAATAAACAACCTTACCCTGGCCAAAGAAAACCTAATAGCTCAATAAACAACCTTACCTTAACCAAACCTATAACCTTCAGTGACATAACACATATTCTAAACCATTGGGTTCACTTAGATGCTAGCTAAAAGACTATCTTCTTGCAAACCATGGCCGTTGACTGAGGCGACCATCCTCTTGCAAACCATGGCCATGGCCATTCATCGAACCCTTGGGAGAAACGGAGTTGTGGGCTTTGGGAAGAAACCACATTCATTGGTGCACACACAATGGGAGGGCACATATCCTTATCACTTTGAAGCGGGGTCATGGAGCTATCTCAAAGAGTATTGTTTCTCAACCAGGCAGATCATCGAGAACAAATCAGACGCAATTATGTAGCTGAAAGGTGTGTCAAAATTCTTAATTGATCCTATAACTATAGGAAAGCTAAAGCAATCTTAATTCTTAATTGATCATATAACTATAGGAAAGATGAAGCAATCTTACATCTAATAGAGGCTTAAAATTATTTTTAATCCAAAGTGACAACCATATCTAGATCAATACTAAGCTAAGATAGCTTTATGAGTGGAAAGTTCATCCTGCCCAGTAATGGAACTATGATAAAATTGTTTTAGTACCTTGTAAACCTGGATGACCTAATACCTCAATTCAAATAAGAATTAGACAATTGAAACAACCACATTTAATTATCAACAAATTTATTCGCGNACTATGATAAAATTGTTTTAGTACCTTGTAAACCTGGATGACCTAATACCTCAATTCAAATAAGAATTAGACAATTGAAACAACCACATTTAATTATCAACAAATTTATTCGTGTATCAAGCATGTGTATGATTGACCAGGGCAAAAAATATGCATAGTAAGCTCACTAATTATTCATAATAACCTGCACTTTGATTCATTCAAAATGAATATACAAGTGATTTATAAAGCCAAATCATCTATCAAGTTTGCAAATGCAATGAATATATCACTTACACTAATACAAAATGAGAAATTAATGTCTAAAATCCGCCTATAAACGACTATTTTTGAGTTGACGACTAATAGTAGCATATTTCCACTATCTTATAGCTAGTCATATTTCACTTAGTCATNATGAGAAATTAATGTCTAAAATCCGCCTATAAACGACTATTTTTGAGTTGACGACTAATAGTAGCATATTTCCACTATCTTATAGCTAGTCATATTTCACTCAGTCATTAATAGCTTGACTAATTAGTCATTGATTTAGTCATTGATAGTCAATGATTTATTCATTGATTTAGTCATAGATTTAGTCACGGATTTAGTCATTAATTTAGTCACTAATTGCAGCAATTAATGACCAAATATACGATTAAATAAACTACTAGATGATAATATATTAATGACTAAGCTAAATACGACTAGATACGGGAAATTAGCTACTAATAGTCGTATATATGCGAATTTAGTCGTTTTTGTAGTCACAAATTTATGATATTGTACGAAGGAATCGAACCACCAACCTCCTGCCTATAATTAGGCAGGTGCTCTACCATTGAGCTAGCACCCTTTAAGAAGTAGTTATTGCTTGATAATGATGATATTCAAACAAATTTTGCATCATTTAAGCCTACAAAATAATGATTATCAATTTACTATAGATCCATAATGGCTTACCCTGTACTAGTCCTTCAAGTCCTTCTTGCACTTAATAAATGCATTTGAAAGACTTGAAGGACTATTACAAGGTAAGTCATTATTTGTATATAGTAACTTGATAATCATTATTTGTATGCTTGAATGATGCAAAATGAAAAATTCCCAGAAATTTATAGGAATGACAAGCATACATCCAATGTTAAACTATCTACTGAGTCATCTAGAGTCATGCCAAGATATCTAAATTTGATTGGAATCCAATTAACCAAGAAACTAAACAAGATAATCATACATTTGTCTTCAGACTCTGAGAAAAAAATATAAATGTTTCTAAATTGTTGTTTGCATCATGAAGAAGATTGTCTAACACCTGAAAACGAGAGCAGTTGATCAGTACTCCTTCCTCTTATTTACAACTTTTGGAACACAACATGAAAAAACCAGATATATCAAAAGAGTGTGATGCACAATGCAAACCTTTATTAACCCTTCTATATTTGTGTCACATTATACACAGGGGGCACAATATTCATATCTAGTGTTGAATGATATCTTAAACATCTGTAGCAACCATTATCCATGTTTCTCTACTTCACAATATTTTAAAGATGGCTTGCTTCAAGAGGATTATACCATCATAGGAAGATAGATGTGTATGGGATTCTTAACAAGGAATATAGGATTATCCTAGTTTAATTTATTTTTACCATAGTAGAAATATTTTTCCATATTGTCCTCTGCTTTATGGAAATTCAGCACTAGTACAAAGTTCAGCAATTTCTTGTGCAGTATGGATAGGTACAGTCAACTTACTTTTAATTGTATTTGGTAAAATCCTTCATGTATTTGATACCCATAAACTCATAAACCCCAACTATAAACCTCAACAAAGTTAAAAAAAATAATAGACATCTACGAATAAACTAATAGCAAATTTTGAAGACATGAATTATTTTTTTTGACTTATTGGGCAATATTGAGGTTGAATTTCTTCTAAAATTCAAAACAAAATGGCATATTTATTCAACAAGCATCATACAATTGGATACCTAGAGAGTTCCAAAGGACAGATAGCGAGCCAGTGCCAAGTTTTCCCCCATTTCCTTTGACTATCAAACTCGGATGTTCTTGACTTCATCCGCTTCATGTTCAGTCTTCACCGTGCCTTGGATACAGTTATATACATATTTTGGAGGTGGGCTTATTACTTGTATTTTTTCTTTTTACTTTATTTTATTATAGATATAGTTCTTGTTTTTTATAGGAGCTATATTTTCACTCCACATTGTACTTATATTGATCGTGTCCGTTTAGTCCCATTGACCTATTTTTTTGGTAAAGTCGAATCACCACCATTTCCCACAAATAATTCAAGGGAAGGATTCACATTGTCATGGAGTGAATTTTTGCAAAAAGAATTATGAGGTCTAGATTAACTAGCATGAATGGGATATGACTGCTATCAACCTGTGCACCCTCTAGTAAAAATTCCTGACAATTTAACATTAACATGGAGTGAATTTTTGCAAAAAGAATTATGAGGTCTAGATTAACTAGCATGAATGGGATATGACTGCTATCAACCTGTGCACCCTCTAGTAAAACTTCCTGACAATTTAACATTAACGATCCACCTAGACCAAGATTTTTTGAACCCATAAATGTCGATGTAGTTGGCGAACCAATGTTTAGTTCATACCCATTCTCCTTTTCAGAATCACTTAGAACTACAACTTTGGACTCTTTATGGGCCTTTAAATGAACAAGCCTGCCAGATTTACATGGAGGACAGGCATTGCCTAAAGATGTAGAATCAAAGCTAGCATCATTATTTCTGAAAATTCAAGGTTCCAACTTGCTTCTTGGTTAACACTTGCATCTTCATCAACTTTGTTGCTAGCAGTTGCACTGCTGCTGCTATGAAGCATGGCATTGATTTTTTTCTTATCAATTTCTCTATACATATTGTTTGCTTCAGAAGGTTGAATACCTGCACCACTCACTTTCCAGCAACCATATTTATTTCTCTTGATTCCAATTTCAATGTCATATGCCCTTCTAATAAGATATCCTCATGCTTTACCTTTTTCCAAGGGTCCTGCTTCACCTGTTTCAAAATTACATTCTGATTCTTGATATCTTGATTTTTCATATTGATGGATCCATCACGAAATATCCAATCCTCATGTAACTTGTTTTCACCATCATGTTTTGGACGCCAACAACCATCCGGTTTAACTTCAACTTCGGTGACATCCTCGGGGTATTTTTTAATCTGCATCCAGGAACCATGGTATGCATGTTAATGGGCATCTAAAAGTTGATTGTAAATCCACACCTAGCAACATAAGGATTAATATTTTGGTTTCCAACTTAAATGTACAAGGAAATAGAGAATATGCTTACATGTGATGTAATGCAATTGAAATATGGGCCAATTATAATGTCCTCCAATGAATAATTCTTTATACATATTGGACACTACCACTGCATTAAGAATCAAACTTAGTCTGATAGCATTACTATTTTTACCACTTAGCATGTTTGTGTTGTAATGATGTCTAAAATCTACAGAAGACAGTGTTAGCATTACATTTGCAGTTTTTAGTAATTCCCAACCTTCTGTGCACGTTGGTTGAGTTCTAAAAAAGTGTTGAGGTCAAAACACCCCATATGAATGCAAGGTTTGAACCTTCCAACAACTTTTATACGTGATCCACTTAGTTGTCATTCACCCAAATCCATATGAAAATTCTGGAAATGCTATCTTTCAACATAAAAAGAGAAACACAAAATACAATGCAACACCCCCACATGCATAATTACAAGATATCAAAAGCATCAAGTGACAGTTACATTCAAAATTGTTGCTAGAGCTAGTTCTTAGAAAAAAATGTAATTTGCACTAGAAAGTTGTAATTCCTGATACAATATATGAATGTTCACTAAAAGTTTGCAAAGAAATAGAGCTGATACAGAGAAAGGAACATGCACCATGAGTTTCTAATCTCTCCCTTAGAATTCTCATTTAGTTTCTACATGGTCTTTCAATGCTTCTGAAATCATTTTATGTTTCCCTAATCTGCAGTAACTCTTCCATTGCAACACTTTAGAGTTCAAACATCTGATGGGTATATGATATAATGCAGGATTTGATTTCGTAAGGCGCAATTACTAAATCACGACCAACAAATACTAGATACATAATAAAGCACGACATGGGATATAAGAACTGTAAAAAGGGATCTTCATAAAAAATATCAATAAAATCAAAGTTACAATCTCAATGTGTTCACACGGAAAGCTCCATATCAACCTAGTATTCAACATCTAAATCATTTTACTTACAGGGCAGTGAAGATTCATTGAAACAAATTCAGCTACCACTTTTAAATCACTATCACTATCATCTGAATTCCCTTGATATGCACCACCCCTAACACAATGCTTAACACGAGAAAGGAATTCTTCAAATAGTTCTCCTTCTGATTGACTTGTCACCAATATCAACACCTGCAAGAGTTGTAAACTTATAATCATCTTGGAGAAATACTACTAGAAAGCTCGAGTCAAGAGTATGATAAACACAGTAACAATATCTATATTTTAAGAGCACACACCTAAATTTCTTTCAGAGGTCACTTATGGTTGTGGGAAGCAACTAACGTTTAAAGGTTTTAAACTTGCAGTTTCACATAGAAGAATGTAGGTCACACAATGGAATTTCCTGCATTCTGCACAAAGGGATAAAAACACTCTAAAAAAAACCAATATATTAAAATTAAGAAAGAGGAAATAACAGGAACATTGGTATAACTTACAAAATTCATATAATCCATCTTCTCCAATAGGAACTTTGTATACATCTCAGTCTGATTCAGAAGATCATCCAATTTGCTAAACATGGAATCACTCAATTCTAAATTTTCACTCTTGATTGATACTTCCATTTCTGCACCTTGGTGTTTCAAACGTACTTCTTCAAGTATTTTCTCCTCTTCAACCATTTCCTTTGTAATTAATGGGATTTGTCCATTCTATAAGTCAAGTGGTATCTCATTACCCTCTCCTATGAGACATGCTTCAACCCCAGAAGACCTTTGCTGTATATTAGAGTAATAATATCAAAACCCTAGTAGACAAAAAGAGAAAAATGAACCCAAATGTATAGGAAGAGATACTACCTTGCATGGGACTTGAGGAAACACAAAAAGATATTTAGTCTCATCAAACAGTGAGGTTGCATTTACCTATTCCAAAACAAATATCAATGCCTCTGCATCTCCTCCATTTACAACATTTTCTTCTTCGAGTGTTTTCTCCTCTTCAGCCATTTCTTTTAAAATTTGGCCATTCACTAAATTAAGTGGTACCTCATTATCTTTTCTTCAGAGACACACTTAAACTCCGGTAGATGTTTTCTATTTATCAGAATATTAATGTCAAAACCCAATGTTAATTGTATGCACAAAAATTAAGAACCAGCAAATAACTTGACATGAGTGTTCAAATAGAGCATAGCTAAAAAAAAGAGACCTGAAAAACCCCTATTGTAGAGATAAATGGGTGAACAGATTTTACAAAAGGGAAAAACAAACCCAAATGATTGCAAAGAGATTCAACCTTGCATGGTACTTAAGGAACCATGAAAAGTTATCTAACCTCATTAAACAATAATGATTGGATTACCTCCTCTTCTAAAATAGAAACCAGTGATTCCTTGTCTCCTCCATTCATAGGCATCGCCACCTTATCCTCCATTTCTTACATATGCTCAATATTCAAAGAAACTAGAAGAGAATAATGAAGTTCTTAATCATTATCAAACACAAGATTTAACAAAGCATGCATTACTCTGGAACAAGATATCAACTAATTTTAAGAATAATACGCAAATTCATGCCATAATATCTCCCTAATGCTTTAATTGTTTCCTAACTATATTCCTTGGGTTTCGCAATTAAACGACTTATGCAATATATGAATTCCATATGCATTACGGTCCAAATGTTCTTTATTGTTCACAATATTCCCTTTTGTAGTGTAAGGGTCTCCAATGAACTTGGTGTTGGGACTGCTGAGGCTGCATGCTTTTCAGTTTTTTTTTCAGTGGCTACATATTCAATCATCAACATAATCTTTGCAATAGTTTTTCTTCTTTGCAAAAATGTCGTGGGTTATCTCTTCACAAGTAGCCCAAGCGTCGTAGAAAGAGTCTCATATTTGGTTCCATTTCTTACTGCATCTATCCTTCTTAATGGAATACAGACATTGCTCTCAGGTAAGTACTTAACATCTCCACTACTAATGAAATTTTTTATTTTAATTAACTATTTGTTCCCTGGTTAATTAAATAACCATGCACATTATAGGGAAATTACAGAACAAGATGTAGATATAGGATTTGGTTCACAATACTGTGTTGCTAATGTGAACTTAATATCTTGTTATATGGTTGGATTGCTACTAGGAATACTCATATGTTTCAAGTTCAGATTGGGGATAACTGTAAGTATTCATGGTCCCTTACTATAGGTAAATTTAGTCATTTGTAATTTCTCTGGATTGTTTGGTCTATGAGACTAGTTACTTGACTGATATTTTTTCTTTTTAACAAAGGTTTTATATATTCATTCTTGGATTGTTTTTAAACATTTTTTCTATGTTTGCAATTGCTATGGTGAGATAGTTGGAATGTATCAAAAGTCAAATCAAGAACATTAAACAACATTTTAAATAACTGTAGTTTGAATACCTCATATCGATTTTTCCATCAATACTTCTCTTTTTGCAATAAGATTTAAGAGTTCTATAGCCTGTTGTTCGTTTATTATCTTTATGTTTTTTGTGTTCATCATACTTTAGTTAAATTTCTAACATGGTGTGAGAGAAGAGATATTTCCTAACAGAAATGGTACACTTAAGTTCTACATGGAACTGGGTACATGACAAGACCAGAATAAAGATATACTAGGAAGAAAACCTAGTTAATTAAAAATTACTTTAAAGCCAAAGTTCTGACTGCCTCAATTGGAAGGTTACAAAAACAAAGGTCAGAAAGATGTTCTATGGAAGAGAAGAATTTTCTCAACAAGCTCTCCAATCACCTAGTTATGCTTACATAGATTTCTTATTATGCCATTCAGGAACAAGGATGTTTGCAAGGTGGAAGCTAAGACTCCCCATTGTTTTATGTTATATTATCTCAACTGTGGGATTTTAAAAGGATTAATAGCTTCTACTTACTTTTATCTATTGCTTTGCAAACATTGTCTCTTTCTAGGATAAAAATTATTTGTGCCTTATATTCACATTATTAGAAGACAGACCAACATATGTAGACAAATAAAGGCTGGGAATGTTGCTTATCTTAGAAATCCGAAAGCTCAAATGCCAAATAGTTTAAAAGTGTTGATTTGTAAGTCTGAAATAGTCATTACCTAAAATATACGCCTCCTTGTTTTTATGCCAAGTAGAGGGAATTCTATCTTTCGATCTATTCTTCCAAGGTGCGGCAAAGCAGGATCAAGACTTTGAATACGGTTTGTTGCAAGAATAACCTTCACGTCTCCTCTTGCATCAAAACCATCTAGCTGATTTAGCAATTCCAACAGTGTAAATTTTCCTTTAATATTCAACTTGGGATAAACACTGCATGCAAAATATCAACCGATAACCACACATGAATATCTTTTATAGTATGCAACGGAATATAAAACTCAAAAATAACTCACAACATCACATCACAATATTGACACTATTATTTTGGGTATGGAAACCCCCGAAAAAACCCAAGATGGGAAAACCGGTGCAGTAGTCAGATATATATTTTATTATGAGAAAATATGGAACTTTTACAATCATTGCAAATTCACCCAAACCTGGTGAATGCAGTACCCAGCAGAATCACTGGGAAAATCCTAGCTAAACGTCAACACCCTCTCGTGTGAGTGTACATCCTAGCTGTACGAAGCTCGATGATCCTGCTACTCGCTCCTCCGTCTTCTCGGCTAAATATTATATCTAACTTTCTCTCCTTGTATGTATCCTGTCTCTGTCGAAATACAAGTGTATTCTCTCCACCAATTGATCTCTCTTTTATAACTTTAGGTAAAGCGAAAACCCTAATTTCATTTTCACTTTAACTATTGGTAAAGCAAAAACCCTAATTTCACTTTCGCTTTAACTAGTGGTTAACTAAAGTTAATTTAGATCACTTTAATTTATTTTCCAAAGTAAACTTGGGAAAAGTAAATTAAATACTATTGGTTTCCTATTTTAAGTCTTCTGCATGCAGGAACACATGCATGCAGGAAGACCTTCCTTGTTGCTATTGGTTTAACACTCCCTCTCAATGAGGAAGGGATTTGGTAGCAACCCCAACTTATCCCTGAACTTCACAAAACTATGTCTACAAAGTTCCTTGGTGAAAATGTCTGCCACCTACTCATCTATCTGTATGTACTCCAACCTAATGGTTCTCCTCTGAACACAATCTCTCAAGAATTGGTATCTAATGTCTCTGTGTTTGCTCTGGTCAAGGAACATTGGATTCTCAGATAGCCTGATGCCACTATGGATTTCACAGTGAATTTATGTAGCCTCTAGCTCACACTCTAACAACCCTGTAAGTAACTTCCTCAGCCACATACCTTCACAAGAAGACATGCTAGCTGCCATGTAATCAGCCTCTACCAAGCTCAATGCAACTAACTTCTGCTTCTTGCTGAACCAAGATACAACCCTGATCCGATGCTGAAACAACATCCTAAAGTACTTTTCCGGTCCTCTACACATCATGCCCAGTCAACATCTATGAAACCTGCTAACTGTACACTCCCCCTGCGCTCATAAACCAATCTATACTCCACTGTACCTTTGATGTAATGAAGTATGTGCTTTGCAGTCATCCAATGCACTCTCTGAGGGTCCACCATGAACTGACTCAAAGAGTTGACTGCAAATCTCATGTCTGGTTGAGTGTTGACCAGATACATAAGCAATCCAATAAGCTGACGATACAAGGTAGGATCAAATCTGTTTGATCCTGATGCATCAATATTCCTTTAGTTGGAAACTAGATGTATAGCCATAGGATTGTAGTCTTCCATCCTAAATCTCTTCAGTATCTCTACTACATACTTCCCNGATCCTGATGCATCAATATTCCTTTAGTTGGAAACTAGATGTATAGCCATAGGATTGTAGTCTTCCATCCTAAATCTCTTCAGTATCTCTACTACATACTTACCCTATCCGATGAAGAAGCATCCATCTCATTTCCAAACCTCCAAGCCCAAAAATTAATGCATCAACCCAAGGTCTTTCATCTCAAACTCTATTGCAATGTTGTACTTATAGTCTCCAATCAGCCTCTCATCTCTTGTCAAAAAGAGATAATCCACATATAAGGCCAGTATGAGAGGCACATCACCTATCAAGAAGTATAGGTTGTGGTCAGCCTCACTTTGTTGAAATCCCATCTCCCGTAGATAGTTTTCAATCCTCAAGTACCATGCTCGAGGTTCCTTCTTGATCCTGTAAAGAGTTCGATGCAGTCTGCATACATGTGTCTCCCTATTCTCTACATCAAACCCCTATGGTTGTTCAATATACCCCTCCTCCTCTATAACTCCGTTGAGGAAGGCATTCTTGGAGTCCATCTGATGGACACGCCAACCNGTCTCCCTATTCTCTACATCAAACCCCTATGGTTGTTCAATATACCCCTCCTCCTCTATAACTCCGTTGAGGAAGGCATTCTTGGAGTCCATCTGATGGACATGCCAACCCATCTCAGCTGCTAGTGAGAGAATGGTCCGAATGGAAGAAGACTTGGAAACAGGGGCAAATGTCTCCTCATAATCAATACCCTTCTTCTGTGAAAACCCCTTTTCCATGAAGCGTACCTTGTACTTCTCCACGCTTCCGTATGTTGCATGCTTCACCTTGTAGATCCATCTGGATCCCACCACCTTTTTCCCTTGTAGCCTCGGCACAACCTCCCATACTTATTTTTTCATAATAGAGTCATACTCCTCAACCATAGCTTCTTGCCACACATCATGTTGTGCAACCTGCCCGAAGCTGGAAGGTTCAGAGTTAATAAACTATGTCATCAGTGCCATATAACTAAGCCTCTTTGGTGGTACACTCCGTCTAAAATATGTTTGTGGATGTTCTACCTACCTAGAATCCTGCTTTGTGGATCTAAACCGCTTAGGCCTTGGCCTAGTGTGAACCTTCTGCAGCTGCTGGATATCCGTCTCGTGCTGTAGCTCCTCCTTCAAGTCAATGACTGAAGGATCCTTTCCACCTAACTCCCTCTGACCACTAGAACCTATGCTCTATGTCTATACCTGTACCTATACATCTGGCTCCTCCAACTTGACTCTCGACTCCTGTGTTGGTTATTGCTCTACTAGTAAGTCCAAAGATCTCTGCAAGGCCCTATCCTCATCGAACTGGACATCCCTACTCACAATGATCCTCCTGCGAGCAGGAATGTAAAC
>LPNX010607028.1:244702-255723 GCA_001517045.1 Pseudotsuga menziesii | reverse complement strand
CGTGGAATGTGATTAAAAGTAATAACTTCAAAATGTCTTTCCAGTAAATGAATTTGCATGAACTGACGTAACAATGTAGGATTACGCACCTGATAAGCTCGATTGAGTTGGGAAACAACCAACTGAAAATCCAAATGGAATTCAAGCTGGGTGATGCCTCGTGACAAGGCATCCCATAGGAGCTCAATTACAGCCCTATACTCAGCAACATTATTGGAAGCAGGACCTAGACAAGCACCACCCGTGGCAACAAGCTGTCCTGACGGGGAATAGATAACCCATGCTGCTGAAGCCAGGTTACAAGTGTGACGGCTGGCACCATCAGCAAAACCTACATACATCTCGGAAGACATCTACAACAACCAGCAAATAGTATAAAAAATGAAACTGACAACCTAATGTACATAAAAATACATACATTAATATATAAGAAAAAGTGCTAAGCCTAATCATAGTACTTCTTCAGGTAGAGCCCATTTCTAGGCTCAGGCAGCTTATTCCCATAATAATCCACTAATTCATATGCACCTTTACTCAAAACTTTAGACACAACATAGGGTCCCAACCACATAGCCTTGAATTTTCCTGCCCCGAGGGGCTCTTTATCTTGATCCCAGAGCAAGACAAGTTACCCCTTAGAGAAAACCCGAGGTTTGACCATTTTATCATATTGAGATTTAACCATATTCTTATGAGCCTGATTTGCAGTCAACGCATCTCTACGTTGTTCATCAAGGTGTTCTAAATTGAGCAACTGTTCCTCAAGCTCAGTTGTGTTAGGTAGCACATGAAAAGCTATCTGCAAGGATGGGATTTCGCATTCAATCGGCGTAATAGCTTCCACCCCGTGAACGAGTTAGAAGGGGTAAAAACCCGTAGCATTCTTAACATTGGTTCGATAAGCCCAAAGAGCAGGATATAACATGATGTGCCAATTTGAACGGGCTGCATCAATAGTACGTTTAAGTATAGTTTTTAAAGTCTCGTTTACAGCCTCAACATGACCATTTGCTTGCGGATAATAAGGAGAAGAATGTTCTTGTCGGAATCCGAGCATAGTGGTCAGCTCTGTCATCATGTGATTTTGGAAATGACTGCCATGGTCAGTGACAATCACTTTGGGAATACCAAACCTAGCAATAATCTAATTAAACACGAAGAAAGCTGCCGTTTCCCCATTGTCTTTGAAAGTAGGCATTGCCTCTGCCCATTTTGTGAAATAGTTAATAGAGAAAATGATGTATTTATGCCCCACAGCTGAGGCTGGGTTGCATGTCATATAATCGATTCCCCACTTCATGAAGGGGCCTACCAAGACGACGGGAAACAAGGGAGCAGGATGTAACCACATTTTTCTAGTATACAGCTGACATGGATGACAGCATTTCACAGCTTCCACACAATCTTTAAAGATGGTGGGCCAGAAATACCCGGCATGTAATATCTTCTTGGCTGTTGCTAACCCAGATAAATGACCCCCACACGCTCCGCTATGGGAATAATTTAGGACAATCTCCGCTTCCTCATGAGTAAGGTAGTGACGCAAGACGGAATCTACCCCTTGTCGATATAATGTATCTCCTATAATGAGGTAGTTTTTAGCATGAAGGCGTAACTTGCGTCGGTCTTCCCTAGAGTAAGTGGTAGGATACTTCAAATTATGGAGATATATAAGAATATCTCCGTACCAAGGATCATAGGTGGATATAAGGAAGATGTGCTCATCTGGGAATGAGTCATCCTCAACCATTATATCTTCTTCCATAGGTAATTCTGCTATAAGCTCGACAAAAACTAAGGACTTTTTGGATTTAGCGGATTGGAAAACCAAGTCAAACTCTTGGAGAATGACTATCCACTTATTGAATTTTCCCCCAACAATCCGTCGGGATAAAACATATTGGAAAGGGTTTACATCCGCCACTATAGTAGTGGTCCTCAGTAAGATGTAGTGTCGTAACCTCTGTACAGCATAAACAGCCGCCAAGGATAACTTCTCAACGTGGGAGTACTTAAGCTCAGGTCCAACCAGAGCACGGCTAAGATAATAGACAACATGCTCAACGAGCTTGTCATCCTCTTGAACTAGCACTACCCCAATGGTAGACTCCGACGCGGCCAGATATAATATAAAATCCCTAGAATAATCTGGCGGGCGTAATAAAGGGGCCGACAACAAGGCTTTTTTCAATGCCTCAAATGTGAGTTGTGCAGTTTCATCCCATACAAATGGGGTGTCCTGTTTAAGCAGGTGCATGAAATCTTTTGTGATCTTGGCATAATTAACGATAAAATGTCGAAGGAAGTTAGACTTACCTTGTAGACTCTGAAGTTACCTAAGTGAACGAGGAGGAGGAAGATTTACAATGGCCTCGACTTTTAAAGGATCCACCTGAATGCCCCTACTAGAGATAATGAATCCAAGTAATCTACCTGATTCGATGCAGAAAACACACTTGTGGGGATTCAAGCAAATTTTATAGTACCTGCATCTCTCAAAAATCAACCGTAAATGATCTAGATGCTGGATCCTCTTGCGAGAATGAGTAGGCAGATCATCAAGGTAAGCCTCAACAATGGCTTTTATATCGTGAAAAGCAAAGTTCATGGCTCGTTGAAAGGTTGCCCCTACATTTTTCAATCCAAAGGGCATTTTTATATATGCAAATGTACCCCAAGGGCAAATAAAAGCAGTTTTATGTTGGTCTTCTGGTTTGATTTGGATTTGATTATAGCCGGAGAAACCATCCATAAATGAGAATACCTCGCTACCCACACATGCATCTATGATTTGATCAATAAACGGTGTAGGGTAGTTGTCTTTAGGACAGGATTTGTTAAGGTCTCGAAAGTCCATACACATGCTAATAGTCCCTTGCTTTTTGTCAACAAGAACTGGGTTGGACACCCATTCAGTCAAAGCTATGGGATATATAAAACCTACTTTCAATAGCTTTTCAACCTCTGCCTTCACATCCGCCACTTTACATGGGTTCACGGGGCGTAATTTTTGCCGAACTGGTTTGGCATCAGGGTAGGTTGGGATCTCATGTTGAACAATAGATGGATCAATGCCTAGCATCTCCTCATATGACTAGGCAAAGATATCACAGAATTCCTTGAAAAGGGAAGTATAAATGGCAATCTCCTCCAGAGAGCAATTTGCACCTTTATAGATATTTTCCACGAAATCTGGCTTTACAGAGATGTTGATCGGTATAGTGGCGAAAATGTTTTCCATATTCCCCTCGGCAAACACTCCTTCCCTTGGTAAAGGGTTGATAGGTGTATCAACATCATCCGACAGTCTCACATGAAACTCTTGGTTTTCTATCTTGCTTAGCTCTGAAGGAAATAAGATCGGTGATGAAGATCCTCACATATCTTATCACGCGCACACATAGCTTCCAGAATGGCTTCGTCGGAAGGTAAAATAGTGTGTAAGCAATCTATGGAATGTAAAGAGTTTTCCGCCCATGCGGGCATATAGAATTCTTCCAGATCATCCGAGACTGTAGGAGGATCTGGAATGGGATCTACAGTGGTTTGGGTAATAGCTTGATATGCCACTTCCACTACAGATAAGGGCACTTCCGGTTCCTGAGGGGTTGGGAGGACCCAAGGACCAGTCCTGTCGACCACCGAATCAATGGACTTCCCTACAGTAGTAGAACTGATATAAAGGACTGGAGCTGGAATATCGAATGTGCCCATCAATGATGCGTACATTCCAGCCCCCAAGCTCTGTGCAATGGGTTTGGCTTGATCAACCAATGGCACAGTGGAATATTTAGACTCTAGGCGGCCTTTTCGAGTAAAATCAAGCTGGTCAACAGTGACCACCTTGCCCTCATGTGGAAAAACCACGACACAAAAGACAGCAGATGCAACAGCAGACATTGCATAAGTCCAATTCCTACCCAGAAGCAAATTGTAGTCCAATGGAGCATCAATCACTTCGACTTCAATAGACACTGCTTTTCCAGCCAACTTAATCTCAAAAGCTGGTAGGATACCATGTGGACGGAAAGACCTTCCATCAAAAGCAGTAATTAAAGTGGTTGATGGGACCAGCGCTGGGGATCCGAGAGCTTTCCAACAGGCCAGGGACATAACACAAGTAGAGGCTCCCTCATCAACAACCGCTCATCCAATGGTCTTACCACCATGGACAACATCTATCGATAGAGCTACATGGTAAGGGAGGCGAATTTTAACATCAGAGAGATTAAATTTCTCTAAGAGACTCGAAGAGTCCATGCTACCTAAAGCTGCTAAGAGGGCATCCCGCTGGGTGAGACAGCTCTGTAGCACCTCCAAAGCTGACATTGCACAAGGAGTCTGAGCCAAGTCTTCAACCACTGAGTAGTTAGAAGCAGCTCGGGCATTTGGGTTATGCAAAGTCTTCTTAAAGACACCTTTGGGTATCTTTGGCATTATTTCCGCAGGTTTCTCTATAGTGAGAGGGTTGGAAGATTCAACTACAGCTTTACCCTTCTCATCGGTCTCTTTCTCGTAGTTCTTGTTCCTAGTTTGTAACTGTTGAGTCCAGATTTGGTCCCTTTTTAACCACCTTCAATCACCTTTCTTCCCTTGTTTTACACTGCTTAGCATGCCAATCAGACTGACTTTCTTCACTTTATTCCTTAATTTGTCAAGGTAAGACTGATTATTATTTTACCTTAGTTAATGCTTATTCTTGTGACAATTAAGGCTATTTATCTCTTGAAATTGTGCTAATATGTGTGATCTATGAAGATAATGTGAGATGAGCAGAATACAGGGGATGAAGCTGAACAAGTCTAGGGACGAGGGGTGGTCGTGACACAAAAAGGATCCTTCATCTGCCCCTCATCTATGGAGGCACGTGACATTCCAGTCAAGGGCCGGTCAGAGCAGCTGCAACAGAACGAGCTATGATCGAGGGGTCTTCAGGATAGCTGCTCGGATATTATGGCGATCTGAGAAGATCGCTACTTCTGGGCCAGTCCACAATCTTCTTGTATTTTCTATAATTGTATCATGCCACGTCTTGTAACAAACAATGTTATTCAGGGCACCTGAAGATCAGAGATCTTCATGGCTACCCTTTGTAATAGGATGGGATGTTATCACTTGTAGGTATAAATGCAGAAAGATGTCTCGGCCCAGGGGGTTGGAAAATAATTAATTCATTTGTGTATTAACAGCGGGAGCAATCTGTAATAATCCTTTCTTTTTAATACAAAGAGTACTGCTGGTTTAAGGGAGCTGTACAGTGTTCATCCAGTGTCTCTGTGTGAAGGCTGGGCTCGCCTTCCACAGAGAATGCTGAGTTAAGGTAGGATCTTTCAATTTATGGTTGTGTGAAGTTTCATTAATTACATTTTCTGTGTGCGCAGCAGTAGTGTGTGTGATTTACAGGATTGCATTTCTCAAGATTGATAACTGTAACAGCGTGACAGTCGACTGAGTAGTAATCTTTATGCAATTTATTTATTAGCTATGCGCAACTCTGTTCATCTCATAGTTCAGAATGACATCCCACGAATCCTATGTAATTCTTTGATTGTTATAATTGTTGATTCTTATTTCTGCAATTCAATTCTTAGAACAGCTGAGTGTGATCTGTCGCAATTGAATTTCTAGATTATAGTTAATTTATGATTATAGATTCTGAGTGTGATTAGATCAATAGGCAATTCCATTGAATTGAGCAGTGAGTAGAGTTTCCTTTCTGTCAGTAATTGTTGATTTCATTTTTGGTTGATGCATTGAAGGAAAGGTTGAATTCGTAGAGTTAAAATATTTGTGGGATCACATATAGTTGAGGGGATGAACATAGTTGTTTAAGAACAGTATTCACTACAATGATTTGGTGTTTAGCATCTATTGTGCACTTACACTTTGAAACAAAAGACTTCCTCGGGTTGACAATGAATATCGTAAACTTTGTGTGTTGATAATAACTTATCTGCATTTAGGGTGCTCGACATTTTGGCGCCGTTGCCGGGGAAGGGTAATTAAACACTATCAGTAGTTGCATTTGAATTATTTTTTAGCCAATCTCTTTTATTTCTTTTTGATGAAATGATTTGGGTTGTATGAATACTAGAAGGGTAAAACGTGATCAATTCCCAACCCCCAAAACCCCACAAGATACTAACGGTGCAGGTGGCTCGGGTCGAGGTCGAGGAGTACCATTGGGCAGAAGGACGTTCATTGACGACCTTGTTGACAGAACTGATTCATCCACTGGAGCTCGTCTTCAAGAAACTCCCAACAGAAGAAACCCCACTGATCCTGGGGCGCTAGCATCGGGATCCACGGTGGAGAAGACACGAGCAGCTACGTCGTCCTCAGCTATCCCTGGAGACAAGGACACAGCTGTTACAACGGGACCTGCTGGTAGAGGTCCGAATTATCACATTAACAGGAGGAGTGTAACTAAGGAAGAGTGGGATCAGTACCACCAGAAGCTCCTAAGACAGTGGAGAAACGAAGAAAAGAACGAGGAACAGAAGAAAAACGAAGAGAAGAACGAGGAACAAGAGAAGAGTGAAGAGAAGAACATAGGAGGAGACGAAGAAGAGGAAACAGAAGAAGAGATGAGTAACAGACACGGGGCAGACGAGGAAGAAGTGATGGGAGAAAACTATCACCATGAGAATCGCTCCCTGCCAGAGGGAACGGTGGCTACACTGCAATTTCCCATTCAACAACCAGATGGGGCAGCTCCTATGAAGAATATCTCACCATCTGTGTTACCTCGTTTCCATGGAAAGGCGGTAGAAGACCCAGATGAATTCCTTTTCGAATTCGATATTCTTTGTCACAGTTACGATTATATCATCGATGCCCAAAAACTAAAACTTTTTCCTGCTACCCTTAAGGACAATGCATTATGCTGGTTCATGAGCCTTGGGGGAGGAACCGTTAGTAATTGGGATGCAATGAAGCAGGTGTTCCTGGAGAAATATCAGGAATACTGTAACACCAAGGATAAGAGAGAGGAGTTATTTAAAATGGTGCAGAAGGAGGACGAAAGTTTGGAAGACTTCGTGGAAAGACTGCTGTACAATGTGCAGAGAGCTGGGCAGACGAACATGGGATTGGATGTACTCAAAATAATCTTGCTTCGGGGAATCAGGGATGATTGTCTAGATATGTTAAACCTTCTTGGTAAGGGAGACATCTCCAAGGAACCTTTCGACAAAATTGTGGAGCTGTGTAAAAGATACTCCAGAGGGTCTTCCAGAAATAATAAGCGGGATAAACGAGAAAAGCTGGAACGTGACGTCTTCGATCGAACTCAGAAGTCATCTAATGGAGGCGCCACCCGGGCAGAGATAGGAAATCTACTTGAGAATTTTAAAACAGAAATGATGAGCTCCATCTCTTCTGAAATTGATGTCCTGAAGGCGAAACAAAAGCAAGTAGTAGAGGATCTCACATTGGGTGTGTTCTGCCCCCGATGTAGGAAGAATCATCCATTGAGAGAATGCCCGCTTGACAAAGTGAACGTGTGTCAGCTGTGTGAGATGAACCATGACATGAAGGAATGCCCTTCACTCCCTCAAGTCAAAGTCGTCCTGTAGGCATCAAATCCGGATGTGGAAGCAGCCTACTTTATCGCACAGAAGAAACCATGGCATCCTCGGAATCAAGGTATGTCTCCAGACTCTCTCCCATTTTTTAATAATATGGGGAATTGGAATAATATGCAAAATTTGAATACACAATTCCCTTCGAATTATACTCAATGGAATTCCTCTCAACCTGCAATACAAAATTATAATTCATGGAATCCCTGGACACAGTCACCACCTCAACCTACGTCATGGACTCCTGGATGGACGAATCTCCATCCTGGGAACCAGTTTCCTCCACCTCTACCTCAACAAGCACCATACTCTCCTCAATTCCATCAATTCCCCCAAATGCCTCCGTATCCTCAATACTTACTTCCACAGTCACAGCTGCAGCTGCAAAACAATTCTGTCCCGAATATACCAATCCGACCCCAGCTGCTTGCCCAACCTAATCCTAACCCAAACAATAAAGCAGTCCATCAATTGGAGACTGTCAATATGCCAGCCTACTCTCTTTCCCCTATACCCTGTAATGAAATCCACCTACGATCTGGGAAAATTGTAGAACCTATAATAACAGAGGATGTTTCATCCTCTGAGCCTAGAGAAGAGGAGAGCTTACAACATCCATTTGACTCAAGTCCCATCATTGAGGATGCTGGGCATTCCTTAGAAAGAACGGCTGAATCATCCAACGATAAACCTGAAGAGATACAGCCTTCCCATCTGACAAAGCAACCACCATACCCTGAGAGATTACTGCTACCAAAAATGGGGGGGCAACCTCAGTTTAACCTCCTCGGAGAGTTAAGAAACCTTTATGTTAAAATTCCCCTCCTTCAAGCGCTTCAAGATGTGCCCATTTACGCTAGAACAGTTCGGGAGCTGTGCACAAGAAGAACACAAAGGAAACTCAGGGATCCTCCTACGGTTCATGTCATAGGAAACTTATCAGCCCTGATAACAGGAAAAGCCCCTGTGGCTAAATATGATGACCCTGGTAATCCTACCGTCACTGTACAGATAGGACAGACACAGATACCCAACGTCCTAGTGGATCTGGGAGCGGCAATCAATGTTATAACCATGGAAACTGTAAAGAAGCTTGGGCTCACCAAGTTTAGACCGACCCCGACTATTTTGGAACTAGCAGATAGATCCACCATTAGACCCGAAGGGATTTTGGACGACCTCGTTATATCAGTAGATTCATGGGAGTACCCAGCTGACTTTTTGGTGTTACAACCAAAATCGCAGCTGGGGGGACACCCATTGATCCTGGGAAGACCATGGTTGGCCACAGCAGATGCTTGCATCAGCTGTCGATCAGGGTCTATGACTATATCTGATGGTATGGATACTAAAAACCTCACCCTGTATCCTCCAGCTCGGCCAAGTCTAGAGGCTGAAACATCCCTTTGGATAGAGCAGGAGGAGGAGGAGGAGGATGTCCAGCCAGTATTAACTATAGGAAAGGCCTTAACTTTCAAGAATGAGACAGAAGATGATACTATTAGCAATTTCATTAGTGAACCCACCTCAGTAAATAGAGAGGCATATCAAATTCTTAACACTACCCTGGGTAAGGAAGAGCAAGAAAACCTTACAGAAGAAGCCTTGGTTGGTGGCACAAACATAATCCCGGTTGTGAAAAATTTAGAGAGCATTCCGATTGAGGTAGAACCTGGAAGGACTTTGAATATCAATCCTAGTCTCTCCTCAGAGGAACAGACACACCTGATCAGCCTCTTGAAGGAACATAAGGGGGCATTTGCCTGGGAGTATACAGATATGAGGGGTATCCCCTCTAATCTATGCACTCATCACATCTATATCAAAAGTGACTCCCGGCCTGTGTGTCAACCCCAACGACGCATGAACCCCAATCTGAGGGATATAGTGAAGGAGGAAATCCAGAAACTTTTGGAAGCAGGGTTTATATACCCTATTTCAGATAGTGAGTGGGTTTCCCCACTCGTGATTGTACCCAAGAAAAATGGGAAATGGAGGGTCTGTGTTGATTACAGGGAATTGAACAAAGCAACTAAAAAGGATCATTTCCCTTTACCCTTTATCGACCAGGTCCTTGATACCCTGTCAGGGAAGAAGTTCTTCTCCTTCCTAGACGGATTCAGTGGGTACAACCAAATCCAAATTGCTCCTGAGGATCAGGATAAAACCACCTTCACCTGTCCCTGGGGAACGTTTGCTTACAGAGTACTTCCATTTGGATTGTGCAATGCACCAGCAACGTTCCAAAGAGCTATGATTGGCATATTCTCTGAATTAGTCAATGATAGCATGGAAATTTTCATGGATGATTTCACTCCCTATGGCAGGGATTTCGATGAGGCACTAGAAAATTTAAAGAAGGTTTTAACTCGCTGTAAGCAGGCTCAGCTTTCATTAAGCACTGAGAAGTGCCATATGATGATGAGTGAGGGGGTGGTATTGGGGCATTTTATCTCTGCCAATGGCATACAGGTAGACCCTGCAAAAATCAAAGTAATACAGAATATACCTACCCCTTCAACTCAGAAAGAGGTGAGAAGCTTTCTGGGACATGCTGGATATTATCGAAGATTCATAGAAAACTTCTCCAAACTGGCTTCTCCTCTATTCTCTTTGTTAATGAAGGATGTGCAGTTTGTGTGGAATGCAGCATGCCAGACAGCATTCGATGAACTCAAACCAAGGCTGTCTACAGCTCCCATCTTGCGGGGACCTAATTGGACCCTACCCTTCCACATCTCCTCAGATGCCTCTGACACTGCCATTGGGGCTGTATTAGGATAGCAGGAGGACCAAAAACCTTACGCCATTTACTATGTTAGTAAAAATCTAGCCCCTGCTGAGCTTAACTACAATATTACTGAAAAAGAATTCCTTGCTATCGTTTACTCCATCAATAAATTTAGACATTATATCACCGGGTATCCTACATTTGTGCACACTGACCACTCTGCCATCAAATACTTAATAAACAAACCAGTTACTAATGCCAGAGTGACCAGATGGCTTTTGTTGTTACACGAATTTGATATCACTATTATAGATAAACCTGGGAAGGAAAATGTTGTTGCTGACTTTTTATCCCGTCTTACTAACAGTGATGACAGTTTTCCTGTTGAGGATTCCTTCCCAGATGAGCATCTATTTGCACTTTCAGTTCATTCTCCATGGTATGCAAATGTTGCTAACTATTTGGTTGCAGGGAAGCTCCCGCCATATATGACAAAACGAGAAAAAAGAAAAATTATTCAGCGCAGTGCCAGGTTTTGTTGGTTAAATGGCCATCTCTTCTACACAAGGCCTGATCTTGAGATCAGGAGATGTGTGAGAGAAGATGAGATCTTTCCTATATTAAAAGCCTGTCATGAGGGGCCTTGTGGAGGCCACTTTGCAGATAAGAGAATAGGGAACAAGGCACTACAGATGGGCTATTATTGG
>LPNX010607028.1:180055-238975 GCA_001517045.1 Pseudotsuga menziesii | reverse complement strand
GACAATTAAGGCTATTTATCTCTTGAAATTGTGCTAATATGTGTGATCTATGAAGATAATGTGAGATGAGCAGAATGCAGGGGATGAAGCTGAACAAGTATAGGTACGAGGGGTGGTCGTGACATAAAAAGGATCCTTCATCTGCCCCTCATCTATGGAGGCACGTGACATTCCAGTCAAGGTCTAGTCAGAGCAGCCGCAACAGAACGAGCTATGATCGAGGGGTCTTCAGGATAGCTGCTCGGATATTATGGCGATCTGAGAAGATCGCTACTTCTGGGCCAGTCCACAATCTTCTTGTATTTTCTATAATTGTATCATGCCACATCTTGTAACAAACAATGTTATTCAGGGCGCCTGAAGATCAGAGATCTTCATGGCTGCCCTTTGTAATAGGATGGGATGTTATCACTTGTAGGTATAAATGCAGAAAGATGTCTCGGCCCAGGGGGTTGGAAAATAATTAATTCATTTGTGTATTAACAGCAGGAGCAATCTGTAATAATCCTTTCTTTTTAATACAAAGATTACTACTGGTTTAAGGGAGCTGTACAGTGTTCATCCAGCATCTCTGTGTGAAGGCTGGGCCCGCCTTCCGCAGAGATTGCTGAGTTAAGGTAGGATCTTTCAATTTATGGTTGTGTGAAGTTTCATTAATTACATTTTCTGTGTGCGCAGCAGTAGTGTGTGTGATTTACAGGATTGCATTTCTCAAGATTGATAACTGTAACAGCGTGACAGTCGACTGAGTAGTAATCTTTATGCAATTTATTTATTAGCTGTGCGCAACTCTGTTCATCTCATAGTTCGGAATGACATCCCACGAATCCTGTGTAATTCTTTGATTGTTATAATTGTTGATTCTTATTTCTGCAATTTAATTCTTAGAACAGCTGAGTGTGATTTGTCGCAATTGAATTTCTAGATTATAGTTAATTTATGATTATAGATTCTGAGTGTGATTAGATCAATAGGCAATTCCATTGAATTGAGCAGTGAGTAGAGTTTCCTTTCTATCAGTAATTGTTGATTTCATTTCTGGTTGATGCATTGAAGGAAAGGTTGAATTCGTAGAGTTAAAAGATTTGTGGGATCACATATAGTTGAGGGGATGAACATAGTTGTTTAAGAACAGTATTCACTACAATGATTTGGTGTTTAGCATATATTGTGCACTTACCCTTTGAAACAAAAGACTTCCTCGGGTTGACAATGAATATCGTAAACTCTGTGTGTTGATAATAACTTATCTGCATTTAGGGTGCTCGACAGTAACAAAGTAGAGGATCTAACCATGTTGATATAATTGGGGTTAGGGGCAACTTGAGTGCCCCCTGATATGGTAGAAGCTGAAGCAGAATTCTACCCTTGGGGAAATGGATCCTTCAGGACAGCTGGCAGTTGAGCTTGTAACAGCTTCTGAGCTTGTTCCATGAGGGGACAAAGATGAGTAAGATGGTCCCCTTGGCACAACTTACAAGGGAACTTGACTTTCTTCTTTTCTTTTTTGCCCCCATCAGCATTGTTCATGGGCTTTGGCTTGTTTTGATTTTGGTTTCCCTCTCCCTTTTTACCTTTCTTCTTCTTCTCGCCGGGCTACTGATTGCCCTTCGAAGAGGTTTGTACAAAAACATTTTCACTTTGGGGGGAGGGGGAAGCCTTTGCTACCTCTGTCGTAGACTGTTTGACAGACAATTGGTGAATTTGTTTTGTCAAAGACTCTACAGTGGGAGAGTTGACGGACCCAACCACACCATTGGCATGGGGTCCAGGCTTGGGTTTCTCAGCCTCATGTGAAGGCCTTTGTGCCTCAGGGATAATTTCATATAGAATCCCAGACTGTGAATAAATCAAGTCCAACTGCTGGGATCTGAGTATGGCTTCTTCTTCACTAGTCACTCCTGATGTGGAAACATCCTTAGAAATGTATGGCAACAATGACTTAAGGAACCACTCTAGTAGAAACTCAGGAGGGATGGTAGCTTTGATAAGAATCTTTCGCCTCCTCCACTCTTGGATATGATCCGAGATGTGGGTTTCCTTATTTTGTCTGAAAGTAGACAATAAATCCGTTCTGAAATCGTAACAAACCGGAAGCTGAAAGTGACTGAGGAAAGCACTAGCTAGGTCCCAGAAACTACTAAAAGAAGCAAAAGGTAGCTCAATGTACCATTTTGCCGCAGTGCCAGTCAAGTTCCTTTGAAACAACCTCAATCTCACTGAATCTTCATTCAATGAGTTGGAAGAACACCATAAGTGAAAGGTGGTGGCATGAGCCCCAGGATCTTCACCAGCCTTACCTTCAAACTTAGGGATGTCCGAGGGCAGTTTGGTGGGAACAGGTGGCCACAAGGGGTCATGCCTCACTGGGTCATTCATCAATTTGGATAAGTCTGGCAAGTTCAAAGTTACCAGAAAAGGAATTTTGGGCCTAATAGGTGCACTAGATGTGCTAGCTTGGGGATTAGAGGGTCCAGCCCCTGAATTCCCATAGGTAAATGTGGGGTTTCCCCCTGACACCGATTGTGAAGTGGGAAGGTTGCCTTGAAATGGATTCCATCCGTAGGCCACAGGATTTTGGGTGGGAGGTGTAGTGTAAGTGGTTCGGGCCATCCCCATAGAAGCTGGGGTCTGAAATACTGGAGCAGGTATCCCTCCGCTAAACAAAGAGAAGGGAGAGCTCGTGTATGGGACCGAAATAGGGGTATGGAAGCTCTGCCCATAAGAGGTGTTTCCCCCAAACTCCACTCCTACATATGAAGGAGATGGACCTACATATGGACTGGATGGGGGGATATGCCCCCCATTCCAAGGAAATCCTTGGACATAAGCCGAGGATCCTACCAGACCACTTTGAGTAGTGTAAGGAAAGGAAGAGGGAATGGTATGTATACTAGGGATCCCAGCAACCGTGTTACCAGAAATACCTCCTATGTTGGAGTGAACCGGTGGTTGAACCACCCGGCTCGCTGGAGTTAAAGGTGTAGAAGGCAAACTAGATCTAGGGGCACTAACAGGGGGAGGTAGTACCCCTTCAACCGGAAGGGTTGAGGTCAACACAAATGGACTCTCTTCCACAGAAGACATGACTCTACTAAAGGGACGCCTACTACTGGTGAACTGAAAGGTCTAACTTGGACGATCACAGGATCGTTAAGATCAGTCAAGGGAGAGTTAAAATTTCTTGCAAACTCGGCAGTCTGCAATTCTTCTATCTCAACTGTGTCTAAATCAAAATGGTTAGCTATCAATTCAGGTTCACCAAGAACCTCACTTACTCCTACTGGTTCAAAAGAACCGTCTGTGCCTAATCTCCGCTTTTGGGGTAAAGGTGGAGGCTCCAATGCAGGAAGAGGAGGAAGGTTTCTCAACCTTCTTGACCTTCTAACTAGTTGGTCCTCCAGAATTAAAAATTTGACTTAATCACACCCTAAGGTCAACTAAGCACAAGCAAATCCACAAAGCATACACTAAAAAGATCCTAGAGTCTCAAGCAATCAAACCAGGGTATAAAGATATGCTTTCCCGAAGAAAGATGATGAACAGTTACTTGGCGTCCTTGAGGGGTTCTCAGGCACAAGTGGAGGAATCACCCACCACCCTCCTGCACTTTCCACAAGGGTTACCTTCCAAGCCCGTTCGAGGTGAACCAGAAATAACCTTCCGGTTTACCTAGGTATGAACCCTAAAGAGACAAGAGACTAAGGCTACCTTGACAATACCAGCTGTCTGGGAGGACAGTCGCAAGCCGAACTCGTACGCATGGGCAGGGTAGCTGAGCCCAAAAATCTATCTAGGATAGAATCCCCATATGCATAAAAGTCTTGGGTTACATTTTGACAAGGATTCGGGGGGTTATCCCCTCTTTCCAAGCCTCCACGCAGCCTAGTGCTTAACTCCCGTTTGAGAGGAGCTTCCCAGATACAGTGATAGAATCAAGGATTTACCTAACGATAGGTCCACTACGTCTGAGTTTATAACTTGTGGGAAGTTTACACTCCCTAGCCCACAATTCTAGCCTAAGCTAGTAGGTGAAAGGCCCCTAAAAATAAAAACTTACTAATAAATTTTAATTTATGCGTTTATTTTAAGGGTCGTTTCTTACTCAAGAGGAAATGGAAGTGATGTACTGTATGGTGTTTTGACTCAACAGAAAATAAATGAAAGTAAAGTGTATTCAAAGCAAACTACTACTATAAAACAAACTTCTTTTGATTTTTTCAAATATGTATTGATGAACTACATCACTGATAAGAGAAACTAAACCTATGTTTTTGTAATTTTCTGAGATTATATATTTTTAAAATGAAGCAAACACTACTTATGCAAAAATTACAATGTAAAAGACTAACTATGTTTTGTTTTCACTTTAAAAATTGCTCAAAGAAACTACTATGCATCTACAATTCAATATGTTTAAGTCCACTTGAAACTTACAGACTGTATACAAACTACAAACTGAAACAAACAGGCTGCCAGAACCTATAGACCAGCAAGAGAAGCAGGCTAGGAACCCTAGCTTGGGTGCTAAGCAATGACACAAAACCACTGCAGACTTAAAAAAGGCAAGTGCAAACCAGCAACTGTCAAAAAGCAGACTGGAAAAACAGAGTCCAAGACCCTGATCACTGATCTGGACTAAGAAACTTGGACCAAGAACCCAAACAAGCCAAAAGTTTCAGGATGCAAATAGTAAATAAATCAAGTAAAAAGACTCAATGGCTTTCAAAAAGCACTAAGATGTGATCACCTAAGGAAATAAAGAAAACTTTATAGCATTCTTAAGGAAAGTCTTCTCAGAAAACAAGGACTATAACAAGAAAAGACACAAGCAAACTCTTCTTTTAAAAATCCAAATCTCCAGGAATACTCACGACTGTCTAACAGTGCAAGTCGCGAATGATTCGCGACTGTTCAGTGGAACAACCCGCGAATGCAACTTTTTACTCGCGACTGTCCAGTAGGACAACCCACAAATGGGTATAAAAATTTTCTTAAAAGAAAAGAAAAAACCATAAGACTTTCAAACACTGAAGTAAACAAGATCTAGGATAAAAAACCACAAGCAGACTCACAAGAAAAACTGGTCAGGATAACAGAAATGACCTACAGCAGTCTAGGCTTCCCCAGCGGAGTCGCCAGTTCTGTTGTAAGGGATTATGCACCTAATAAACGTAGGTCGGGGATTACCAACATACTCAAACACTTGCAGACAATTGACTTCTGAAGTACAGAATAGGAAATAGGAGGGTTAGAAGAACTTACTTGTTAAACGACGTTCGATCCTCGCTAGTCCTCTTCCAATCTATTCCACTTCCAAAGTCTTCAAGGCTCACTCCTCTTTCACCTGTTCAGAGACAATCTTCCAGATATAGAATGATTTATATATATATGTTAGCAGGTTAGATAATCCAAATATGAAATACTGAAACATAAACAATTATCAAACCAAGATATATAAGACACATGTGGAAGAAGTAATCTCTTTATTATCAATAATGAGAAAGTTCAGAGTACAACCAAACGTCTAAGACAAGGACTCCTCTGTCACCAAAGGATTCTGAGTTTCACTGCTCCAAAGACTTCTGTAAACAATCCACCAGCATAACTTTTCTCCAAAGTGTAAGTCCCTACAACCTTCCCCAACGCCTGTATTTATATGGGTGAAATAAGGCAGTTCTCGAAGGTTGGGGAAATTGTAGCAGTTAGGGAGATTAAGTAAAATGCCTTAACTAAACTCCCATTAGTGCGTGATTTTGTGTTTTTATGTTAAGAAGTGCATTCACGGGTATGTAGTAGAGCAACCCGCGAATGACTCGTGGCTCTGTATAAGTGCAACCCGCAAATACAAGAATTCACGACTTGCTATGAAGGAGACTCGCGAATGACTCACGAGTTCTCAAGAATGAGAGGCACGAATACATCCCAACATGGCTAAATGGCAAAGTAACTAGCTGGATGAAGGTAGAATGTATTTCATGACAAGCCAAGATATAGTGTTAAGGGAAAACCTCTATCGATAAGTGTCCTTTTGTGTGCCGACATGAGGGATATTAGCACTCGGACGGAGAAGTGCCACTCAGGTGTATAACAAGTACCCCTTTTTTGAGTACCAGGCGTACAGTAAGTGTCAATGTAGTTTTGAACACTTAGAATCTCACCACCCCTACCAATACCTTCGAAGTTGATAGGAGTTCCTCATCATGACAAACCCAATAGATGTCTTCTAGTGCAATCTCTTGAATCTCACCTTGTAGGTCAAATGCACCTAGATCATGATCCCAATAGTTTATCAAAAACTCCAGTAAATGGACATTGGATCGCATGGGTGAGGTAAAAAAGAATTTAAGCAACCCACTTTGCCACAATGCATGCACCGTGGGGGCACTTTGAAGAACATCTTGGTCCATGTCTTCATGTTCCCTCTCTCTCCACTCCAACACCATGTTTCAGCCTTCCAATAAATCCATTTCCAAACATTAAATTCATTCAAAAAACTTTGATTTTGGCCCTAAATATCCTTTTCCTATGTTTCACAGTATACGTGACTATCCTTTGGACATGTCGCGTATCATACACGAGTTAATTTTGAGCAAGCCACATATAAAACATGTGTACGTGATTGTCTATGTTGCATACCCACTTATACATCGTGAGATTCTTGAAATTGGCTTAAAACATCAAATTTTTCATAAAATAAAATATTTTCTTGGATGAAATGAAAGAGCATGGAGAGCTGATTTATCTGAAACTTGCGGATTGGAAAATAGTCCAGTGGTTTGACTACACTGAGCAATTGAAGGAAGAGGCAAAACTTGTGTATATTGGGTAAAAATGTGAAATGGTGAATTTGATTTCTATTTTTGCACTATTTATAGAAATTATTTCAAAAAGTGGGTTTTTAACCTATAGTTTGTATTTTTTATTAAAATCAAACTAATGCCATGTCATATTTGCCTAATGAAACAGGTCCAATATTATTTAAAGTTATTTTTCACTCATATAGGGTAGGATTTTTATCATTTATATGCATTTTTTCATTTATACTTAATCCTCTTTAACCCTAGGATTACTACTTTGACCATAGACTATGGTATTTCAACCATTAGTACCTTGTCTATATCATTGTTCTTCCATGGATAGCGCTTTCCTAACATGATTACCCTAGCTTAGAACACATTTATTGTCTTTTGGTACTCTTGCTGCATTTGTCATAGGTTCAGGGGAGCCTTCTTAGCTATTTTTCATGCCAAATTGAGCCTCATTCTGGTCTCTTTTTACAAGCTATCCGCTTTATAAGGCTCCCCTCCCTTATGGAGTTTCTTTAGGCCTAGGTCTAAATCCTCAAAATAGACTTGACTACCGAGTAAACATGTCCATTCAGGATCGTTAAGAATATGTGAATGGGCATCCACATGGGTGGTAGGTTATCTCTTTCTCGGACCATGTGGAATGATACGAGAAAGGATCACTCTCTTTTCTATGGAATTGAGAAGAGTATTCTCAGGCATAGGTTTATCACTTTTCCAGACCCGAGGGACTAAACTTACAAAAAAGGAATGCCCGGTCTGAGCTTAGTTTTCTCTTTTTCGTGCTTTGGACCTAAACATGAAAAAAATTCCAAGTGTACTTTATGTCTTTGTCATGCTCGTTAAACAACAAGACCAAAACATTGAGTTTATTGTTGTAAGCCCCATTCCTCATACTCAAATGGATCTTTCCAGGTGATCTTGCTTTCCTTCACACTCGTAAAACTTAAGCTATAAGATTCTCTTGAAGGAGCATTGGGTAGGTGGTAATTTATCGTTTTTTGGACCTCCCTGACTAAGTACAAAAAAGGTTTTCTTGTTCTTCTTGAGAAGTTAAGATAGTTCTTTTGAGGTGTGTTTTATACTTTTTCAGCTTCAAGAGACTAAATTGGATGAAAAAGGACCCCCCTGGAGTCTTCTTTGGAGTTTCCAGACTCTCTAAACATGAAAACACCAAGTAAGCATGTATTAGCTCGAGCTCATAAAATCCATGAATAAGTGACATTATCAAGCATTATTCCCTCTTCTCTTCAAGCTTGTTAAAAATTAAGAGAGACTTGTGTTGAATTTCATGGACTCGTGTTGGGGCTCCGACCCTAAGGGTCCTTAGTTTTGGTAACTCCGCGGTTTTTGTGGAAGTGTAAGCAGAGTTACGACCCAAAATAGTCTTAGGGGTGTCGCGGGTGGGTCGAAACCCCTTTTTGTAATTAACCCTTGGTATAAATCTAGGGTTAGGGTTTTGGGCGCCCATGGTTTAAATCCATGGTTTTGTAACAGTTCACTATATAAATAGGAACTTATGTAAATAAGGAGGGTTAGGTCTTTAATGATTATCTTACGAAGCTATTGTAATGCGAAGATAAGAGATTGTATAAGGGTTTTGTAAGAAGGTTAAGTCCCAGCTGTGTGCGTGGATGACCTCTGCAGCTATGTGCACAGAGGGGTTTTGGTGAAAAGGAAGATCTGTAGCTGTGTGCACAGAGGCCTGCTACTGTGTGCGTGGCTTTGAGGACTGAAAGGATCTGCAGCTGAGTGCACAGATCAGAACTATCATTTTAGTTGTAAAGAGTTGAATAAAACGCAGTTTTGTGGACGTAACCCCTACACTGGGGGTGAACCACGTTACATCTGGTGTTGTGGTTCATTTGTGTTGATTTGTTATTATATTTTATGCACTGCTAAGTAAATAACTGATAAAGTAAGATTGCTGTTAATAACTAGCTTCGCTGTGAATTCCCAGATAAGGGCTAGGCAAGTAACTATTTGTTTATCTAACCACGAAGCTACATATTTGATAATAGAAGCATTGTGTTAAGCTGTTATTAATAGTTAAAGACTAAAGGTACAGTAAGATTCTCTCTTTTGCTTGCAGAAACCTGATTCTGCGGCACCCCATAGCTGTTTCGGGTGAGACTGTAGCCTATTCGCAGGCTACTGTCGAAAGGGCCAACACTGTGGGTCTTTTGTTGGTGCGAAGTTAAATGTAAAACCCGGGTCTACCCAGTTAGCCCAACAAATTGGTTCCATTGCCAGTTGAACTCAGTATCTGTTGAAGAGGGATCTACGTCGTACCTCGAGGGTTATGTTTTGGTGACCCTCTGTAAAAGAAATTGGTGATTGGATCGAAGCGACCTATTTGAAGTTTGCAGAACAGGAAAATAAAGATCCCTGTCGTAGCACGGAATTTTTTTTGCAAAGGTACGCCTTTTTCGATGTTCATGAAATTTTCTTTGGTACTATACACAAAGAGTTACACCAGTGGTTATCCAGGTTAACAGAAAGGAGGACGAACTTCCAAGAAAACCAGTTTCCTCCCTGGACCCCCGCAAGAATTGCTATCTTGAAAAGAGTGAACAACACGATCTCGCGAGCCATGGATTTCTGGACTGCGCGAACTCTCGAAGCATTTGTGACGGAGTTCGCCATCGACACAAGTACCTCCTTTAGCGAAGCTGAACGAAAATTTTTCAAAGGACCAAGGGGTAAGTACTTGAACCTATTTAGTTTGAATATTAAAATACTATTGGCTAAAAAAGGAATCTTGCTTATAGAATCAGATTGTTAGATCTAGTATTGCTAACCTATGATTGGAAGTGACTGGGACTTCGACGAGAAAAGTGGTTTGCGGTGAAGCGGCAAAAGATATAAGAGAGATCTCAGCCCCTCTATTGAGTATACCCCTTTAAGCTCTAAAGCCTCTAAGTCTGCCGAAGCCCCCTCTGTTAGAAACCCTCCGATAACCCCGCAGCAGAGACCTATTATCCTCGAGAACCTGTCGCAGTCTGAAAGTAACCCTATCTTGAGTATCTCTGTCACAAGTTAGTATTCCCCAGCTAGTTCAAAGCCTTCCTCCCCCCCTAGATCCCAGATGGCCCATGTTCATGATGACATCAAACTACTGGTTTTTAAAGGAACTGGGTCAAAAGATATAGAACAGTTCTGGTTTCTATGCGAAGCTATGTGGACCGCGAAGAACATTACAGACATAGATGTTCGACGAGCACAGCTGATCACTTCTTTCATAGATCGAGCCCTAACTTGGTTTATAAAGTTTGCTAGCACACAGAATCCTGTCTTGGCTGACATCAAAGCAGCACTGATCCAAGAATTTAAGAAACCTAAATCCGAGTCGCAGTGCATCACTGAGTTAAAAGAGATTCAGCAGCGGCGAGGTGAATCTGTGTGGGACTTTGATCAGAGATTCAAAGTTCTGCTTGACCAAGTTAGCTTCATGATTGGACTAGCACAACATAAGGAGTGGTTTATTGCAGCATTATTACCTCACATCAGAGCTCCACTCATGCAACAAAAGGTTGCTGATCAGCAAGAGGCCTTAGAGATTGCCATAAAGCTTGAAACTGCACCTGTCGAAGATAATTCTGGCATAGCTCAAATTCAAGCACAGCTCGCGGAGATGGCTTTAGAGCTTCGCGACATGAAAAAAGGGAAATCTACCCGCAAAGAGGTATGGTGTATATGTTGTCAAACAGAATTCCATGAAAATGACCAGTGTCCGGCGTTGAGAAACTATTTGAATACTGGCACACCAAACCCGCTGAATCCTAGTGTTCTGTACTGTGAGATCTGTCGAACTACTGGCCAGCATCGACCGAAAGACTGCTATCTGTTACAGAGGTATATTCAAGTCCTGAAGAACCCTTACTGTAAATTCTGTAAGTCAGTAGGCCACAATGAAGATGAATGTCGCAGCTTCGACCTTATGAGGGAGCAGACCTACGACACTTATAGGATCTACCCGGATGCACAAGGCAATGATGGATATGGTTACCGAGGTGGTTGAGGTAGTTTTAGAGGCCGTGGTCGTGGTATTCCTGGAGGAGGTCAAGGTCAAGTTATTTTCTATAACTGCATTCAGGCAGGACATCTAGCTTGAGACTGTCAAAACCCAACCACGACATGCCGATACTGGAGAGTAGTCGATCATGTCATCGAGCAGTGCCCACAGTTGCTAGCTAAAATCCAAGAAAGGAACAACAAACCTAGTCCGAGTGTCTAGTTGAATGCTGTCGAGCCATGACCAATCCCAGCTGTTAATGTTGTTACAAGAAGTGGAGCTACGATAGATGCGCAGTGTCAGGCGAAGTAGCCTAATGAAGCTTGGGTTCACAAGGCCATAGAGAAGACTCCAGCATTTGATGTTCGACAAGAAAAAGAAACTTTTTTGGAAGCCAGACAAGACTTTGCTGATCCATATTTTCCAGCAGCAAACAAGTAGCATCAGCAGCTGCAATCCCAGGAAGACTCACAAGGCCAAGTAAGTACTCTGTCATCGTTTTTACAGAGTTGCATCAAATTGTTAAGAAATCAGAATTCCTTAAATGAATTACAAAAAGTTATTCAGTCTTGCGAACCTCAGCAAAGCCCTGGTAAGGAAAAAGATGTCAGTAGAATTAGAAGGACTGGAAGAGAGATGAGACTACATGCTCAGATAGGAGAATATGACATGAAGAATATTATTTTAGATCTGGGTTCAGAAGTCAATATATTAACTAAACAGACATGGGAACAAATGGGAAATCCCACCCTTGACTGGTCCCCTATCCAATTGAGATTAGCCAATCAGCAGAGGATTCTGCCTTTAGGAAGATTCCCTAGAGTACCAGTGGATATAGATGGAGTCAGTACTGTAGCAGATTTTGAAGTTATTGAGATCATTGATGACAGTAACCCCTATCCAGCTTTTCTAGGAATTGAGTGGGAAATAGATAGTGATGCGGTTATCAATATTAAAAAGATACAAATGACTTTTGAAGGGAAGGGATTGAGAGCTATACTACCATTGGATCCTTCTCAAGGAGAAAGATATACGGAGCTAGTCAGAGAGGAAGATCAGGATATTCTGGACCACATCTATAATATCACAGCTAAAGAAGAAGATTATGTCGAGCCTAATGCCGAAGGTGTAATGGATTGGAAATGTGATAGCTCCTGCATGTCTAATTCAGATGATGGTCTAGAGAATTGGCAGAATCGACTATATGAGCTACATGGCCATCGGTGCGCATGAATTACCAAATCTTTTATATGCCTTAGTGCACAGGCCAGATATTTTCCTACATATGATGGGTTGATAGACCCAAGAAAATTCATTGCGCAGTTCTCAGAACAATTGCTAGAATCACAGAGAATGCAGACTCTGGAAGCAGCATTAAGAGCTACAGCAGCGAGATGGTGGAATGGCCACAGGAAGTATATTCACAGTTGGGAAGCTTGCCAGAAATTTATACGCCTCAGATTCATAGACCAATCTCAAGAGGTGCGAAGCAAGTTCAATGGGAAGAATAGTCCTCAGGAACATTTGAAGCAATGTTATGCAGCATGGGAACATGTACCTCGCAAGGAATGGGTGCATAATTTTGTGCACACTTTGGAACCTATAGCAAAAAACTGGTATAAGGAGGTCGAGCTTCGACACGGTACTGTAAGTTGGGATGATCTTGTTGATATTTTTATGCTTACATTTTCTATTAACGAAGTTTTTCTTGCTTTAGATGCAGCTGTTAGATTGATCCGTACTAAGATATTTGATGACCAAGAAATAGGGGAATACCAAATAGATTGGAAGCACAAGAATCTAATGCAGTTGAATGTTACAACCTTGCAATTCATGAGGATGACAATATGCGTAACATTAACATTCCTGAGTCAGAAGGAAACTGCGAAGTACGCAGACCAGTGGTCGAAGCACCTGAAGTGACTCAGCCTCTGAAGACGTGGACTGTAAACATTGGGTCAGAGGAAAATCCCAAGTATGATACAATTGGAGATTATTGGGATGATGAAATGGTGAGCAAAGTGACCCAACTTCTCCATGAATATCAGGACCTATTTCCGACGAAGTTTTTCGAGATGAAAGGTATCCTTGGTGATATAGGAGTAATAAAGATCCCTATGAAACCTGATGCGAGGCCTGTGAAACAACGTCCCTATAGGCTCAACCCTAAGTATAAATAAAAAGTTAGACTGGAGCTCGATAAGATGCTTGCCGCAGGAATTATAGAGCTTGTCGAAGAGTCCGAATGGGCCAGTCCGATGGTAGTACAAGAAAAGAAGACTAAGGGTGAAATCCGAATCTGTGTCGATCTGAGGAAGCTGAACGATGCGTGTCTGCACAATCCCTTTCCCACTCCTTTTACACATGAAGTCCTCGACAATGTCGAAGTTCAAGAAGTCTACTTTTTTACTGATGGATTTTCAGGCTACCATCAGATCAGAATTGCTCCAGAAGACTGACATAAGACAACTTTTGCTACAGAAATGGGATCCTTTCAGTATACAGTTATGCCCTTCGGATTGAAGAATGCACCTGCTATGTTTTCTCACGTAGTCATCTGTGCATTTAAAGAATTTATACATAAATTATTAGAAGTTTATTTTGATGATTGGACTATCTTCAGGTTACTAAAAGATCACATTGCTAGTTTAAGACTTATGCTGGACAAGTGTAGACAGCACCAGATCTCCTTGAATTTGAAAAAGTGTATCTTTTGTGCACCCTTTGAAATTTTGCTAGGTCATATTGTTTGTAAGCAAGGATTGATGTTAGACCCTGCGAAGATAGTAATCATTGTGAATTTTCCTCCTCCAAAGTCTGTTAAGAAACTTCGCACTACCCTTGGTCACACTGGATACTACCGTGAAATTTATTAAAGGATATGCCCAGATCACAGCCCCGATGGAGAAACAGCTGAAGAAAGATATTAAGTTTGAATGGACACCTGAATGTCAAGCAAGTTTGGACATTTAAAAAAAGAAGATGGTTACTGCCCCTATTTTAGTATTTCCTTATTGGAATATGGAGTTTCATGTGCATGTCGATGCATCCTCCATCGCTCTGGGTATAGTATTGGCTCAAACAGGAGCAGGTAACATTGATCACCCTATTGCCTTTGCAAGTCGCAAACTGTCAACGGCAGAGAAGAACTATACCACAACAGAAAGGGAAGGTTTATCCATGGTATATGCTTTGCAAAAGTTCTGACATTATCTGTTAGGATCTCATTTTAAGATGTTCACTGACCACTCTGCTTTGAAATATTTGGTTAACAAACCTATGTGAGGTGGAAGGATATGTAGATGGCTCATCTTGTTTCAGGAGTACGACTTTGAGATCATAGTTAAGCTAGGCAGACTTAACCTAGGACCTGACCATCTGTCGAGGCTTGAGTCAGGGGAAGAGCCCACTAGCTTGGATGAAGGTCTTCCTGATGCCCAATTATGTACCACCCAGATGGTTGATGATTAATTTCAGGACATTGTTCAGTATTTGGCTACAGGATATGCACTGTCGGAGATGACAACTTAGCAGAAGAAGCAGTTGGTGGTTTGAGCTGCTGATTTTACTTTAATAGCAGGACAACTATACAAGATGGGACTAGATGAAATACTGCGCAGATGCATCCTCGAGCATGAAAAACCATTGATCTTGGATGAAGCACACTCTGGAGCAGCAGGAGGTCATTATGCAGGGAAAGCTACAGCGCAGAAGATTTTGGCAGCCGGCTTGTGGTGGCCTACACTTCATAAGGATGCTAGGAAGTACTGCCACAGTTGTGATATCTATCAAAGGATAAGCAAACCATCCAGGAGGGATGAGATGCCCCTCGTTCCGCAGGTAACTTTACAAGCTTTTGACAAATGGGCTATTGATTTTGTTGGACCCATAAACCCCCTTGCAAAGAAATCAGGAGCAAGGTATATTATTACAGCAACTGAATACCTTACTCGTTGGGCTGAAGCTCAACTAGTCAAGGATTGTAGCACTGCTATAGCTGCGAAGTTCATCTTCGACAATATCTTAACAAGGTTTGGATGTCCTAGAATTCTTATGAGTGACCAAGGGTCACACGTTTTGAATAAAAATATTGAAGCATTGACTGAAGAGTTTCAGGTATATCACCAGAAGAGTACTGTGTACCATCCTCAAGCAAATGGAACTGTGGAATCCTTCAATAATATTCTTGAGCAGGCTCTGACCAAGGTTTGTAATATTAATAGAAATGATTGGGATCTCAGAATCCCGGTAGTGTTATGGGCTTATAGAACCACTTGCAAGAAGTTGACAGGTCACACACCTTTTAGGCTGGTTTATGGGCAAGAAGCAGTTATGCCAATGGAGTATATTGTTCCTAGTCCCAGAATAGCTGCTTTCACAGAGATGGATGACCCAGATATGTTGAATAAAAGGATAGCCCAGATAACAGAACTAGAAGAAGACAAATTCATTGCAGGGTTCCAGCAGCAAGTGCAGAAGGCTAGAGAAAAAGCATGGCATGACAGGCATTTAAAAAAGAAGCAATTCCGGAGTGGTGATCTTGTACTCTTGTATGACAGCAAATTCATGAAGTTCCCCGAAAAGTTTAAGACCCATTGGAAAGGACCTTACATAGTTCAGAAAGTTAGTGATGGTGGCGCAGTCCAGTTAGCCAAATTAAACAGAGAAACTTTGCGTTCCATGGTGAACAGAAGTCGGTTGAAGAAGTACAGGGACAAACCGGGACCCTCTAATTAGAAATAATACAAGAAAGAAGAGTCTAAGTACCTAGAACAGTTGAAAGTGGGTACTAGACTATAATTAAGCTATCAAAAGGTCATGGGTCATGTGTCACATGTAAAGTCAAAGGTCCTTAGCATGGTGCAGCTAAAATTTGAGTCGCAAATTAAAATTATGACTGCCCGGGAAGATCAAATTTGGCGGCACTAGCCCGTGCTCTACATTGACTGTCTTCAATGATGAGATTTTACGAAATCTAGCGGCACATGTATGATATCCATGACACTTGGGTCAGATCCGCTATCCATCATGACCCATTATCACAAATCCTGATCGCCATAGTCCTTAAAAAGACATCCAGCTCCCACAGTTCGCCGTCTATAGTTCTGCATTTCAGACCATGTCGAATGACTGTAAAGCCCAGAAGCTATTATGAGTGATCAGAGAGAGAAGTCTGTAGAACCTTCTGAACAATCCACCAGAGTAGACATGCCTGACCAAGGCACAAAGAAAGGTAGAAGTTTGCTCTAAGAGATTCGAAGAAAGGCAGAAGTGTGCTCTACGTTGCACAAAGAAAAGCCCTGGTCTGCATGGGAAAATTCTGCAACATCCCAAGCTATAGCCTCCTGGGTTAGCAGAACCAGGGCAGCTGTTTGTCTTATGCACCTTGACACCTAATTCTGAGGGGACCCAAAGTTGTGGATGGTCAAGTGCTCGATAAGCAGATTGAAAGAGGGGGCTCCTGACAGATTCAGAAGGTTGTTACTAGCATAAAAAGTCCAAAGGAAATGCACAAATAGCCAACGACCATATGAATGGCTCCAACACACTACACACTATGTATCACCAGCAAGATTCTCCCACTAGAAGAGTCGCAGAGTGCCCCAGGACGGGCCACAAGTGAGTCTTAGGGGCCTGTTGGGGCTCTGACCCTAAGGGTCCTTAGTTTTGGTAACTCCGCGGTTTTTGTGGAAGTGTAAGTGGAGTTACAACCCAAAATAGTATTAGGGGTGTCGCAGGTGGGTCGAAACCCCTTTTTGTAACTAACCCTTGGTATAAATCCAGGGTTAGGGTTTTGGGCACCTATGGTTTAAATCCATGGTTTTGTAACAGTGCGCTATATAAATAGGCACTTATGTAAAGAAGGAGGGTTAGGTATTTAATGATTATCTTACGAAGCTATTGTAATGCAAAGATAAGAGATTGTATAAGGGTTTTGTAAGAAGGTTAAGTCCTAGCTGTGTGCATGGACGACCTCTGTAGCTGTGTGCGTAGAGGGGTTTTGGTGAAAAGGAAGATCTGCAGCTGTGTGCGCAGAGGCCTGCTGCTGTGTGTGCGGCTTTGAGGACTGAAAGGATCTGCAACTGAGCGCGCAGATTAGAACTGTCGTTTTAGTTGTAAAGAGTTGAATAAAACACAGTTCTATGGACGTAACCTCTACACTGGGGGTGAACCACGTTACATCTGGTGTTGTGCTTCATTTGTGTTGATTTGTTATTATATTTTATGCACTGCTAAGTAAATAACTGATAAAGTAAGATTGTTGTTAATAACTAGCTTCACTGTGAATTCCGAGATAAGGGCTGGGCAAGTAACTGTTTGTTTATCTAACCATGAAGCTACATATTTGATAATAGAAGCATTGTGTTAAGTGATTATTAATAGTTAAAGACTAAAGGTATAGTAAGATTCTCTCTTCTTCTTTCAGAAACCTGATTCTGCGGCACCCCATAGCTGTTTCGGGTGAGACTGTAGCCTTTTCGCAGGCTGCTGCCGAAAGGGCCAACACTGTGGGTCTTTTGTTGGTGCGAATTTAAAGGTAAAACCTGGGTCTGTCTAGTTATCCCAACAACTTGTTAAAATTTAAAAGGAAAGATAAGGAAGACGTTTTCTTTTTGGGTTACAGTCGATGGAAACATGCCCTCCTTGAACATAGCACTCTCAGAACTTTTTGATACTCATGTCTCAGTGTACACTTTCAGTTCAGCTATCACTTCGAGTTTCTTACTCCTCCACTTGGTATTTATTCCTGTGGAATCTGATAATCTATCCTACATGACAGATAAGTCTAGTTGTCCTATTTGCAAAGTTAAAAGCTACCTTTGGTCATCTTTTTGTCCTGCTCACTATTCAAGGATTTATCCCTGTTTCTGCTTATTATCCTGATTCCATCATTATCCTATCTGATATCACTTGTGTCTACCTTCCTTTATCCAGTTCCTAGTCACTCTTATGATCCGTTAAAGGATTTATTTCCTTCCTCATCACAACACAGTTTCTCATTAGTATTTCTTGAAGACGAAGACCTAAAGTTTCGACGATGATACCCTAGGATTCACTTTCATCATTGGTGAATTCCTTTGCTTCAGTTGTCAATTATCACCTATTGATTGACAATATGTTGAATCCTTTCCATGTTCAACTTCGACACATCTATTCACATGGCCTGGATTGTACTGGTTCCTTTGGTTTTTGACGAAGACCTTAGGCTCACATATATAACCTAATTTGCGCAAGATTGTGTTGTGTTCACCTACACAGCTTCCAGATTTTTGAAGGCTCATAATTATTGTATATTGTGGCTTCGATACACCTTTTTAATGTACATGGTCTTGTCCCCATATCATATGATGTAATCAAATATTATAAAGGATCTAGTGTTAAAGTATATTGAACATGGCATCCTCAGATATGATTTTGTATATGACATTGATATGCATTTGTTTCAGGTACTTCCTCTACTTCCTTGTACTTCTGAGTTCTCCAAGATAATGATTATAATGTATTTTGGCCATCACTTCCCTATTACCTCACACACTAGGGAGCATCAATTATCATCCAAAATAGCACTTCTCTGTTCGAGTAACGACATTCCTCATGTTGGTACACAAAAGGACAAATTTGGATTGAAGTGGCCAAAACACTATAGATGGGCATGACCTTTGATGCATTGTACTCAAACCAGCCTTGTATATTTTTATTATGATTTTTGGGCTACATACGCGACTATATGCATTGCAAATCATGTATCATATGCAAGTATTTGCATTACAACCTGCGTATACTTGTAGACATGATTTCCCTTTGAGAAACTTGCGTATCATACACGAGTTGCATATATTAATACCTGTGTATACCTTAATTCGATATTAAAAAATGTAAATTGAGATTAGATAAGATTAGTTGGGGCCTAATTCATAACTATCCCAACCATCTCAACCATCCAAACCTTCGAAACCACTCTATTTCCTAAAGTATAAATAGAGGCTTGGGGTGGGGGCTAATCAATCAATTTTGGAGAGAAAAGTTATGCTGGTGGTATACCTTCAGAGTCTTGGAATAGTAGAACTCAGATTCCTTTGGTTGTAGAGGAGTCCTTCTCTCAGAAGTTGGGTTGTATTCTTATCTTATTCATCGATTGTTAATAAAGAGAATTATTCTTCCAATGTTGTATTGTGTATATTTCATGTGTATTGTTTAATGAATATGTTTGTTTATATCATTAATATGATTTTCATATAACCTATGATATATATATGCATGAGATATTACTTGAAGGATTTGTTCTTTGCAGGTGAAGAGGTACATCCCTAGAAGCTTTGGAAAGGAGTGGAGCGAGAGAAGATCAAGCTTGGATCAATCATCATTAATCGGTTAAGTCAAGATTTTATTCCTATTCTCTTTCCATTCCTTGTAAAAAGATGATCGTCTGCAAGTTATTAGTAAGTTGGTAACCCCAGACCCTAGGTTACAAGGTTGCTTTATCCTAAACGACAATACACTAGTATTGATAACCAGTCAATTCGAATGCATGAGAGAGGAATTCAAATTGATTGACTCAACCTAACTGAATGAATAACTATACTTCTCTAAATCACCATCGGAGCCTAACTAGTTATCTCCAACTATCTAAATCAGTGCCTCAGTTAGTTAGAATCAATTAACTAGTCTAATTGAATGTGGTAAGGTGAGGAAAGGTGCCTTTTGACAGGAATTTAATCAATAAATGGTGCTAATTGAATGTAACTAGATGCAATTGAATGTAAATGACTCCTAACTAGGCTTAACTAGTCACTAACTAAACTCAACTGAAGGAGGTTGGTTTCGACACTCCTAGTGGCTCCTAAATCGTAGGGATTGGTCTAGGAGGCACCTAAAATGATGCATTCAAGTGAATTCAGTGGTAGTTAGCCTCAACTATTATTCCCCACACTCTAGTAACTAGTAAATGTGGCCCAATAGGCCATGTGGACCCAATGGTTCTAGTGAATAAATATAGACTAAAAATACTCCTAATTTAAACATAATTGACCAAATTGGACAAGGGAGGATAATAATCCTAACATAATCAATGTCTGTGAATGTCATCACTTGTTATGTTTTCTGTACTTTATCACATCATCATAAATATATTCATTTCTATGTGCATGTGTCTATAATTAATCTCTGTCATACTATTAAGCATATCATTGTTAACCTTTTTCACAAAAGAGACTGTCAAAGTCTTCAAGGAGTGGACTGTCAAAATACTTCAAGAAAAACACTATCATCCATTTAGATGATGGACTAGGAATTCATCACAAATGAGTCTAGGTTGTCAACTTCATGAATGGTTTTTCATAAATCTTTGGAAAAAACAACCCAATGTCATTTCTTTAAGCATTATCAAAACCGAATTGTTTTTGGTATGAAAATGAAGCTTCCATATCATTGGTTTTAGGGTTAGGGAACATAGTGTTTGCTGGTTCATCTGAAATTCACACTACCTCTGCTGCTGCCTTATTTAGGGATTCAAAAAAATTCTAGTATGTTGTTGTATTTATCTATATTTATCCAAGAAAGAAATTCCAAAAATTACACTCGATTTATTCGACAGTTAATGACTTTTACATGGCAGTGAACTCTCTAGCATTGGACATGTTTATGAATAGATGTTGCAATTTATGAACTGTTATAACATGCAATAGATTTGGGTCTCTTGTGACTGCTGGAGTAACCACAAGCATGTCTCAGACAGACTATTGTACTAAAAGGAAATAGGGTTAAACAAGATAAAATCATTAGAGGAAATTTCAACTCAAAATGGGCCTCCTAAAATGAACTAATAAAATAATACTTAAAATAATAAAATAATATTTATTAATTTTGGAGGAAGAAAAGAAAAAAACTACTTTTTTGTTTGTATTTTTGACATATCTCCCTGTGTTTTTACTCAAATTTCGATCGGGATAGCTAAATTCCGCATCCAACAAGTACCCACTCGACATACTTTTGACGGACCCCGCTACCCCAAAAACAAGAAATACCTGAAAAAACGAAATGATGATGTCATAATTTCATTTTTTCAGATATTTCTTGTTTTTGGGGTAGCGAGGTCTGTCAAAAGTATGCTGAGTGGGTACTCGTTGGATGCGGAATTTAATTCCGCATCCAACGAGCTCTCCCGATCGAAATCTTGAGTAAAAACACGGGGAGATATGTCAAAAATACAAACAAAAAAAGTAGTTTTTTTTTATGATACCTATCCCCAAATTTATATTAAAAAAGTGTTTAAGACCTATACGGTATTTCAAATTTAAATCAATTTCATTGGCTAACACATGATGACATGGAATTTGAATAAAAGTTAAAAGGCCCATTTTGAGTTGAAATTTCCTCTAATGTATGTCCTATTTCGGAACTGGATCTCCACTGCTGCTACCATCGAACCTTAGGGATTCTCTTCGATGCTGCTAGATGAGCAGTATGAATTTTATGGGAGCTACATCTTCTCTCCACCAAAAATCACATAGAAAAAAGAAAATATCAGACTTAAAAAAATTGTCTGTTTCTACAATACTGCTGCCACATGAAATTCCTCAGTCTGCTGATATTTTTCCATTTGAAATTCTGAGAGAAACTACCAAATTTTTCATGCAACAAATGAGGTTGTGGCTTGGTTATTTATACTATTTTTTCCATATGATTTTGGAGTTGACATGTCTATAAAGAATTATTATTTTTATTTATTTTTACTTTATTTTAATGACTGTGCCGAACTGATATTGTTACTTTTCCACGTCCAAGTAAAAGGTTGGGGTAGAAGGGTCATCACCCAACCTTGCAATCAATAGTCCATGTTAGGACTCCCATGTTAAGATCATTTACCTTCACCATGTGAAGGATTGTTCATGCAACTGTAATGGTTTCAAATATTGTGTGTAAGATTCAAATTCCCGCAAGCGAGAGGATCATCATAACCACTTCATGATTCAAACGTACTTCAAGAACTTCAAATGTTCTTCATCAACAACAAGAAAGAGGTCTTCAAGTATTCAAGGTACCATATGCAAGAGGAACATCATGGGCTCCATACATAAGGAATCCTCATGATAGACAAATGCAAGGTTAATACATAAGAACCATCAAGCCATTATATACAAAGGTTTGGTCATAATATCATGCCATCAAACCAGAAGGGAGACCATACATCATCATAGACGTCCATCTATAGCCCCAAATACTTCAAGGGATTGAAGGAAATCTTCAAGGGTACAATTCCATCAAGGTCTTCATCAAGTGCAAGAAGTGGGATCCAAGAACGTCAAATGAAATATAATAAGTGTGTGGGGGCTTCATGACCAAATTGTGGGTCCAAGAGCTTCATGAATGGCTTCTTCATCTAGAAAAAGGCTTCATGGTCTTTTTTAACCACCTCAACAACACTAGGATACCCCGAAGGGTCAAGATCGAACATGATATGGCCTGTGGGGTAGCTTGGTTTTCTCCTAGGGTATCATGACACCATTAGAGCATGAATGACCATATAATGGGTCATTAATGCTTCTCTAACCAATCTAGAGATTCTCCATCTTCCATAGGGGCTTCAGCACCATCTCTAGGGTTTTTAGGATCTTCAACAAGGTGGTGGATTCAAGATCCAACCTTGTGGGTACAAGGACCTTATCAACTAGGTACAAGGTGATTCAAGGCACAAAACCTCTGTATAAGGGATATAAGGAACTATAGGTGGGAATTGGTGGCATCAATGACAACCTGTGGGGCCACTGCAAGTCCATGTTTCCATCAATGACAATTTCATCAACACCGGGTACTATTGCAAGTTCATACAAGGGTATGTTACGATCATAGTCCCCATGGAGAAATTATTAAAGAAAGATGCAACATTTGTATGGAGTCAAGAGTGTCAAGGGAGTTTTAACACACTGAAATCCAAGATATATTATGCACTAATCCTCATTTTTCCTAAAGGGAAAAAGGATCCCATTTTCATGCGAATGCATCGTACGTTGTACTAGGAGTGGTTGTTACAGCTGATTTTACCACACATGGTTGATCACACTTTTATGTCCTTCCCTGTCCCTCTGCAGACTCTTTGGACCCCATGGACCATTTTTGTACCTTTGATGTTTCCAAGATCATCCCTACAAACACCTATTATTTGTTGTATGAAACTTTTAATCCCTTTCTCGCATATATACGTGGATATTACCCTTAAACCCACGTACATCGGGATGTGTGCGTAAGTCCAAATATTTTTGGAGTTTTCCTTGAAGTGGATCCGAGTCACTTGTTTTTTGGCCTTCCATATGCCTCATGATCACTTGGATTCGACCTTTCATTACCCCATTGAAGCACTATATAAGGAGCCCCTTGGATACATTGAAGAGGAGGAAATGAAGAGCAAGAGAACTATAGTCCATTGTTATCGTAGCTTGCTTGTACTTGAGTCTGCATCCCTTTGTCCCTTGGAGCACTGTTTGCTCTTCCCAATATTTACTTTGCTTACGAGCTTTCTATCAAGAGATGGAGGATTGAGGTGGTGGAGACCCGGGTGGAGGACTCAGTTTCTCCAGTTCACAGACATGCCGACAGAGGTTGTCACTTATGTAATCTTTGGTTTTATTAATAGAAATATATTTTCCTATCCATTGATGTGCATTTAAATGAATATTGAATCCATGGATTCTTTTAATTGCTTATGTATTATTTATTATATATTCTAGAGTGGGTCTAACACTATATTCTATAGCATGCTTTCCTTGTTTACTGTTGTTGAGATTAAATTGCCAATGCAAGTGGGATTGGAAAAAGCTCAACGCGGATCTACTTCAACCATCTGGAATAAGGTATGTTTTGATATCCTTTAGTGTTAGATGTTTTATTTCTCTTGCATATTGGGAAGGGATTTATTTTTGTGGTTTCTCTGTCTATTGTGGTACACCCCAAGCCATAGTAAGTTTTCTCTGTAACAGAATTCGCGACTCCGCTAGGGAGGTTCCTAGTTGGTTTTCTTTGGGGTTTTTTTGGCATTCAATGTGCTTCTATTGCTCTGATTTCTTTGTTTCTGTGTCGGGTATAGGGGCATGATTTCCCAGTAGTGTCCTGTAGGAGTTAATTTTGTCTTATTTTGTCCATTTACCTTATTTTTCTAGCTTATTCTTCTTGTGCACGGGTTTTTCTTTCATAGTCATGTGTACACGTGGGTTTTCCTAGAATAGTTGTGTATGTATGCAAGTTTACTGAGAACAGTTGCATATGCCTTGATTGTTTACTTTTTGGGGAAGATCAAGTGTTGTTGGGTGAGTGTGGATGATTGTTGAGTGTTCTTTGATGCTTCTTGAGTCTGTATCTCCCCTCTATTTCTGACCAGAGACTCTTTTTTATTTGATTTTTGAAAATGTTCTTGTCATTTCATTTTCTATTTTTTGTTGAGAGATTAGTGCATTAGGTCTCTTTTACCTTAGTAATTTTCTTGGATGCTGTCTGTGAGTGGTTGCAGAGTCTGAGGGTTGTAGAGTCATATTTTTTCTTTTTATCTCATTTAATTCAAAATACAAAAACATTCTGCTTTTTGCATAGTTATGCATTCTTTGAATTTTGCATTAGCATGGTACTTGCATTAGGTTTGCTTGGTGAATATTAGTTAGATTTTCATATAGGAATGATTGCATATACATTTGAAGGAAAAATTTTGCACTTCAAATAGTAGCATACCCTGTTTTTTCATTCGACACAGTGTATTTGCATTGATTATTAGGTGTGAATTTTACTTCTTGTTGTGTCATAACATCATTAGTTGTATGTCCATTTACCATTTTAGTAATAAAGTCAATTAAAATCAATGCATAATAAAATGGATTACACTCTTTTATTTTCTAGGGTGCACCAACAAGACTAGGTTTTAGGGTCTTGGAATAGTTCATTGTGAGTTAATTATCCAATACCACTAAACAAAACAATTAGGTGTTTGTCCAGGTGCGAGTGTGAAATCCTTTATATAATTAGTGTTTCTCAGGATCCTCCTCTTACAATGGATTTAAGCATGAGGCAGTGTGAGAAATTATGATTGGGATGACCCCTGATTGTGATTGATTAGCATTGGAGATATTTCCAGGATTGTATTCATATATTGGGGCCTTTGAGGTATTGGCTAGTGCACCCCTCGGGTACTAGTGGTGCTTTCAGGATTCGGGCTTTGCTACCCTACCCATATGGTCAATCCCTCCTGTGACTGTCTACCTAAGCATTTATTATATCGAAGTGACCTTAGTTTCTTTACCTAGGTTATCTAGAGGGTATTTCCATAGGTTATTCTGTAGGTGTACTCGCCAAGTAAGGGTCAGAAAACACAGTTGCTATATGTGTTGAAGCTAAGGGCCACTATAATTGGTCACGAACCTCTGCTTGTTGTGTATGGGAGTCTTAAGCCTCTCCTAGGTGAGACATACCTGCTTTATTCGGGAGCTCACATATCCTACCCTTGGTTTTATCGTGATTTGGATTTACATTTTTAGGTGTATGCTCTGTGCATGCTAGTTTTCCTAGGGTTTGCGTAAATAGATCGAGTCTTTTTTTTTTTTTTAGTCATTGTGGATTCAGGTGTGGCACCCCCCCCCCGTTCTCTTCATTTAGCAGGACTTCCTCTTTCCATGTCTCCTCCTCCTTTGGGAGAGATAACCAGACAGTCTGGGTGGACCACTTCTCACTTTAATTCACACACCATGGGAGATCATGAGGATGAGATTCCAGATATGTCTTCTCCACCTCACAAGGCTGGGGAGGAAAATCCTACTAGCACATATGATTCTTTAGATGAATATCCTTCACAATCTAGTTATGATCCCTTATTCACAGGTCGTCGATATTGGTTTCCGGGTGACGAGACTCACTATGAACCCACAAGCACTAGTAATGTTAGATATGACATACTTGATATTCTTGAGCCTGATTCGGCATATCATGTCGAGTCAGAAATTGACCCTGGCACTATGCTTGGGGGCACTCGCACTCTTTTCCATGCGGAGAGGTTTGGGGGCACTAGTCACATTGCACCTTCCATCCCTGTGGTGGAGGCATCTTCACATGCTCCTCTTAGGCCTAGTGTTAGTAATCCTATTTAGATACCAGGACCGAGACAAGTGAACATTAGAAACACCACTTACATTCCTTCACATGTCCCTTTGTTTTTGAATGCATTTTTAATGACTCATCCTCCCCTTAATTCACGTGGGCCTTCAAGACAAAATGTAGCTACTAGCCATGTTCATTTTGTGACTGTTAACACAGTTGTATCTCAGAGCTGAGTACCTCCTATTGTGTCAGTAGGTCATGTACCTATTTCTAGATTGTGTCTTGTTCCACCTCATGGAGCTCCCCATATATGAAACTATGGAATTTCTCATGGTACATACCAGGGAACACCTTATGGAGCTTCTCATGGGCATTCTTATGGACCACAGTATGGACAAAAATACCAACCCTATGGGTATGGGTATCAACAACCTGCTTACTCTTCTAATTATGGATTTGTAGCGCCTCATAATCAAGGTACCCCACATCACAATGCTTCCATGCAGCCCTACATGGGTCAAATGGGAGGAGGTTATTATGGCCAAGGCCATGGTATTTATAGCAATCAACCTTACATGAATCAAAACTACAAGGAGCATGGAATCGACTGGCTCAACCTAGGCTCCCTTTCCTTGCCACATTGAACTTACCTGACTTGTCCAGGTTGATGAACGATCCTGTGTCTCATAACCTGACATGGCCAGTAGTCCCTACCAAGCTTGCTCCAAACATTCCCAAGTTCAAAGGAAAGGCTCGTGAAGATCCTACTGAGCATGTCACCACTTTCCACCTTTGGTGCTCTTCCAATTCCTTACATGACGATTCCATTCTTTTGAGGCTATTTCATCGTACCCTAACAGGTCCTCCAGCAAAATGGTATATATATTTACCGGGGGGGGTTATGTTATGTTTGATGATATTTCTATGAATTTCCTTAATCATTTCTAGCTACCCATACGTTACGACATTGGTACTGAACTCTTATCGACCTTCTGGAAAGACAAAGCCACCCACATTTCAGATCATATTCAAGAGTGGTGTAGACAAAAGTGATTAATCAAATCTTTTATACCACTAGAGTTTCTTCTTGAGTGGTTCCTCAAATCATTGTTACCTTACATTGTGAAGGATGTTTCTACATTCGGAGTTCAAAACGAGGAACAAGTTGTTTTTAGGGCACAAGAGTTGGATTTGATCTATACTCAATCCATATTTTTTTATGAGATTATACCTAATTGTCCTAGATCCAATTTCGAACCCAAGGTCAAGCCTGGACCACATGCCGTGTTAGATTTTTAACATTAAGCTAGCATTATATTAGGATATTTAATAAAGATAATAACAAGCACATCAATCAAACACAAGAGACAATGAACACAATGTTTTTCCTTGGGGAAACCATAAATGGAGAAAACCTTGCAACTTCCTCAGAGATAGAATCAACACCAACAGTAAAACCCCAAAATAGTAAGATGATCTCCTGACAGCAGTAGCCTCTTTCTTCCTATCCCTAGTAGCTTCTTCTTCCTTAGCTATGCGCTACAACTGAGTGTGAGTGAGTGTGTGATAAATAGAGAGACTAACTCTCTATTTATACTAATTCCATACTTGAAAATAACCTGCTAGGGATGAATTTTCTAGGAGAGTCTAATAACCCTAATGCCTGAGAGCTGCGGGGACTTTAACCCTTGATCAATAGGAGGGTTACCTACCATGACTTGACATGACTTGTTTACATTATAGAACCTCCTGATAGGAACATTGGGGCATGACATGACTCAAGTACATTACAGACACATCCTGGAATAAACATCTAGGTACAATACATAAGATATATAGATGAATACATTCCAAAGTTACAAATACATTAACACTCCCTCTTAACTAGGAAGGTATTCTCTCGACACAATTTATCAGCACAAGTCTTCTTCTCTACGTCATCTGGATCATCATCATTGGATCTAGATCGTCACTCGATCTGGATCATCACTGGAATATCATCACTGGATCTGGATCATCACTAGAACATCATCACTGGATCTGGATCATCACTTGATCTAGATCATCACTATTAGATCATCATCATTGGATCATCATCACAGGTTCTATCTCATGATTATTCTCGTCACAGTAAGTTCTACAGAGCCATCCCTTTTTCATGCTGGTTGTAGGCCTAGCCTCCATGTAGGTCTTCTTCAGCGCTTATATCTGACACTAAGTCAGAATGGCCTGACCAACACTTACATCTAACCATGAGAGGAACACATCCAACACCATGTCAGAAAGGCACACCCAACACTCACATCTGACCATGTGGGAACACATCCCGTAACCCTGTCAAAAATTCCCAGCACTCACATCCGATCATGCTGGAACACATCCCACAACCCTATCGAAAAGGCTCAGCACTTATATCTAGCCATGCAGGAACACATCCTACAACCTTGCTAGAAAGTCTCTACACTTACATCCATCCATGTGGGAACACATCCTACAACCTTGCTATAAAGGCTTCACACTTACATCCAGCCATGTGGGAACACATCCTGCAACCTTGCTAGAAAGGCTCTGCACTTACATCCAGCCATGCGGGAACACATCCTTCAACCTTTCTAGAAAGGCTCTGCACTTACATCCAGCCATGCAGGAACACATCCTACAACCTTGTTAGAAAGGATTTTCACTTACATCTAGCCATGCAGGAACACATATTGCAACCTTGCTGGAAAGGCTCTCAACCCCAGGTTGAGGGTTCCTGGTAACTGACCAGGTGCCTCCATTCTCCTAGAGAATGGCATTAGCCCTTATATCTAATCAAGTGGGAACACATCCCTCAATCACATCAGAATGGCCATGCACTCATATCTGATCATGTGAGAACAAATCCCATAGTCATATCAGAATGGCCCCCAGTCCTAGACTAAGCTTTCCTGGTAATTGATCAGGTGCCTCCATTCAAAGAATGGAAATAGCCCTTATATCTGATCATGTAGGAACCAATCCTATAGTCATATCAGAATGTCTTAGCACTCATATCTGACATGGAAAGAACCAATCCTCTCACCATGATAGAATGGATCAGCCCTTACATCTGAACATGGAAGGAACCAATCCTCTCACCATGTCAAAATGGCTCATGAACTCATCAGTTACCCTTGGAAGGAACCTCAATCTAGAGAATACCAAGCTTCTCCTTGAAGTACTCAAACTTCATTCTAGCTAATGGCTTCGTCAACAAATCAGCTATCTATTTGTCCATCACAACATATTGGAGCTTCATTATTCCTCTCTACACCATATCCTTGATATAATAATACTTGATCTCAATATGCTTTGACTTGTCATGGAACACCGGGTTCTCTGACAACTTCACACAACTCTGTTTTTCACAATATATACAAGAAGCATCCAACTGGAGATCAAATAAATCAGACAGTAGCTTCCTTAGCCATACTACCTCACAACTAGCTGAACAGGATGCAACATACTCTGCTTCAGTTGTACTCAGTGACACACAAGATTTCTTCTTGCTAAACCAAGAGATCACACCTAATCCCATGCTGAATCAACACCTTGAAGTGCTCTTCCTATCAATGGAACTGCCTACCCAATCTGAATCAACATAACCCTCTATGGTAATCTTCTGAGTCGCCTCATATTTGATCCCATAATCAACTGTACCCTTCATGTACCTCAAAATATGCTTTGCAACAATCAAGAGAACATGTCTCGGATCTGTCAGGAACTGGCTCAAGGTGTTCACAGTAAAGCAAATATTTGGTCTCATGTTCATTAGGTACATCAAAGACCCAAGGATCTGACAATACATCATAGCATAAACTGCTTTTGATGAAGCATCACTCAATAGATTCAGGTTTGATGCCATAGGTGTCATCATGGCCTTGCAGTCCATCATCCTGAATCTCTTCAAGATCTCTACTATATATTTCCTTTGTCCCAAGGAAATTCCATCTACATTCTGCCACACCTCCATGCCTAGAAAATAATGCATCATACCCAATTCCTTCATCTTGAACTCGACAACAACATTCCTCTTCGTATCAGTAATCAACCCGTCCATACCTGTTACAAAAATATCATCTACTTACAGTAGGAGCATCGCTAGGTTTCCATTTTCAACCTTATGGTAAAGGTTGGAATCTGCTTTACTCTTGGTAAATCCCAAACTAGATAGAAAGCTGTCAATTCTATTGTACCATGTCCCGGGTGCTTGTTTCAAACCGTACAAGGATTTATTCAATATACACACATGAGAGTCCCTATCATGTGTCTCAAAACTGAGTGGCTGCTCCACATATACTTACTCTTCTACTACACCATTCAAGAAAGAAGTCTTAACATCTATCTGGTGTATCTTCCATTTCATCATTGTAGCCAGAGCAAGTACTAATCTGATGGAAGTGTATCTGGCCACAGGTGAAAAAGTTTGTTCATAATCTATTCCTTCTTTCTGGGAGAAGCCACGAGCAACAAATTATGCTTTATATTTTTCTATGCTAGCATCTGCAGCATGCTTGATCTTGTAGATCCATTTGGAAGTTACAACATACTTCCCTTCTGGTCTTGGAATAACATCCCAAACATCATTCTTCATGATCAATTGATACTCTTCAATCATAGCATCCTTCCATTCTTTTCGTTCTGTCTCTTCTTCATAATTGGAAGGTTTTTTTATCGATGAAAGCACATAATAAGGCTAGATAACCAGAGCAGGACCTGGTTCTCTTTCTTTCTTTGTGATTCTCTTCTGGAGCCCCATATATTTTCGCACCTTGGATAGCTTCTCGTACCCAATTAGGTTTCCTCTTATGAGGATTCTTCTCTTGAGGTGTATCTATAGGTTCTTGAGGTTCTTCTATTTCTTGATATTCTTCTTGATATTCTTTGTTCATGGTTGTGTCATGAATTCTGGGTGCTTCTATTTCTTTAGGTTATTCAGCAGGTCTCTTTCTGGATTTGTTGTAAGTTGAGTCTTTGTCAAATGTCACATCCCTGCTGATGTCGATATTCTTGAATCCTAGGAAGTATATTCTGTATGCCTTTGAGCTTTTAGAGTATCCCACAAATATACCCTTCTTTCCTGAAGGATATAACTTTGTCCTCTTTTCTTTCGGAATGTGTATGTACACTGGATAGCTGAATATTATGATATGGCTGACTTATGGTTTCTTGTTGAAAAATACTTCTTCAGGTGTCATGTTTTCGAGTACTCTGTGTGGAGTACGATTCTGCACATACACCATTGTTCTGGCAGCTTCTGCCCATAGATGCATGGGAAGATCTTGATCATGAATCATATCCCTTGCAACTTCCATGATCATTCTATTCTTCCCTTCTGCAACCCCATTTTTTTGTGGATTATATGGAGTAGTTAACTCCCTCTTAATCCCCGATTCTTTGCATAATGCTTTGAATCCATTTGAAGTGAATTCTCCACCATTATCTGATCAAAAAGTCTTGATATTATTCTCTGTGTGGTTCTCGATCAAGGCTTTGAATTCCTTGAACTTGATGAATACTTCATCTTTGTTCTTCATGAAGTAAATCCATGTCTTCCTAGAAAAGTCATCAATAAAATAAATATAGTATACATATCCGCTTAATGAACTTGATGACATTAGAATGCATACATTGGAGTGAATGATTTCCAAGATTCATTTTTCCTTTCTCTCACTACTTGGAAATGTCTTCTTTGTTTTCTTTCCTTTTGCACATCCTTTGCAGACTCCATCATGTTTTTCTTGAATTTCTAGAAGACCTTCAACAGCTTTGCTTGCAAGTGATAGTGCTCTGTAGTGCACATGTGCAATCCTTCTATGCCAAAGTTCATTTGACTCTACTGTGTCATAGACTAAAGCTTGTTCTGGATGGCCCTTGAATTTGTATAGACCTCCCTCTTGTTCCCCAATCACTACTGAATCATCAAAAGTCTTTCCCTTTGGACACATGAGAACTTGGCCATCTACAAATGCAACCCTCATGACTTTTGCATCTAATGCAGATATGGAGAGGAGGTTGTTCTTTATTCCTAGTACAAACAATACATCTTGCATCTTCATAGAATTTTCAGTGTCTAGCTTATAGGAGGATTTGCCACTACCTTTTATTGGATACTGGTAGTCATCCCCAAGTTTCACCTTATGAGGTGAGTCATATTTAGATAGTTTCACAAAGGATACTTTGAATCCCATCATATGTTTGGAAGCACCACTTTATATAAGCCAATCATTGCTTCCATGTGAGATAGTTCTCATGACAGCAGAGATCAACACATATTCTTCATCACTTGAAGAATCATCACTTTCTTGTCTGAATCTCTTTGTGGAAGGTTCATCATCCTCTGCACCATGAGTATGATGTCTTCTATTGTTTCCCATATTCTTATGGGAGTTAATCTTTTTTCTAGGACAGTCTTTGGCAAAGTGTCCTCTTTCATCACATGTATAACATCTTAATTTAGATAAATCTTTTCTAGTGTTATCTCTCTGGTAGAAGTTCTGACTTATAGAGTGATGAGAGCTTCTTCTGATTTTCTTGGAGTGAACTATGAGAGCTTGATATTCACTTCCCATCTTTTCTTCTTGAGCTTCTATCTGATCTTCTTCTTGAGAGCATTCTTCCCATAGTTTGCTGAATTTGAATAACTTCTTTCATGCACAGATTCCTTGAATAAAGGAGTCCCATGATCTAGGGAGACCATTCAAGGTGGTCATTACAATCTCTGCATTTTCCAATTCTTCATATACTGCTTCCAATTGTTCCTTGATCTGAGAGACCCTTGTAAAGTAGTACTGGATGGTCTCTGCATTTTGGATCTTTACATTCTTCAGTTGGTTTCTCAGATTCAACTTCTAGTTTATGTTCTTCCCTTCAAACAATTTGGTTAGGGAATCAAACATAGCTTTAGGTGTCTTTAGGGAGTACCCCTGTAGTATGAGGTGATCCTTGATTGAATCATCAATAATCCTCTTTACCATAACCAACTTCTTCTTTTGTAAGGCCTTAGCCTCATCTCCCTCTAGAACTCGAACCTCCTCATTGATATAGGAGTCCAACTCATTTTCTTCCAAGACTAGGGAGATCCTATACTTCCAGGCTCGGAAGTAATCAACTCCCTCAATATTTTGATCAAGATTGGTATGAAGAGACATCTTAACTGAGAACCTCAAATGGAAATACAAAATATTTAGATCTTACCAGGTCAAGATGTTGGATCTGGATTTGGAGCTAAAATTCTACAGTGCTGGTTCAGGAGTAGATTAGGGTTTGACTTTTTCGGAGTTTTGTCCAACCAAATGATTTGATATTGATCTCTAAACTTCAATTTTGAGGAGGATATCAATTCAGATGTAGGATCACTAAAAAATGGCACTTCTGTGGAAAGCCCTAATTTCCGGCAACAATGTGGGGTCCAAAATTGAAAAAGCTCAGAATTGGATTCTGCTTTGACAAAAAGATGCACCCTAAGGAGGAGAGTTAGTCCAACCTTAATTTACTGAAAATATATGGAGATATATCCACAAAGTAGGAATCCCTAGCTCCCACAGCTGCACATTTTCTTCTTCTTAGGTTAGCTCTAATACCATGTTAAATTTTTAACATTAAGCTAGCATTATATTAGGATATTTAACTAAGAGAATAACAAGCACAACAATCAAACACAAGAGACAATGAACACAGTTTTTTTCCTTAGGGAAACCATAAATGGAGAAAACCCTGAAACTTCCTCAGAGATAGAATCAACACCAAAATTAAAACCCCAAAACAGTAAGATGATCTCTCGATAGCAGTAGCCTCTTTTTTCCTAGCCCTGGTAGCTTCTTCTTCCTCAACTATGCGCTATAACTGAGTGTGAGTGAGTGTGTGATAAATAGAGAGACTCGCTCTCTATTTATACTAATTCCCAACTTGACAATAACCTACTAGGGCTGACTTCTCTAAGAGAGTCTAATTCTAATAACCCTAGTGCCCCAAAACTGCAGGGACTTTAACCCTTGATCAATAGGAGGGTTACCCACCATGACTTGACATGACTTGTTTACATTATAGAACTTCCTAATAGGAACATCAGGGCATGACATGAATCAAGTACATTATAGACACATCCTAAAATAAACATGGGGGTACAATACTTTAGATATACTGATGAATACATTCCAAATTTACAAATACATTAGCATGCCAATGGTATTGTGGGATTTGCAAGTACCAAATCTGCATACTCGGTTATGAAGCAAGTGAGCCAATTTTCATTTAACTAGCTTGCGTTAGGTCAAGATAAATATTCATATCAACCTACCCAATCAGCGAGTGTACTTTCCACGTAATCGTCAAACTTGAAAGGCAACCAACAACCTGGAAGGAATAAGATAAAAGGAAAAAATAATTGTAAGGGTGGGAATAAGAATGAAACTGATAATAATAATGACAAGAACACTAATGCTGGCGGGGCAAAGTAGTCTAAACATAAGGTGAGGTTTCCTTGCAAGTTGTGTAAGGATGACCATCTCACTCACTTGTGCCCTTGTATGGAAGATGCCTCGAGGTTCATAGCATAGGGCTCAACTGTGTTAACTAATTCTTTACCCAATAATCAAAATATGAACTCGAGGACCGTTGATCCTGGTAGTGCATTGGGTGGAAATCAAAATCCATTAGAGGCCAATAGTGGTCACAATTGCATCAACATGGTGCATGCTGCTAAAGTTATTACTTGTGCGAAAGATTATGGTTCGTCACAACCATACCTTGGGAAAAAACTTTCCCCACTCAAGAGCCCTTTACGAATCGAAAAGCCTATGGATAAAACTGAAGCTCCACCTCCCATTCCTAAGGGAGTATTAAATCATTTGGGACACAATCCTAATTCCCGAACTTCCTAGAACTATTCAGTTGTCAAGGATTTGGGCTAGACTCCTTAAGCGATGTCCACGTTAGAAGTGCTTCAGACTTTTCCTCCGCAGAGGAAAGCCTTGTTGTCTTCTCTTGGGGTTAGTGATGATAGCTCTTCTACCATGATAAAATTTGAAACCACGGGAGTACATCCTCGCTTTCCTTACTATTTGTCGCTTTTGATTCATGTAGAGTGTCTTAACAACATCGTCATGCGTACTGTCATTGATGAAGGTGATGTTTCTTTTGTGATGTCTTTGTCGTGTTGGAAGGGTTTCGGTTCTCTTAAGTTGTCTCGATCCTCCACTATGTTGACAGCTTTCGATGGTAGATCATTTCGGCTACGTAGGATTCTTCCTTCTCTAGAGTTCCAATTAGGAGGGAAGACTACTGTGATCAAGGTTCAGGTGGTTGATGCGCCCCTTGACTACAATATTTTACTGGGTAGGAATTGGATGTATAGTATGCAAGTTGTAGCTTCTTCCCTCTTTTGAATGATATGCTTTATGTTTAATGGGAATATTTTTATGATTGATCAAAAGTCATTCCATAATCCGAGTGTCAATGCATCATTGGGAGATTCTATCCTGATTATCGATCATTCTCAACCGGCAACTGGGATTGTGGGCATAGGTATGTGTCCTTCTCTTATGGGAACCTTTAGTTGTCCTACTCTCATTCTTATGATTGGATCTAGTATTGGTGGGGCTTCATCATCATATAATTCGGTGTCTTTTCAGACTACCCATATGGAATATCCATGGATTCTTCCTTCATCGAGTACTTTAGGTATTCTTGTCGAAACAAACGCGTCGTTTCTTGCAACGATGGTGGTGTATCAAGCAAATCTTGATCAGGTTGTAGAGCTATTGGCTTGATTTTCTGACCTAGGCCAACAAGGAGATTATGCCCACACAATCAGCTTAAAGCAGCGTCCGGTGTGTTTGGATTAGCAAAATCTCGCAGGTTATGGTCCTGCTACCAGCTGATTTTTCTCTTAAGGAGAAACTAAAATTCAGCAAAATCTATCCTAATGCTATTTTTCTGTCTAACTAAACCCTAAAGATTAATTTAAACTGCCTATGTTATTCTATACTTGCTTTCTTAAGGAAAGTCTTTGATTGTTTGAAATTTTATATTAAATTTTTTCGAATATAAAAGGATTGGTTAAACTATCATAAAATTGCATTAATGCTATTTAACAGCTGTTAACTAAAAACAAACTAGTCTCAGCTATCTTAACTATCCTATCTATCCTATCTCAGCTGAGAGCATTTTAAATACTATATTAATTATTAATTAATATAAGATGAACAGAAAGATAAAGTGTACGATCTAAATAGAAATATTTAAGTCATACATAATAAATCATTCTGTTATAAAATAAGTTAACAGAGAAACTAAAAATAAACAATTATTTCAATTTTCTAAAATTAATTAATAACTAATAATCAACATAGCTATTTGAATAAAAGATGATGTCTAGTATGAAATCACTGTAAAAATACACATGATATCTAATAGACAGAAATGTATATCATTATAGCTTAAATTTATAGTAAAAATACTAATAAATTCAGTCACAATGATATATTAATCCAAATATAATATTGAGCTGACAAAGTGAGAATTGCAATTAAACACAAGTATAACAAAGCATATTGTATTAATATTAAAATAGAAGATAATATACTGAAATATAGAGTATATCCAAAACAATACCAGTCATGATATCAACATGGATATTTCCAGTTGCATCCCATATCCAATGATTCAACTTCAGTAATGAAATAAAACCAGCAACAGAATATATCTCAAGTATGTCTCTCTTCAGTCACTCCCTCCCTATTTCTCAAAAAATCCTAACTTATATAATACTATCAGTTTTCTGATTCAGTTTTCCCATCAATGCTAGATACAATATTATAGGGTTCCTATAACTATCAAAGAGAATCGAATCTCTTTTACAAAACACTTGTCACTATAACAATGAAAAACGACTAGCCTGAATATTTGCTGGTTTAAAGGTACTTGGCAAATTCATGGCCGTAGTTGAAATTCCAGTTTTCAATGAACATCCACGTCTTCCAACCAACACATTAACAATGTCCTGAAACTGTAGAGAAGAGCGATGACATATCCACCTATGTTTAAACAAACAAAGCATCTCATTAAAATCAGTTAACAAATGTAACCAAAATAAACTAAAATTTAAATGTGTGCCTGTAAAATCTGCGATTTTACATGCATGGATAACAAAAAATTTTTTACCTATTTGATAGCGAAACAACCCATGTACTTTGAAAGATGAGAATAACCATCAAGTTATATTTTGAATATCGACTACTCTTCTGGCTTCAGCTAATTTGGCTTTAAGCTTGATAATCACTAACTTTTGTTTTTCTATTTGTTCAAGCAGATGCTGATTCATACCTATTATTGACTTTTTTTCCCTTTCATATTGGTTCTTTTTTATATTAATTTCTTTCCACCTGCTAATCCAATTCAACAACTCCTCTCTAAATGTCCTATTTTCTTCCTCTATCAGTGCTGCATTAGATTGACAGTGTTTAAGTTCATCTTTCAATTCTGTAATCTTGGTCTGGTATGCCTTGTCCAGAACTTGCTGAAGAGATTCTTCTTCATTTTTATGACCTGAATTGGATTCCTGAGGAGGATTAGGGTTATCAATGTTTTGACCAGATGACTGAGGACTGATAAAAGATGGCTCAGGGTCTAAAATACAGGTGTCCATACATGATGGAGCAACTTCGACCTTACCCAATTTTTCATTATTATCCTTTATAAGAGTGGGATCATTTATATGAATAGTGTCAGAGACCGACGATGGAACGTTGTCCTCAATATGGACGACGACAGGCTGAGTATCTTGTTGATTATCCATAGGAACCGAAATCGTAGGGACATTGTTCATGCTTCTAGTAACCCTCCTCGAAAACACAAGATTGTCTGACTCAAACCCTCCTTTATCACAACATATTTGTGCTAGATGATCTAGTTTATACATAGACTCTTTGCCATGTTTACGAGGATTATCTGGCTCGGAGAGATTTTTACAATCAACAATGTTAATATTTTTGCTTTCGGCTAACCTGTCCTCTATTTTTGCAAGAGTACTATGATATTTATCAGATGGGGGTTGGTTCAAGATTGCTTCAAAGAAACAGGGAACTATGTTATCAACATCGTCCTTACTAATACCAGTGTTTATGGGTAGATTGGCTTCCTCAAGCCCTTTACCCTTTGATTCAGTCTCAGAAACATTATTAACCTCAGGCTTAGTAGTGGCCTTCCATTTCCTACAGGTCTTTAGGGAGGGGTTCGGCCAATATTGAGTCGACCCCAAATGACATTCAGTTAAAAATTCATCCCATGATTTACTCTTCAAGGATAGTTGATGTTGTAGTATGATTTTGACTAAACCATGGTGAAATAAACTTCTATCAGGGATATCGAAACTTTGAACCGCATGGGACATCTTTTTCAAACTTTGCCACAGATAAAATCGTAGATTAAGCCTACAGCCCCTTAATTCTAATAGGAGTCTTAAGTGGTAATAGTGTAGGTGAGAAAAATGTCCATCGCAGGACACATACCTAACCAAAATTTCGTAGAGGGATCGCCATTCAGGCTTCAAGAACTTGACAGAGACCCCTATCTTCAGTTTTGTATTATCTGGTAGTGGCAACAGCAAGGATAAACACTTCTTTTTATTAATCTTACTACCTTTGAACCAGCGCTTTCCAACTTGTGGGAGCTTTGTTGCCTCTGCGATTTTGTCTTCGTTAACGATGAACTTAAAACCCCCGATCTGCACAACATCTTCTTTTAAATTCAAGGCAAGCAGTTTGGTCACCTCCGCTTTATGGCTGTCAAAACACTTAAAGAACTGCCCCCACCCAACTTTTTCAAATATCAAGGCAACCTTCTCATCTGCTTCTATGAGCTCTGAACCTGAGATTTCGAAATGATTCAACGGAGCCATAACTTCCTCAGCACTATCCTAGTTTTGAAATGGAATGAATGGTGATGTGAAGAGGGAGAGGATAGGTATCCAAGTGCATGACATGATGCAAAATATCAAAATTTCACATGCTTCAGATCTGACAGATATGGGGGCTCTAAATTTGGCCATTTAGCTGAACTTAGCGATGATGAATGCTATAGCCAACGTTCTTTTATGATACATGCATGCTTAGCCATGACTAATAGTAAAACTTAACCAATTCGATATATCAGGGATCGTGTGATTGATGGATCGTAAATCAAGGCATTGATTATACACAATGGTCATGATGAGCTCGTACATCGTTATGAAATGGAATGGCTATCAACATTAAATCATGATGATACGAATCATCAATATATTCGCAACTGTCAGTTAATTATGAGGTGCAAGCCACATCTCCATGCTAACTCAGCGATCCAAGTAACAGGTGTTATTAATTTGACAGATGGCTCTCGTAAACTCTGTCAATTAATGGTCTTCTCCAGTTTGAGCATGAAAAGTGGTAGCATTCAAGGCGATATAGTATCGAAATCATATACCCTAATGTTTTGCATGACAACTAACTAATGACCTAATTTAATACTTATGCCATGTATATATGTAAAACTTCATAGATCTAGTTTTAAAACTTTCCAAAATCCCATCGATTAATATCTTTCATCGAGTTTGATAGGATATTAAGTTATAAAACTATAATATATGAAAATTCCCATATGATACTCCTTTATTTACTAACTACATATATACAATTTTTACAAAGTCATGGTAAGATATTACATATGAAATGTGAATGTTAGGTTTAATAAAGTTTTAATTTAATAAGTCACCTTTAGTTCTAGGAGTTTAGAACTCATAATACCTTATCCATATCCAGATTCAAATAAACTCAAAATATGTTTCATTGATTCCCATTTAGCATACTATCCCTTTAAGTTTCTTAAATGATATATAATCAGATAAATTTAACTTTAATGATAAAATTGATTATATAAAAATTTATGAAACTGACAGCTGCTAATTACCAAAATGTTTTCATCAACTCTTATTATGTCATCTTACTCTTCTTCAATTGAGAGTACCTTCAGAATCAAAGATTCTGAAGGCACTCTTTTATAATTTAAATACGTAAATTACAAAAGAGAGTTGATTTCCCTTCATCGTAATGAGAAATGAAGGGGTTGTGGCTGACTGCCAACCAATGGCGACAACCTGGGTGAACCAGTTATCTCTGCTCATACAACTTACAATTATATAACCGAAATCTTAAAACTTATTAAAAATAATTAAAAATTATTTATCTAAACAAAAACCATTATTTTTATTCATATTCATAAGTATAACTCAGAAATATTCCATCTTTTGAAACAGAAATTTGATTAGGGATAAACTTAAAAATATCTTGATCGAAACAAAGTACTTTATAGTAATAATAACCTGCACCATCAGCATAAAGTATAGAAATCTACTTTTCTGAAAACTTTCCAGAATTTGTTCCATAAACATAATAATTTTCTTTTTGTTTGCTTTTCTTTTCTTTAAACAATAATTCTGACTGAAGACTACTATCTGGGTATGGTGTCCCAATGTGATAGTATCATTCACGAGAGTTTTCTGAAATAAGCAAGCCGACTTGTGATGAGACCTCTTGTCTTTTAATTTTTAAATCAAAATCCATCACCCTGGTGATCAGAAATGAAGTTATCCCAGACAACAATGATGATCATGATTAGGCCGGCTTGCGATGAGACCTCCTATTCTTCAGTCAAAATTTATGTTTTTCTTTCAATTTTTTTTTTTTTTTAAATTCATAAAATGAGAGATCATTACCCAGCATGGTAACCAAATGGTAATGTCAGTCATTAATATCACCGGAAAATGAATCATCTGGCTCGTGATGAGACCCCTTATATTTTGGATTTTAAACCAAAAGCCATTACTAGTTTCCTAATAATGTCATACTAGTGATATTTGAGATTCTGATCGGACCGGCTTATTACTAAGACCTTTCGTCTCTCATTTTAGCATTTTATCGACTGGAACAAATCCTAAATATTTTTCAGATGGTAAATACTTTTGAATACTGATGATAGAGGTCTGTAAGAGTTTTTCAAAAGTACAAGCTTCGACGAAGACATTTAATAAGCTATCCCCACTTTTACAAGAAAATAAAAAGGTGAGGAATAATCTGAGCAACATTTACAAATAAAAACAATGATAGGTATTTTATAGATTTAAGAAACCTTGATTATCCTGAACAAAATTTTAAAAGATTTCAGTCAAATATCATAATTTTTCAGGCTCATGAGCAAACTGACTTTTGAACTTGAATATTTATTTATTGACATTTATTTCTTCAGCTGCTAACTAAAGATTACTGATTGATTATATACAAAAATTTGACAGTCTGAAATATTTGACTCAACAGAACTAAAATTTAAAAATAACAGAATGATGTTTGAAAGTTATAAAAGTTTTATGAATTTCTCATCATCCTTAATTCTATGGACTATAATTCAGTTTATATACAAAAATATAAATTTATTTACAAACAGCAAACATGGTTTATGTATAAAAATATAACTTTATTTACAAACAACAAACAAATTATATACATTTTAAGACTAAAAATATTAACAGAAATAGTTTTTCAGAATCAGTCCATTCACTGGGAATGTTTCGGACTGACCTTCCTGTGTTTGCAATCGAAAGGTACTTGGACCTATTATCTCAGAAATAACAAAGGGACCTAACCACAATTTCTGAAGCTTAGTATGATCTCCCTTTTCCTCATGAACTTTATCCCATTTTAAAACTAAGTCTCCCACCTGAAATTCTAGATTGGAACTAAAGGATTGGTCAAACCAAGATTTTACAATCTGTTGATGTTTTGTAAAGTGTTGTTTTGACTTTTCTCTTTCTTCCTCAAGCTTTAGCAGAGTATTAATTCTCTTTTCCATTGCTGGGCACTCTTCATCTTGAACAGACTAAGCTAACTGTAATGAAGGTAAGAACAAATTTGGTGGTAAAATAGCTTCAGTTCCATATACTAAGAAGAATGGTGGGTTACCTATTGCAGCCTTAGGAGTTACTCTGTCTGCCCAAAGGGCATTGACCAATTCTGTATGCCAATTACGATGGTGAACTGAAATAGTTCTTTTGAGAATTTTCAATAATTTTTTGTTTATTGATTCAGCTAGACCATTCCCATGGGGATGATAGTTAGATGAATACCTGATTCTTATTCCCTTCTCTAAAGCAAACTGAGTTAACTCAATTGATGAAAAATATGAAGCATTATCGAAGACGATGGAATCTGGGATACCAAATCTTGTTATGATAAAGAATTCCAAAAATAATATAACCTGATTGGTATTTACAACCTTTAATGGTGCAGCTTCCACCCAACAAGTAAAATAATCGGTTGTAGTAATTATATATTTATGTTGCATAGATGAGGGAGGATTTATTGGCCCTACTATATCAATACCCCATTGCTGAAAGGTTCTTTCACCTGAAACAAGTTGTAAGGGAAAAGTAGGTTTTTTAACCCTTCCTGCAGCAAGTTGACATTCTTGGCATTTTCTGACAAAAGTATAGGAATCTCGAAACAAGGTAGGCCAATAATATCCAGCCCTGAGAATTTTATGTGCAGTAGTTTCTCCACCAAAATGACCTCCTGCTGCTCCAGAATGTAACTCTTTCAGAATTACTTATGTTTCATCTTTATCTAGACATCGAAGGTATACCCCGTCTGAATTTCTCCGAAAGAGGATATTATCAATTAATAAATAAGGAGCAGATTTAAATCTAAGTGCTCTTTTCTTCTTTGGTTCTAGGTAATCAGGAGCAACTCCTATTTCCAAAAGTATCTGTATGTCTGTATACCAGGAATCTTGAGGTGGTGGATAAAAATAAATTTCCCTGGTAAGTAAAACCTCATCAATGACAGTTTTAGCTTTATCATTAGGTAAATGAGCAGCTTCAGCAGCTAATTTACATAGTCCTTGACCTTTGATTATCGTTGAGGGTTTAATCTCTAAGTCATATTCTTGAAGAGCTGTCATCCAAGGTGCCCTCTTTTCACCTAAGTCTTTCTATACTAACAAGTTTCTGACTGAGGAATAAGGAACAATTATTTTCATTTTAGATTTCAGTAAATATGGACGAAAATGTTTAACAGCTTTAAAAATAGCAAAGGCTTGCTTATCGACTTCATGGTAATTAAGTTCAGCACCTTTGAAATTTGAACTCATGAAGGAGATTGGGACTTCGTTACTCTGCTGATTTAATTGAGTTAAAGCTGTTGCATATGAAATATCAGAAGCAAAAGTATACAATATGAAATATTTATTAAAATTTGGGCTTAGAAGGCTAGGAGCTTCTGAAATGGTTTCTAATTTTTTTTGAAATGATTCTTTTTTAGTTTGTTCCCAATTAAAAACAACATCTTTCTTAATCATTTTCTGCAAAGGACGTATGATCTAGAAAAAACTGGGAATGAATCTTCTAACAAAATTTATTTTACCGAGAAATGATTGCATTGCTTTCTTGCTAGAAGGATAAGTTATCTTTGAAATGGCTTGGGTTCTTTCGGGATCAATCATGATTCCGTGTTTTGAAACCATGCAACCTAATAAGATACCTTCTGAAATAGCAAACATTGTATTTTTAGGATTTAAGGATATTCCAAATTTTCTGCATCGTTCAAATACTTTTCTAAGATGATTAAGATGATCAGGTCGATGTTTAGAATATACAGTAACGTCGTCCAAGTAGACAACAACTGAATGGTTAATTAAGCCTCTAAAATCAATATCCATTGCCCGTTGAAAGGTTGCTCCCGCATTGATTAACCCAAAGGGCATCTTGCGGTAGGCATATGTTCCCCATGGAGTTCTAAAAGCAGTTTTCAATTGATCATCTGGGGAAACCAATATTTGGTTGTATCCTGAGAAACCATCAAGGAGAGATAGTATCTCAGACCCAGACACCTTTTGAAGAATTTGTTCCATGGGAGGAACTGGGTAATTATCCTTTTCAGAAGACTTATTCATATTTCTAAAATCTACACATAATCTAATATCCCTGTTTTTCTTCCTAACTGGAACTAAGTTTTCTACCCATTGAGTATTCCTGATGGGGAAAATAATCTTGGCAGCTAATAATTTATTTAGTTCCTTTTTAATTGTTGGTTCTAATGATGGGTGATATTTCCTTAACTTCTGTTGGAAAGGTTTTGACTCCTGTTTAATTGGAATTATATGTTGCATGACTTGTGTGTTGAAGGTTTTTACGTCATCATATGTCCAAGCAAATACATCTTTAAATTCCTTAAACAATTTTATAAATGCTGTTTTTTCTACATGGTTGCAATCTATTCCAAGATTTATAGTTTGGGGATTGAGTTTTGTTCCTAAATTTATGGTTTCATACCTCATTCGAGAGATGTTAGTTTTACAATTAGGAATAGACCTAAACTTATCCTGTAGATCAAATAACTTTTCTAATCTTTGTACTGAATTAGGGACTGGTTTTACCTTTTCAAAAGCTTTTTCAACTGAATAAAACTCATTTATTACCGAAAAATCCCGTAGATTTTCGTCATGAGTGACTTCGTCTTTTGATGAATCTTTAAAGGTATCCTCTTTCATCAAGAAATTCAGTACCTGCACATCATTTTCAAATACACGCTAGTTAAAGATATTATCAGGTATAGAAGGCCTAAAAATCAATTCAACAGAAAAGAAATATGGTGTAATATTTTCTGACGGAATTAACTTTGATGCTACGTTTGCCAACAAATCTACTTCTTGATTTTGACTTCTAGGAACAGAATTTATGTTAAATGCATCAAAATGTGAGATAAGGTTCCATACCTCTCTTTGATAACTCTGTAAATGTTCAGATAAACAGTGAATGGAGTTACGAACCTGTCTGACAATGATCTCGGAATCGCTGTATACAATTAACTCTTTGATGCCCAAATCAATTGCTTTTTTCAAACCTTGTATTAAAGCTTCATATTCCACCATATTGTTTGTACAATTAAATTCCATCCTACAAGCTATACATGTTTTATTTCCCTGAGGGTCCACCAGTAGGAAACCAGCTCCTGCTCCTTCTTTATATTTTGCACCATCAAAATATAAAGTCCAGATAGAACTATGCACAACCACTTTAATTTCTATGATATTCACAATATTCAACAGATTATTAACATCATTAGTAGTTTCCTTGAAGGAAGAGTTAGGAGAAACAAATGTCACATTACTAATTTCAGATTGCTGTTGGTTTTCAGAAAGGGAAGAATTTGCAGCTTTAAAATTACCAAATCCTAATTCATACATGTAATTCCCCATAATACAATCTGAAAATAAAATAGGTTCACTAGGATCATGCAGTTCTGTGACAGTATGTTTCATATATCTTTCTCTATTTATCTTTATCTGATTTGACTTTCCGTTCTTAGGTAACCATAATGTTGACTAGTCCGTGGCGAAGAATCCATTTAGTTGTTGAGACCAATCCCTACTTAAAAATAGTCCATATGCATCTGGAATATCTGCAACAACAATATCTATAATTTGATAAACCGAAGGGTTACAAGAAATCCTAACTAAGACATCTTTCATTTCCCCTACAACCTTTACATTTGTCTTGTCCAATTGAGTTATTTGAGAATTAGATGGAACATATTTCCCATTCAATTTCTTGCATACTGATAAAGGCATCACATTGGAGGATGCTCCAGAGTCTACCATGTAATTATGAACATTCCTATTGAAAATTTCAAAGGTAATTAAGAATGGAGGTGTGGTTGATTTAGAATTCTTACCTATAAGTGAAGCTTTGTTAGCCGTTGCTTTTCCTTTTTCAGTTGTTGTTGAATCATTATTATAACTATTTGCAGCAACATTTTGTTTTGCATTAGGAATAATAGAACTCATGGATGGATTTATAACATAACTATTAGGCATAGGGTAGATTTGAAGAAGATCGTACATATTGATGTTTGCATGAGTCTTCATTAAAACTTCAATTATATCATATTGTAAATCTAATTTTGGAGCATTTTGAATAGTTTGGGTACCTTTGGTTGATTGGATTTGTTTGCCAGATTGAGTCTGTTTGTTAGGTTGTGAATTATTGTTGTCATTATTTGTAGTAGAACTTGATGAAGCTCCTGGGGTATTTGCAAATGTTCTACTATGAGTATTGTAGGCATGTTGTCATGTAGGCGGACTTTTACTCTCATGTTCTTTCACAAGACTGTCCCAGAAATGACCGTTAACTTGTTGAGGTTCCTCTGATTCTTCATCATTTTCTGATTCCTCTTCTTCTTCGTTTTCAGTTATTTCTTGACTAGAAGGAGTTTCAGACAAAGATCAAACAGCTCGAATTGTATTAAAAATCTCTTCATTTGCTGCTATGTCAGGTGGTGTATTTTTATTATTTGTATTCGGGTTTTGTCTAAACTAGTTTCTGAAATATCCCCTAGAAGGAGAAGCTTCAGAATTGGTTTTCTTCAACCCTACAACTTCATTGGTTAATGTTTGAATAGCGTTTTGTAGCTGTTCTATATCAAATGATTTGTCTTTATCTAAATTGAGTTTTTTGGTCTTCCTACGAGGAAAAGAATCAAATTTCCCACTTCTATCTGGTTCATAGGACATAGAATCCTTCTCGACTTTAATGGCTTCCTCAAACGTTTCTACTAATGTTGTTTTTCCATCTCTCTTAAGGAACATCCTAGAATATTTTGGTAAAGCTGATGTATAATTTTCAATAATTATATCCTCGGGAGGTTGAGAAGCAATTGGAATTTTGCTTTTTAATGTCAGAAACCTTTGATTGAAATATTTGATTCTTTCTTTAGGCTCCATTTTAATCCTAGATAACTCTAGGGCTAAAAGAGTGGGTGTTTTATCTTCCTTGAATTTATCTAGAAAGGCTTTATTAAATTCCCCTGATTTTGTGATTGATCCTTGTACTAACGAAAAATACCAGGTAGAAGCTCTTCCTTTGAAAGTTAGAGGAAACAATCGAAAAACTACATCTTCATGCTGAACGTTCAAGGTTTGAACAACCAACATGAATTTTTCAACATGCACCTCTACAAGTTCTTTGTCTTCTGGGTTAAACTTAGGGAGGAGTTCTTCTGAGTGTTTAGGTAAAGGATGTTGTATACCAAGGACTGCTACAGTAGCTGTTCTTAGCCAAGGGAGTTGTGGGTTTGGTGGATTAGGTGGAGGATTGCCTCCTCCTCCTACAGGTACATTTCTTTCCATTGGACTTCTTTTAGAAATTGAAGAACTTCTTGAGTCGGATGGTCTTGGACTATCAGGTGGTGATTCAGGAGGAGAAGGTGGCTGATCAAAACCGCCTCCTGCAATTAGTCTTCTAGTAGTATTTGTTTGAGTAGTCTGCCTTTGATTTCTTTCAACCTGATGGTGGGGAGTACTATTAGCTACTTCCAAATATTGCGTAACTATGGTCAATTGTGGATTATTTCATTGATGTCTAGGTAGACCATAATCTATTGGATATATACCAAGATGATTAGCGTATGCTCGTGTAAGAATATGTCTTGATTCTTCTAAAATTTGAGTGCTTTGTGCAGGAGTAAAGGGAGAGGTGACAGGATCATGCTCGAGAATGTTCATAACAGTTTCTAAAAATGGTGATCTACTGACTTCCACAAGTTGTTGGCTGGTTGGAAATGTTTCATTAGTTTCACCTGCCATTACTCATTAACAGGCCTTCCTTCTAGTGCCATTTGTTGGCCTGATTTTCTGACCTCGGCCAACAAGGAGATTATGCCCACACAATCAGCTTAAAGCAGCGTCCGATGTGTTTGGGGTAGCAAAATATCGTAGGTGATGGTCCTGCTACCAGCTGATTTTTCTCTTAAGGAGAAACTAAAATTCAGCAAAATCTATCCTAATGTTATTTTTCTGTCTAACTAAACCCTAAAGATTAATTTAAACTGCCTATGTTATTCTATACTTGCTTTCTTAAGGAAAGTCTTTGATTGTTTGAAATTTTATATTAAATTTTTTCGAATATAAAAGGACTGGTTAAACTATCCTAAAATTGCATTAATGCTATTTAATAGTTGTTAACTAAAAACAAACTAATCTAGGCTATCTTAACTATCCTATCTATCCTATCTCAACTGAGAGCGTTTTAAATACTATATTAATTATTAATTAATATAAGATGAAAAGAAAGATAAAGTGTATGATCTAAATAGAAATATTTAAGTCATACATAATAAATCATTCTGTTATAAAATAACTTAACAGAGAAACTAAAAATAAACAATTATTTCAATTTTCTGAAATTAATTAATAACTAATAATCAACATAGCTATTTGAATAAAAGATGATGTCTAGTATGAAATCACTGTAAAAATACACATGATATCTAATAGACAGAAACGTATATCATTATAGCTTAAATTTATAGTAAAAATACTAATAAATTCAGCCACAATGATATATTAATCCAAACATAATATTGAGCTGACAAAGTGAGAATTGCAATTAAACACAAGTATAACAAAGCATACGGTATTAATATTAAAATAGAAGATAATATACTGAAATATAGAGTATATCCAAAACAATACTAGTCATGATATCAACCTGGAGATTTCCAGTTGCATCCCATATCCAAAGATTCAACTTCAGTAATGAAATAAAACCAGCAACAAAATATATCTCAAGTATGTCTCTCTTCAGTCACTCCCTCCCTCTTTCTCAAAAATTCCTAACTTATATAATACTATTAGTTTTCTGATTCAGTTTTCCCATCAATGCTAGATACAATATTATAGGGTTACTATAACTATCAAAGAGAATCGAATCTCTTTTACAAAACACTTGTCACTATAACAATGAAAAACGACTAGCCTAAATATTTGTTGTTTTAAAGGTACTTGGAAAATTCATGGCCATAGTTGAAATTCTAGTTTTCAATGAACAACCACGTCTTCCAACCTACACATTAACAATGTCCTGAAACTGTGGAGAAGAGCAATGACATATCCACCTGTGTTTAAACAAACAAAGCATCTCATTAAAATCAGTTAACAAATGTAACCAAAATAAACTAAAATTTAAATGTGGGCCTATAAAATCTGTGATTTTACAGGAATGCATAACAAAACTTTTGTTACCTGTTTGACAGCAAACCAACCCATGTACTTTGAAAAATGAGAATAACCATCAAGTTCTATTTTGAAGATCGACTACTCTTCTAGCTTCGGCTAATTTGGCTTTAAGCTTGATAATCACTAACTTTTGTTTTTCTATTTGTTCAAGCAGATGCTGATTCGTACCTATTATTGAATTTTTTGCCCTTTTATATTGGTTCTTTTTTATATTCATTTCTTTCCACCAGCTAATCCAATTCAACAAATCCTCTCTAAATGTCCTATTTTCTTTCTCTATCAGTGCTGCATTAGATTGACAGTGTTTAAGTTCATCTTTCAATTCTGTAATCTTGGTCTGGTATGCCTTGTCCAGAACTTGTTGAAGAGTTTCTTCTTCATTTTTGTGACCTGAATTGGCTGTCTGAGGAGGATTAGGGTTATCAATGTTTTGACCAGATGACTGAGGACTGATAAAAGATGGCTTAGGGTCTGAAATACATGTGTCCATACATGATGGAGCAACCTTGGCCTTACCCAATTTTGCATTATTATCCTTTATAAGAGTGGGATCATTTATATGAATAGTGTCAGGGACTGATGATGGAACATTGTCCTCAATATGGATGATGGCAGGCTAAGTATCTTATCGATTAGCCATAGGAACCGAAATCGTAGGGACATTGTTCATGCTTCTAGTAACCCTCCTCGAAAACACAAGATTGTCTGACTCAAACCCTCCTTTATCACAGCATACCTATGCTAGATGATCTAGTTTATACATAGACTCTTTGCCATGTTTACGAGGATTACCTGGCTCAGAGAGATTTTTACAATCAACAACGTTAATATTTTTTCTTTCAGCTAACCTGTCCTCTGTTTTTGCAGGAGTACTATGATATTTATCAGATGGGGGTTGGTTCAAGACTGCTTCAGAGCAACAGGGAACTATGTTATCAACATCATCCTTACTGATACTAGCATTTATGGGTAGATTGGCTTCCTCAAGCCCTTTACCCTCTGATTTAGTCTCAGGAACATTATTAACCTCAGGATTAGTAGTGGCCTTCCATTTCCTATGGGTCATTGGGGAGGGGTTCGACCAATATTGAGTCGGCCCCAAATGAAATTCAGTTAAAAATTCATCCCACGATTTAACCTTCAAGGACAGTTGATGTTGTAGTATGATTTTGACTAAACCATGGTGAAATAAACTTCTATCAGGGTTATCAAAACTTTGAACCGCGTGCGACATCTTTTTCAAACTTTCTCGCAGATAAAATGGTAGATTAAGCCTATAGCCCTTTAATGCTAATAGGAGTCTTAAGTGGTAATAGTGTAGGTGAGAAAAACGTCCATTGCAGGACACATACCTGACCAAAATTTCATAGAGGGCTCACCATTCAGGCTTCAAGAACTTGACAGAGACCCCTATATTCAGTTTTGTATTATCTGGTAGTGGAAACAGTAAGGATAAACATTTCTTTTTATTAACCTTACTACCTTTGAACCAGTTCTCTCCAACTTGTGGGAACTTTGTTTCCTCTGTGATTTTTTCTTCGTTAACGATGAACTTAAAACCCCCGATCTGCACAACGTCTTCTTTTGAATTCAAGGAAATCAGTTTGGTCACCTTTGCATTATGGCCATCAAAACACTTAAAGAACTGCCCCCACCCAACTTTTTCAAATAGCAAGGAAACCTTCTCATCTGCTTCTACGAGCTCTGAACCTGAGATTTCAAAACGATTCAATGGAGCCATAACTTCCTCAGCACTATCCTGGTTTTGAAATGGAATGAATGGCGATGTGAAGAGGGAGGGGATAGGTATCCAAGTGCATGACATGATGCAAAATATCAAAATTTCACATGCTTCAGATCTGACATATATGGGGGCTCTAAATTTGGCCATTTAGCTGAACTTAGCGATGATGAATGCTATAGCCAACGTTCTGTTATGATACATGCATGTTTAGCCATGACTAATAGTAAAACTTAACCAATTCGATATATCAGGGATCGTGTGATTGATGGATCATAAATCAAGGCATTGATTATAGACAGTGGTCATGATGAGCTCGTACATCGTTACGAAATGGAATGGCTATCAACATTAAATCCTGATGATACGAATCATCAATATATCCGTAGCTGTCAATTAATTATGAGGTGCAAGCCACATCTCCATGCTAACTCAGCGATCCAAGTAACAGGAGTTATTAATTTGACACATGGCTCTCGTAAACTCTGTCAATTAATGGTCTTCTCCAGTTTGAGCGTGAAAGGTGGTAGCGTTCAAGGTGATATAGTATCGAAATCATATACCCTAATGTTTTGCATGACAACTAAATAATGACCTAATTTAATACTTATGCCATGTATATACGTAAAACTTCATAGATCTAGTTTTAAAACTTTCCAAAATCCCATCGATTAATATCTTTCATCGAATTTGATAGGATACTAAGTTATAAAACTATAATATATGAAAATTACCATATGATACTCCTTTATTTACTAACTACATATATACAATTTTTACAAAGTCATGGTAAGATATTACATATGAAATGTGAACGTTAGGTTTAATAAAGTTTTAATTTAATAAGTCACCTTTAGTTCTAGGAGTTTAGAACTCATAATACCTTATCCATATCCAGCTTCAAATAAACTCAAAATGTGTTTCATTGATTCCCATTTAGCATACTATCCCTTTAAGTTTCTTAAATGATATATTATCAGATAAATTTAGCTTTAATGATAAAATTGATTATACAAAAATTTATGAAACTGACTTATGAAACTGACAGCTGCTAATTACCAAAATGTTTTCATCAACTCTTATTATGTCATCTTACTCTTCTTCAATTGAGAGTACCTTCAGAATCAAAGATTCTGAAGGCACTCTTTTATAATTTAAATAGGTAAATTACAAAAGAGAGCTGATTTCCCTTCATCCTAATGAGAAATGAAGGGGTTGTGGCTGACTTCCAACAAGAGCCTAGTCCTTCCTCTTCGCGGACAAAGGAGGACCCTTATGTGCTTCCTGCATGGGTTGTAGAGTCATCTCACTCACATGATTTCCTCGATGACATTTTTCCATTAGATGAAGCTATTCTTGAGGCCATGTTAGGGGTTGAGAATGTTGATGTGTATGTAACTTCAGAATGTATTTTACTTGTATTTCTTATATATTGTGTTATCTCCCAAAAAAAAATTATTTTCATATGAAGAATTTAATTCATCCAATAAGGGATATGAATATCACTAGCAATTTGAAAGCCTCTGTGTTTGATGAAAATTTCACAAAGTTGTAGCTTTGGTGGCTTGGGAGAGGATTAGAACATCTCATTAGCCACCGATAGACATACAAAATACAGCTTCCATGAACAGATGAACACTTTAGCGATCAGAATAACTAACAGATGAACACTTTGGTGATCAAAAGAACTAAAGACAACGTATCGGCAAGGAAAAGCTGAAAGGTTTCGCAATATCGGTGATATAAAGCACTAAAGGCCACCAAAGTCACATATTGGAAATCAAAACCACTACTTAATAAAGCATAAGAGTTTGAAAACACTAAGCATCTCCACAATAGTTCACTAAGGATCTGTAACTATGGAAGACAGACTCACTACGGGTTCCGCCACAATAGAAATCATCACCAATGCTCAAAAGATTAGTTCATTTCACCTTTGAAACAGTGGTAGCATTCAGACAAGAAGTTTCAACATGTTAATGATTACAGCTTCCGTTCGTCGACGAGCTAGTAATGGAACGCGCCGAGACATTGAGACTTGCGGCACTGATGGGCTAGAAGACAGAGCTTCTGATCATCGATGAAGAAACCATCCCAATGTTAGTCATTTGAGGCTCCAAAACAGCGACGGCATAGAGAATTAAAGCTCCGATTCAACTTCTACTGACCTCTAATATCAACAAAGAAAAATTGCCGACAGTTAAAAAATATAAATTTTTGAAAACAAATAGAACAAAAGTGATGTCGTGCATCGACGAATAACAAGACTGCCCATCAGTGGCATAGAGGACTAATGTCTCGATTCCTTTGTCAAACGACTTCCATTAGCAATAAAATTAGTTCATTTCACCTCTGTAACAACGACAGCATTCCGCTCTAAGGTGCCGATGGGATAGAAGATAGAACTTCTGATCAGCGACCGTGACAATAGGGTAGAAAACTTCGACGGATTAAACAAGAAAGGTCACTTCAGTTAAACACCGAGACACTGGCTATTGGTGAAAATTTCACAATGAACTAGTAGTGGTGATTATCAGCGACTGCTGCTATTATTTAATATTCAATGAGTGAACTAGATCTTCATAATAGATATACAAATAGTTAGCAAGGGTTTGAAGCCCTAATCTGAGAAAACTATCACTTTCAAGTATTTTTTGTGTAAACAGATCGGATTTTTAGGATCTGTGATTTCTGTAGAAGGCTATAAATCCCATTATTGATTTTATAATAAGGGTTCGACTTCAGGGATTTGTAATCCTATTCTATTGTCAAGCATCTCACCTTCTTTATTCTAATTGTAAGCTCTGTTTTTATGAGTTGTTCATCCATCTTCTTTATCTATACTGTACTTATACCTGAATGTGCATTTAGGTAATTTTCAAGTTGATTAATAGCTAATAGTTGTCATCGTATTGGTGAGTTAATGCGATTTGATTTATAAGTACCATCCTTGTCAGAATTTAGGCATTTACATGCATCTAATTTGTATGTAAGTCTGCAAGCTTGATGAGTTCTCCATCCATGCACCTTATTTTCAAACTACTGAACAAGTTATAACTAAAAGCCTTGTGATTGAGTGAGCTTCATGCATGTCTAGAGAGTGGGAGGTTATATAGGTCACCTGACTTGATTGATATTAGAAAACCCTAAAAAGAAATATTTTTAAGTTACCAGGCATCCTCAAGCTACAACCTTGAGGAGTTTCCTAGAGTGATAAAAAAATTGGCGCTACCGCTGGGGAGAGGAGATTGAAGCTTAGCTTCCCTAGGAGATGACATAGATCCATGATTTAATGATAGACAAATATTGGACATTATTATGGTTGTAATCATCTATCTGGTGACTCCATTGATATAAGGTGGCTTCAAGAATACCAAGTACCAGAGAAAATCCAAAGGGGCCACCAGCAACACTTGTTTTAGATCCAGAAGAACTTTTGAGGAAATCTAGGGCTTTACTAAGACAGACCAACAGTACTGCACAAAAATATACATCAGCTATTTCACCAAATCTTTTTGTTATTATTTATTCTACTGAAGCTCTTAATTCCCAGGAATTTTTTGATACATCAGAAAAATCTAGGGGTTGGGCATCTTCAAGCACTACTGCTTGTGAGGATCCAATCCCTTGTGAATCCATTGGGATAAGTATACCACCTCCTTCTCAGCAAGTATCTTCATCGGTGCTGCCTTCCACAACCCTGTCCATACCCATTTCCAATATGGTTTCCCCTCAATTGACCAAGATGGAAAGGATCCTGGTAGCTAGGTATGCGCCCTTAATTCTGCCAAATTCTCTCGCAGACATGCCTACTAGGGATTATCTCAAGTATATGCCTAAGTTTACAGGGGAAGGGGATTTCACTACTAAAGAACATCTAGAGGCTTTTAACAGCTATACAGAAAATATTAACATAGAACAAGAAGATGTATGGACTAGGGTGTTTGTGTAAATCCTAGATGGCCAGGCTAGGAAGTGGTTTAAGGAACTACCTGCCGGTTTAGTGGCAGGCATAGAGGCCCTGGATGAAATTTTCCTAAAGAATTGGGGAGAAAGAAGGGACCACCTCTACTATATCACAGAATTCAGCAACCTAAAAAGAGAAAATGGGGAGTCTATCTCCAACTTTACCAAGAGATTCAACAATATGTATAGCAAGATCCCTACCGAAATTAATCCCACTGATACCTCAGCTAGGATAACTTATGCAAATTCCTTTAACGCTAACTTCTTCTTACTTCTCAGAGAAAGGAGGTATGTTTCCTTATCACTCATGCAGGATGATGCCCTAGAAGTAGAGTCAAACATTCTGGCATCTCAGAAGGTCAAAGGGAAGATAGACAAGAAAAAGCAGCCAACGGACTATAGTGGGGCTTCGGCATCAGAGAAAAAGATTAAAAAAATGACCAAACTGTTAGATAACCTGACTGTTGAAATGTCTAAATTGAAGGACCAAGGACATATACTAGTGAGGGGTAAATGACCAAGTGACTTTGCTCCTCGAAACCCAAATTTTGTTCCTTATAGAAAAGTAAACCCCCCAATTCAGATTCTCAGAAGGGAGAGAAATCAAGGGGAATATCAGAGGATAAGAGCTCCATTTCAAAATGTTGTATTAGAAGAAGAGCCAGAATTCATTGAAGAAAAAGGAGAAGCTGAAGACAATATCCACTACATGGAGGATGAGGTGGACTATTCTTTTCTGACCCAGGAAGAATATGAGGAAGCCTTGATTGATGAGCATATCACTGAAAAGGATGTCTATCAGGCTGATGGTTAGGGAGGTTACCAACTAAGGTCTAGGCTGGTTGCTCCCCTCAAGAATAATGTTGTACCTGTCAAGCAGCCTGCTGCACCAGCTAGAAAGGTTATTGTTTTACCAAAGAAAGTGGCTATCCCATCCAAATCATTACATAAATAAACACCTTCAGCCACACCTGATCAATTCCAAATCAAACCTACAGCTCCTGAGGTAAGGTATTCAGATAGGCTGCATTGTTCCTTCAACCTCGAGTCTAAAATTTAGAAATTGAAAATCCCTTTCCCTTTGATAAAGCTAATGAAGATTGATGCATTCAAAACCTCCCTTTTGAATTTCCTTCAGGCCAAGGTGCACATTGACACTGAATTTGTGAACCTACAAGATGACAAGCCTGTTGTAACCCTGCGCCCCATGATCGATGACCTAAAGGAATCCTTCCCACCATTCTATATATCCTTGAACATCCATGATAAAATCCTCCATAACTGTCTGCTAGATTCAGGATCCTCTCATAACCTAATGCCAAAGGATGTGATGGATGAGATTGGCCTTAGCATCACCAAGCCCTACCATGATTTATTCTCCTTTGACTCCAGGAAGGTCAAGTGCTTGGGCCTCATCAAATACCTCACTATAAACTTAACGTAACTACCTTCGAAAAGTATAATGATGGACATTGTAATGGCTGGTATTCCTCCAAAATTTGGCCTCTTGCTGTCTCGGTCATGGAGCAAAAGACTAGGCAGCACCCTTCATATGGATCTCACATATGCCACCATTCCCATGTTTGGAGGAGAAACTAAGAGACTATACAGGTAAAATCAGCTAGCATATATTATAAGCAAGCAGAGTCGCTCAGTAAATCACCCCATCTATGCGGTGGACACTAATTTCGGGTCTTGCATTTTGCAAATAGATGATAATCAGCAGACATTAGTTCATGTCACTGAACCCACCCATTAGCAGCCTAAAGAAGTCACGACAGTAGTCTGTACCATGTATTTCGATGGGGCTAGTGCTCAAATCTCAGCAGGCGCGGGGGTAGTACTGATCTCCCCATCTAAGAAAAACATTCACTTGTCTTATAAGTTGGATTTCAAAACCACCGACAACGTAGCAGAATATGAAGCCTTGCTGCTAGGATTTAAAGCTACCAAGGAGATGGGGATCATGTGCGTGAAGATTTTTGGAGACATAGACCTCATCATACAGTAGGTCAACAACATTTTTCAGACAAAAAATATCATATTGAAGGCCTATAGGTACGAGGTATGGAAACTCAGAGACTCCTTTATGTTTTTTGAACTGTCATATATTCCTAGGGCTTTGAATCATGTGGTTGATTCCTTAGGTGTCTCTGCAAGTCTTTTTGTTCCTCCTTTAACCCCTAAGCTCAGCTATGATGTTCAGTTCAAGTACAGACCCTCTCTTCCAGACAATGTAAAATTTTGGAGGGTGTTTGAAAATGATGAGGAGCTTAGTAAATTCCTTCAGTTAGTAGATGAATTCTATGACATACACATAGACCAGAAAAACCTTAACATGGAGGAATCCAAATAGCTCAAGTTAAAAGATAAAGTGGCTGACCAGAATATTGTCCAATTACCTAGAAACTACATACCCCGAGGTCTAGTACCATTGGAAGAACTGTTTGATCACAATGACATCCCTATCAAGCCTACCAAAAGGGAGCTAGATCCTACTATCCAAGAGCAAAACATAGGTAGCCAAAGCCATCCAAAACTGATAAATCTATCCACTAGGATGACTGCTGGACAAAATTTTGAATTTTGCAGCTTGATAAAATATTTTACTGATGTCTTTGCATGGGATTATAGTGACCTAAAAACATATGACACCAACATCATCCAACACAAGATTCCTTTGGAGAAGGACACCATTCCTTTAAAATAGAATATGAGACCCATTATCCCTCTTCTATTACCTGTTAGAATAATCAACCCATAGTATTTACCCACTTAGACATTAATTCATTTATTTTTGTCTTATTTTCCTAGTCCATGAGTCCCACCACGTGCAAGTTGCTAATTGCCTATCCATAGAGGTCAAAATTGCCATTATTGACTCATGTAGCACTTGGGAAAGCCTTGGGAATCAAATCTTCTTTATTACTGGCCTCCTAGATGCCCTTCTTCTTTTTCTGCTTTATTGCCCGCTTTTTCAGTGTTTTAAGGCACATAGGAAAGCAAGACTAGGTGAGGTGAATCAGCTTTGTTGCCTCTTCCTCCTCCACTCTTTCCTCCATGAAAAAGCATGTATGAGCTTCCATTTGACCACTCTTTATCTTTCCCATGCGCCCTTGCTAATTCATGGGGTCCTTGATAGATTTGGGATCAGCTTTTTACACCTATGGGGGATTTGCCTATTTTGGGTAAGACTGCTTTATGCTAGATTTGGATGCTTCCTTATGCATTCGATTTGCTCATGTATTCTATATATTCAGCAGCCTATGTTATTACAGGGTTGGCTATTGTACACTCAGTTAATATAATTTTGTGTTACAACTCCATATTCCGTCTCCATTGTTGATAATTTTGCATGATCAATTGTTAATTGTTGTGGGTGAAATTAATCTACTGCAGGACTGAATTTCTACATGGTATCAGAGCCATTGTAGGTTGTTACTCTCCTTCAAAAATTGTTTTGCAGGTTCGACATCAAGACTGGGAGCCTTCTACTGACAGCCGGGACAGATTTTCTAAAGCTATGGATTCACAGAAAACTATCCTCACTCCCTTCAAATTTTTTGAATGGAAAGCAGAGATGGAGATCTTGTTGAGAGAGAAAGGCCTCTGCAAGGTGACTATGGCTACAGAAGAAGAGCCCAATGCTGCTGCAGAGAAGATCAAATGGCACAATCGGAGAGATGAGGCCTATGGCCTCCTATGTCTCAGTATTTCCCGAGACCTCCTTTTCCATCTCGATGGATTGACTTCACCAGATCAAGTATGGGAGAAACTTTCTGAACTCTTTGGAAAGACAGATGAGATGAGGGGACACCAAATCGAAAATGAGCTGATCTCCCTGAGTCCCAGTAATTTTGAATCCCTGCAGCTATATTTCTCCAAGTTCAAAGCACTAGTTTTGCAGTTGAAACAGTGTGGTATTGAAAAGAAACATGAACAGCTCGTATTGTCCATCCTCTCGAAGCTAGGGCCTGACTACTCAGTCTTTGTTTCGACCTTCTATGCCACAAAACTCACAGCTCGAACCTGGAAGATGCCCAGCCTTGCAGATTTCATGGAATCTCTCACACAGGAACAAGACAAGCTGGTGATGATGGGCACCATCAAACCTTCCAAAGACCAAGCTGTGGTTGCTGGAGATTCGAGGGTGGATTCAAAAAGCAAAAATAAATCTAAAAATCCACCTGAGAAAGAAA
>LPNX010607028.1:152609-177099 GCA_001517045.1 Pseudotsuga menziesii | reverse complement strand
TTATTTGCCTAGTCCATGAGTCCCACCATGTGCAAGTTGCTAATTGCCTATCCATAGAGGTCAAACTTTCCATTATTGACTCATGTAGCGCTTGGGAAATCCTTGGGAATAAAATCTGCTTTATTCCTGGCCTCCTAGGCACCCTTCTGCTTTTTCTGCTTTATTGCCTGCTTTTTCAGTGTTTTAAGGCACATAGGAAAGCAAGACTAGGTGAGGTGAATCAGCTTTGTTGCCTCTTCCTCCTCCACTCTTTCCTCCATGAAAAAGCATGTATGAGCTGCCATTTGACCACTCTTTATATTTCCCATGTGCCCTTGCTAATTCGTGGGGTCCTTGATAGATTTGGGATCAGCTTTTTACACCTATGGGGGATTTGCCTATTTTGGGTAAGCCTGCTTTATGCTAGATTTGGATGCTTCCTTATGCATTCAATTTGCTCATGTATTCTATATATTCAGTAGCCTATGTTATTACAGGGTTGGCTATTGTACACTCAGTTAATATAATTTTGTGTTACAGCTCCATATTCAGTCTCCATTGTTGATAATTGTGCATGATCAATTGTTAATTGTTGTGGGTGAAATTAATCTACTGCAGGCCTGAATTTCTACATTACCAATGATTGAGATAGAGATCCACAAACTCCTCAAAGCTAAGATCATAATCCCCCTCAATTATTCGAAGTGGATTTCAAATCTAGTAGTGGTAAGAAATAAAAATGGAAAAATTAGGTTGTGTGTGGATTTTAGAAACCTAAACAAGTGTTCCAAAAAAGACAACTATCCACTGCCTAAGATGGAACATCTGCTACAGAAATTCTTGAGGGCCAGGGTCATGTCCTTCCTTGATGGCTTCTCTGGATACAACCAAGTTGCTTTGCACCCAGATGACCAAGAGAAGACTACCTTTACCACCCCCTGGGGCACCTTCATGTATGCTAAAATGCCATTTGGGCTAATGAATGCTCGGGCTATTTTTCAGAGAGCTATGGACCTAGATTTTGTAGAGCTAAAAGATAAATTTGTACTGATATATTTGGATGATCTAACATTTTACTCTAACAGGCATCATGACCACTTGCAGCATTTAAGGAAGGTATTTCTGAAGTGCATAAGGTATGGAATATCACTGAACCCCAAGAAGTCCCAGTTTGCACTCAATGAAGGAAAGCTCAGAGGCCACATAGTCTAAGCTGAAGGTGTAAATATTGATCCAATGAGGGTGGAAGCAATCCAAAAACTGTCAATACCAAGGTCAAAAATAGACATTTAGTCCATTTTAGGCAAGATAAACTTTGTCAAAAGGTTTATTCCAAATATCTCTGAGCTGGTAAAGCATATAACAGTCATGCTAAAAAGGGATGCAGAAATAAAGTGGACTGACCAAGAAAGAAACTCTTTTGAATACATTAATAAATCCATCATGGAGGCGCCAACCCTGATTAGTCTTGACTATACCAAGGGTTTTTACATTTTCTCTTTTGCATCTTATGACACAGTGGCAGCTATACTATTACAAAAGAATGATAAAGGTCTTGATTATCCAATTTCTTTTTTCAGCAGAACCTTGAGAGATGTTGAGTTGAAGTATGACCCAATTGAGAAGCAGGCTTATGCTCTCATAAAATGTTTGAATACTTTTAGAATCTACATTCCCCATGCAAAGGTCATTGCATATGTCCCTTGAGTTGTTGTGAAGGATGTTTTGACTCAGCCTGACATTGATGGGAAGAGATCTAAGTGGATTTCCAAACTCATTGAGTTTGATGTATAGGTGAAACCCACCAAGTTGGTAAGGGGAAAAGGTCTGGACAAACTCATGGCCAAAGAAAACTATGAACTGATGGGAATAAATTTCACATGTGTCAAATCAGTAAAGGTGTAGACTATGGTAGCAGCTGAAACAAAAGTAAATCAAGATCAGAACAACAGTCCATCAGTAGCTAAGAACATATATTCATGTGAGTGGTATTCAGGTATCATTCATTTTTTGCAAAAATTAGAAGTTTCTCTTGATCTCACTCCTAACCAAGCACGGGATCTTAAGTTGAAATCTATTAAGTTTTACATAATTGACAAACTGCTATACTAGAGGGATCAGTCTGGAATTTTGTTAAGATGTCTAGATAAAGAGGAAGCAGAATAGGTCATGCATCAGTTTCATTCTAGTACATGTGGAGGGCACCACTACTAGAAAACCATAGCCCACAATATCTTAAGAGCATGATACTATTGGCTAGTCCTCTTTGTTGATGTATGCACTTTTGTAAGGGCCTATGACCAATGTCAAAGATTTATAAGGAAGCAGCAGCTCAAATCCTTTCCCCTTAGGCCTGTTACAGTGAATGCGCCTTTCCAACAATGGGGTCTAGATTTCATAAGAGAAATAAATCCATATTCTAGTGGACAACATAAATGGATCTTAGTAGCCACTGACTACTTTACCAAATGGATAGAAGCAGTACCCACCAGAAATGCCACTCATCAAGTCATCATGAGATTTTTATATGAGAACATATTTAGTAGGTTTGGTTGCCCAATAAGGTTAGTAATTGATAATGCACCAAATTTTAAGGCTGGGGCATTAGTTAAAATGTGTGAATCAATGGGTATCCAACTGGTGCACTCCACATCCTATTACCCACAAGGAAATGTCCTGACTGAGTCATCCAACAAAAGCTTAGTCAGAATCATCAAGAAACTGCTAGAGACAAATAAAAAAAGCTGGGATTCTGTTGCAGCTGCAACTGTTTTCCCCAAATTTGTTAAAATTTTGGTCCCCTCCTCATGATTTAGCGTGGTTTTTAACTGTTTGGATCCTTGAACCTTATGGTCATGCTTGAATTTTGATGGTTTATTTTTGAATATTATCTTTCGTCCTGGTTTTCAGAAATTGCTCATGTTTGGAATTGTTGTAGATCGCAGATTTAGAATTTGTTTTGCTGAGTTGAAAATGGGTCAGGCCTTTTGTCCTTTGCAAAACATTGTTTCAGAGGTGAAACATTTTCAATCACTGCAAAATTTAAAGTTTTTTGTCACTCAGATCAAAGGTTGTTGTCCTTTTTTATTTCGCTGTTGCGGCTCCCAAAGTAGCTAGGAACCCGAAGTGTAAAACACTCCGCCATCCTATTCGTGTCGCATGGCTATAACCTTTTGATCTTCTGCCGTTGCGGCTCCCAAAGTGGATAGGCACCCGAAGTGTGAAACGCTTCGCCCTCTGATTCGTGTTGCATGGCTATAACCTTTTGATCCTCCGCCGTTGTGGCTCTCAAACTAGCTAAGCACCCGAAGTGAAAAGCACTCCGGTGCCGATGAAGGTCGCTTGTCCGTAGTATTTTTATTTCTGCCATTGTGGCTGTGCAAATCACTTGTTTTCTGATTTCGTTGTCCTTTCGACTGTTGATTTGAAGTTTTCCTTCCTGCAGCTTAATTCTTAACTTTTCTGACTCTGACGTGCTTAAGCGTTTCGCAGCTATCATCTCCTGTTAGGCCCGCCTATGCGGCTGTGGATAAGTCTACCCTACCGTGTTAGCAGTAATGCAACGCAGGATCTTTCTTGTTGAGCAGCTGTTTGATTGATAGAATTTGACGTTTTGTTTTAGAATGTAATCCCAGTGAATGATACACTTTGATGAATCGCAGGTGGGCTCAAACGACTTTTCAGACTACTGTGGTGCGAAGGCATAGCGGGACGTTTTTTGGAAAAGGTCGAACCATGGCCAGCAGGATTACAAGAAGGACAAACAAAGGAAAAGACAAAGTGAATAGCAACAAAGGCACAGACCTGAAAGATTGATCAGTTACTAATCAAATCATGAATGTGTATAGAAAATAAAATGGGAAGATGAGGTGTTTTGAGGGACCGAAAGGTCGTACGTTTGGGGGTAGCCCAAGCGGTAGGATGTTTTAGTTTAAATATTTGAAAGCTAGAACTTACAAAGTGTTTTTTCCCTAGAAAAATCTTGTAACTTAATGCTTGTAAGAGGAACTATTTCATTTTACAACCAGAGACTGCAAATTTTGCCTGTTGGAGGAAGTGCTATGTGGAATATATCAATGTGATTAAATGAGCAATGTTGAATGTGAACTATTTCGTTTTCAACTGTGTCTCATTAGCTGTAAGATTGTTCTAATTTCCTGAACCTATGTTCTTGTCTGAATGTTCTTCAGTACCTTTATGATGTCTTTTTTCCACTATGAGTAATGGGAGTTTAATTGTTGATGAGTTATATTATAATATATACTTTTATTCGTGTCTGTATGTTTGGTTATAAGAACAACTATCTGTGATTTTCCATAACACACGAATAGTATTGCATTACTCATGAATTAATATCCAGCTCTCTAGAGATAGTTTAGTTAGTATTGTATTTTCTTGCACATATATGATTTGGATGCTTGTGAGTTCTAAGACGAGAGGTAAGAACCTACGCATCACATTGTGACTGCTCTTTGCATCTTTATCACCTTGCATTATTAATTAGGCACGTACATTTCATACTTAAGTCAAAAAATACAAAAATTACACGGTGGACTGGGCCGCAACCAGTAAACCCTTTTGTTATTTGACATACGGTAGTCGGACTGCAAACTGGACGGATTCCCCATACCAAAAAGTCATGGGCTAGTTGGGAACGTTGACTGGGGAGAATCCCTTGCTGTTGTTTCCTGTGAATTTCTAGGCCTCAACAATTTTCTGGCACTAGAAGGAGGGCCACCAATGCATGGCTAGCTAAGGAAACCTATTTTCCCAAGATTATGCCACTAGTAACAGTTCTGAAAGCAGTGGGCTTCATAATCCAATTCCAGAAGAAAGGAGTAAATAACATTTGTTTTCTGTTGACAATGAGGTTGTTAATAATCTGTGAAGACACACCAGGGCATATGTGAAGAATATTGGAGGATTGCCGATCATCCCTGAATTTCCCAGAAGAGAATATAAAAGAAAAGATCATCCTATATTGGAAGACTCAGTGCTGGTTGGGGATTGGGAAGTTGTACTACCTTTGAATCAAGAAGGCCCAGATACTCCTCATAGTTCTCCTACTCACACTCATGTTTTCTCACCTCCTCACTCTCCACCCAGACTCATGGAAAACGCCAATCCACCACCTAACCCACCGAATCCACCCCCTGCTTGGAGAGCCAGATCACCTTTAAACCTGACACCTCCATTACATGATCTACCTCAAGCCTTTGACAAGATGTTGCCTAAATTCGATCCAAGTGAGAAAATCCTAGTAGATGACCACCTGCAAAGTTTTTACTTGGCCATAGAAGGGTTAAGGGCGGGGGAGCATGAGGATGTATTTTGCAGACTTTTTCCGCACACCCTTAAAGGGGCTGCAGCATCATGGTATTTTGGGTTGCCTGCAAATTCTATCCCTGATTGGGATACCTTCAAGAGAATTTTCAGAAGTAAGTATGTGCCTCAAAAGACTCATGCAACTCTCATGAAATGACTATGTGCCTTGAAGAAAGAGAGAAAGGATAAGGTGCATAGCTTTACTCAAATATTTGCAGCATATCTCAATAATTTTTCTGAAGCTGACAAACCTTCGAACAAGGTCCTGATTGAATATTATACCTCATATTTAGGCCCTGAGTTGGCCATGTTTTCCAAAATAAGGACCAAGCCTACTTTGGCGGAAACCTATGAAGAGGCGGAAATAGTGGAGGTTGAAAGAGAAAGTATCGAAGATTATCCCGAACAGTCAGGAGAGAAAGGTGTGGGAAGGAAAGACTTATTGTTTAGTAAGCCTAAGGAAGAGAAATCACCATATTTTGAGAGTATGGTGAAGATGATGCAGAAGCTTTATAACAAGATCATAGAATTGGAGAAAGAGAAGGAAACTCAAAAGTTCTACAAACCCTATTACAAGAAAAGAGAGGATAACAATCAGTACCAACCTCCTCCACACAATTCTGCATCTATGAATTTAATAGAGGTAGGCATGGACAATTTCTGCACTTTCCATCAGCAACCACACTCTGAAAAGAATTGTCCTCAATGGATAAACTCGATGACGTTGGTTATGAATCAGCTGTTGGACTCTAAATTAACAGAAGATGGAGATGAAGAAAGAAAAGAGAGTGCCACTTCAATGAAGGAACAAGAAGAGGAAACCATGGTTTTGTGGAATTCTGTTTCATTATTTGATGCTAAAGAAGAAAATAATCAGGGTTACAAGGACGTCATGGAAACCAATGTAACAACAAGGAGCCAAGGTTCGATTAAAGAATATAGTTTCATACTCCCAAAGATCAAAAGGATGCAGAAAAATGTTAAGAAATTTCAAAATAATTCCGCAGCTGATAAAATTCCTGAATTCACCATTACCAGCCAAGATCCTAGGTAGAATGATACACTGGCCAAGCCCAATTAAGAAAAGATGAATGCTGATAAACTGCATCCCATTGAACCGCAGATGGATTATGACATTGTGGAAGGCATAAAGAAGATAAAGGCAAATGTTTCTCTATTTGAAATGTGTAAACTGCCACAGCAAAAAGAAAGATTATTGAAATCACTTGAAGCATCGGATGAGAGGTTTCCCACTAACAATCATCCTGAAGAGGAAGAAGAAATCGGAGAAACTAGCATTGGAGGTAAGTCTAAAAGAAAACATCCACCTTTCCTCCTCACTTTCAAAATTTTTAATCACAATGTACATAATTGCCCGGTAGACTCAGGGGCGTCGGTGAATGTCATGCCAATACCAGTCTGTAAAAAGATAAATGGGAAACCTAAGCCATCCACATGGAGGGTTTTTCAGTTGGACAGGACGGATGTAAAGGTAATTGGTGAGATGGAGGATGTCCTAGTCTGCCTGGCGTCAAATGATAAAGTGTGCCAAGTTATAAATATTGTGGTGGCTGATATACCGGATGCTTACGGTCTTGTTTTGAGTAGAGATTGGTTGGCCAAAATAAATGGCTATTTTGCCTCGGATTGATCGCATCTGTGGCTTCCATATAAAGGAAGCCCGAACCAAATTAAAATTTTGTGGGAGCCTCACATGAAATACAACGTCACTCAACTGGAGGAGAAGAATGAACCAGTGGATTCTGTGTTGGGAAATTATTTTATTGAGTTGGAACTGCGAAATTACCAAGCAGAAGAAGCCAACAACACATCAGACACCCAGCCTGATCTCCTTCGATTTTCGCAGGATGATGAAATCGACTGTAACATAGTAAACTTAGCAGTAGGAGTAGATTCGCCTGCAGTAGTTAGATATTTTTGGACATTGTTTTTTGATGGCTCTAAGACGTTAGAAGGGTTAGGGTCCGGATTTGTTCTGATCGACCCTAATAATAATAAACATTTTCTCTCATGTAGATTAGAGTTTGAGTGTACAAATAACACGGCTGAGTATGAAGCGCTAGTGCAGGGTTTACGGAAAGCAATTGAGTTAAAGGTAAGTAAACTAAAAGTTTTTGGAGACTCTGAAATAATTGTTAAATAGATTCGGAATCAAATACATTGTGTTTCCCCTCACCTGAAATCTTTTCAAAATTAGGTATGGGATCTGCTCAAATGTTTTAACACATTTAATATTGTTTCAATTCCAAGACTTAAAAATGCTGCAGCTGACTTGTTGGCTACATCAGCAGCTAGGCTTGTACCTAATAATAATCGATGCTCTGTTGAATTACTTTTTAGGCCCTCGGTACCTGATATGATCATGAACCTATGAGTATTCGATGACGATCAACAAATTATAGAATGCTTAACAAATGACGAGGTATTTAAATGAGCAATTATAGACAATGAAGAACATCAGGATGAAATGAAGTATGATAATTTCATCCCTAAAGGAGTCAGAACATTAGAAAGAATGTTCAATTTAAATGAAAAGTTTAGAAGACCAGCCAATGTGAAGACTCACAGCTCATCTCTGCAGTTCGAGCTGATAAATTTGGGGACTGAGACGAATCCTAAATATGTGAATCTTGGCAAATGTTGTTCACCACCAGAAATAGATAATTTCGTCAGTCTGTTTAAACAATATAAAGATGTTTTCGCCTTGACATACGAATATTTGAAGACATATGACACCAACATCATCAAGCATGTTATCCCCATTAAAGCTGGTGTCAAGCCATATCAGCAACCTTAAGAAAAATGCACCCAAAATTGGAACCGCTGATCGAGAGTGAAGTTAAGAAATTGTTGGATGCTAGAATTATTTTTAAGGTTAGACACTCTGAGTGGGTCTCAAATTTGGTGCCAGTAAGGAAAAAATTTGGAGAAATCAGGCTCTACATGGATTTCAGGAATTTAAACCGGGCATCAGACAAAGATAATTATCATGTTCCACCCATGGAGCAGCTGCTACAAATGGTCTCAGGATATGAACTATTTTCTTTACTAGACGGATTCTCAGGCTACAATCAAGTATTAGTAGCTGAAGAAGATAGGTTGAAGACAACATTCAGGACCAAATGGGGAACTTTCGCTTATAGAAGAATGCCCTTTGGGATTATAAACGGTGGAGCCACATTCCAGAGGGCTATGGACATAGCCTTCTGTGGTTTGATTGGACATAGTGTAGTGATATACCTTGATGATATTAGAATATTCTCAAAGAAGAGAGGAGAAAACGCATTCCATCTAAGGTAGATTTTTGAACACTGTCGGAAATATGGCATCTCATTTAATCCCAAAAAATGTGTGTTTACTATTACGGAGGGTAAGTTGCTTGGTCACATAGTTTCAAAGAAGGGAATTTCTATTGATCTAGAAAGGATCAAGGCCATTGAACAGATTCCCTTGCCCCATAATAAAAAAGGGATGCAATCATTTATGGGAACAATTAACTTTGTCTGAAGATTTGTGCCTGATTTCGCTCAGATTGTCAAGCCTCTACAGCAAATGATGAAGCAAAATACACAATTCAAGTGGACTGAGATTGATAAGAACGCATTCAACAAAATTAAAACTACTTTTGCACATGCACCCTCCCTGAAAATCCCAGATTTCGACAAAGATTTTATTCTATATACCTTTGCATCGGATGATTCACTAGCAGCTATGCTTACCCAAAAGGAAGATGGGGGGGATGAATTCCCAATATCTTTCATGAGCACTGGTCTACAAGGGGCTGAATTAAATTACCCAGCAATTTATAAACAAGCTTACATAGTATTCAAAGCAGGGAAACAATTCAGGACTTATATATTAAAAAATTGAACCAAGGTGATTATCCCATACCCAGTTGTAAGGTCGCTTTTTGTACAGAAGGAGTTAGGAGAAAGAAGGGGGAATTGGGTAATGGCTCTTCAAGAGTATGACCTTGAGTTCAAACCAGCCTCTATAGTCAAAGGGCAGGGGTTGTGCAAACTGATGACTGAAAACAGGAACAATGACGAACATGCCTGGGAAGACGAGGCTGAATTACATTTGATGGATGTATGTTCTTTGTTCACAGCCCCCGATTCTTGGTATAGGGACCTCGTGCATTACCTACAGGTAGGATTGTTGCCAGAACATTGGAATTCTAAGAAAAGAAGAGCGCTGCATCTTAAATCATCTTCCTATCAAATTGTTGAAGGAATATTATTTAGAAAAAATTATGATGGAGTTCTACTTAGATGCTTAGAGAAAGAAGATGCGAAGAAATTCATGACAGATTTGCATGACGGGCCTGCTGGGGGACATTATTCAGGAGATACTACAGCCCACAAAATCCTCAGATCCGGTTACTATTGGCCTACACTCTTCAAATATGCACACACACATGTCAGGAAGTGCGATATTTGCCAAAGGTGCAGTGGGAGACAACCTAAAGAAGCAACACCCCTAAAGCTGGTGATGATCACGGAGCCGTTCGAGAAATGGGGGTTGGATATTATTGGAGAAATAAAATCAAATTCCTCCCTTCAACACAAGTACATTCTGACCGCGACCAATTATTTCACTCGCTGGGTCGAAGTTGTCCCACTGTTCAAAATAAATGAAGACACGGTCACTGAGCTTCCTATAAGATCATATCATGACCAGGTTTGGAGTTCCAGTTTCGTTAGTCTTTGATAATGCTACTTACTTTTCATCCATTAAATTAATTTCTTTCACTCGTGATAAAGGGATAAAATTGCATTATTCTGCTAATTACTATCCACAAGGAAATGGCTTGGATGAATCCTCTAACAAAAATCTGATTAGAATTTTAAAGAAGACTGTAATAGAAAACCATAGGAGTTGGCACTCAGCGCTACCAAACGCCCTTTGGTATGATAGAGTCACCCCCAAGTCTTCGATAGGAGTGTCTCCATATACCCTTGTGTATGGTAAAGAAGCCATTCTTCCTCCCAATATCATGCTACCTTTTTCCATAATATCTCAAGAGTCTCGAGGTTCAGATGATGAAGATTTGCAAATAAGGATCTATAATCTCCTGAAATCGGAAGAAGCTCGATCTAAAGCTAGAGAGCGCTTTAAGCAACATCAAGAGGTGATAAAGAGATGGTTCGACAAACATAAGGCAGGAACCAAAGACTTTGAGGTAGGAGATTTGGTTCTCAAATGGGATCACCCCCATGATAAGAAAGGGAAACATACGAAGTTCCAACAGTTGTGGGTAGGTCCTTTTCAGATTGTGGCAAATCTTGGCTATTCTACTTATAAGTTGCAAGATCTACAAGGGTGGGAAGAGAACTTACTAGTAAATGGTTTGGTTCTCAAGCCTTATTTTTTTTGATTTTTGTTTGTGGTCTTCTATCTTGTATATAAACAATCTAGCTTGGCCATTTTTTTTAGTCCTTGAGTCATGAGGTTTAGTTTTGTTTTAGTTTAGATTTTCTGTTTCATTTCAATAAAAGAAGCAAGCTTTGGTTGCATGGAGAGCATTAGAATTCTGGACTAACTAAAATCTTTGATTACAAGACTGTGTATTATGGTTTTACCTGATAGAATTTCTTCTACTTTAGCAGTTTTCTAAATGGCTATGAATGCATTGAAGTCCTGCTAAATCCCTGTAAAGTAACTCGAGATCAAAAGGTCCGGAATACTATTTCGAGGCTCCATCCATATCACACTTAAAATGTCCTACGGGGTGATAGCAAAATATCCATGGAAGGAAGCAGGGTAAATAGTATATTATATATAAATGATCCCATGCCAAGAATTGAAAGCCAAAAGGCTAAGAAGAGTCAAAACTCCTAAGAAAGCAATATGTATCAAAACAAAGTACTAAATCACATGAGTATAAAATTTCCAAAAGATCCTCTCCATCCATGAGCTGAAAATTACATACATCTCTCACACAAAAGGACACTATGGATAGAGGAACCTGAATAAAAAATTCGGAAAGAAAGGCATGAGGAGGACTCAACAGGACAAAAATTCCAAAAGCACAACAAAGGTGCAAAATGGCATGGGAATGAGGAACAAATGAATATTTATATTTACCATATGTTACAATGCTGTGGTGTCCAAGCTGGAAGCTACCTAAAGAAAGATGAAAAAATGAAACTCATATTTATGGCCTCAAAAGAGTTATCTTGACTTTAAAATATTGGTTTCCATTTTCTTAATTGGACTACCCTCAATGATTCAAAGTTCATATATCTTCCATTTGGTAAATCCATATATCTAAAAGAATTCAACATGATTGTTTTTATTGTTAAATAGTCTGTTACTTAGGGAGGAAATTGTCCAGAGATCTAGGTCCACCAGGTAGTTGCCAATTGTTGCAGCTACAACTGTTTTCCCCAAATTTCTTAAAATTTTGGTCCCCTCCTCATGATTTAGAGTGGTTTTTAACTGTTTGGATCCTTGAACCTTTTGGTCATGCTTGAATTTTGATGGTTTCTTTTTGAAGATTATCTTTCGTCCTGGTTTTCAGAAATTGCTCATGTTTGGAATTGTTGTAGATCGCAGATTTAGAGTTTGTTTTGCTGAGTTGAAAATGGGTCAGGCCTTTTTGTTACGGAGAGAAATTCCTATGGCTTGGGGTACCACAACAGACAGCTAGACTCTAGAAATCAATATTTCCCAATATGCAATAGAAATTAAAACCATCTAACACTAAAGGATCGAACCTCGTACCTTATTCCGGACAGTTGAAGTAGATCCCCGTTGAGCTTTCTAATCTTCAGCTTGAATTGTTATAGCACGTCCTCAACAACAAGTAAACAATACAAGCATACTATATTTCATGGTGTTAGATCTATTCTAGCATATATAATCAATAATGTATAAGCATTTGACATATTCCAATGGATGCAACATTCATTCAAATACACATTACTGGACATAAAAAGATATTTCTATTAATATGAGTCAGAGATTACAAGTGACAACCTCTGGCGGCACGTCTGCGAACCGAAGAAACTGAATCCCCCACTTGGGCCTCCACCACCTCAATCCTCCATCACTCCGATAGCAAGCTCACTAACAAAGGCAAGCTTGGGAAGAACACAACAGTGCTCCAAAGGGACAAAGGGATGCAGACTCAAGTATAGTTCTGGCAACAATGGACTATAGTTTCGGTACTCTCAATTCTCTCCTATTGTTTTCAATGTCTCAATGGTTCCTTATATAGATTTCCAAAGTGATACTGAAAGGTCGAATCCGTGCGATCTCAAGGAATATGGAAGGCCAGGAGTCATATGAGTCAGATTCAAGGCAAGGAACGGTCCAACAGTTTTGGATTATGCACACATCCCGATGTACACAACTATGGAGGGAATATCCACGTATGTACGCGGTTATCAGGGAAAAGGCCACGTATATCATTTTTCTAATGTTTTTAGGGATGGTCAATGATACATCAAAAGACAATAAATGGTCCATAGGGAATAATGAGTCTGCAGCGGGATAGGGGAAGGCCATACAATGTGTGATTCACCCACGGGGACTTCACTTAGTGAAAATTGCACATAGCACGTGCGATCGTGGGATATTAAAGAATACCCTTAATTTCCAGAGATATTGACCCAAACTCTTTTTGTTGAAACCCCCTCCCAATACTTAAAACCTCCTCCCCACCCCTTTTTATACCTCAATCCTTATAAACCACCCTACCCACCCCCACCTTAAACCCCCTTTCCCCCCAATACCTGCAATATATTGGTTCAATTTTTAATAATTTAAAACCCACAATATGAACTAACGTGATAGGATATTGGTTAACAAGTGAATCCCCCGTGGATTCACCTAGTGTGGTGAAATCCGCTATAACAGATGCCCCCTAATGTATGAGATCAGAGGGGTTATACGATGGCCGAAATACATTATAAGTCCATCCCAGAAGTCAAGTGATGAAGGTACTAAAATGGAAGACCAGCCACCCAATCAGCATAATACCATAATACAACTCTGCATATAACTGCACATACATATAGCAGTCCCGGGTACATAAGAGTACAATGGCCATGAATAGGAATGAAACATGATAGAACATATGTGGTCATCGCCACGTACAATATACATAGATCAGAATCCCCATGATGAAGATATACAAAGTACAATGATCTCCACATAGGATGAAGATATATAACAGATCAAGATCTCCATAGTGGCTGGAAATATCTGACATATACTGGAACAAGTCACGAGAGCTGAAATCTCATGAACACTGGCACGATCAAGGAGGTAGCATATAGTGGATGCCACCAATATGGAAGGTCTTCTAAACAAATCGCTACGAGTACATGTCCTACTATGTGAATAGAGGTGTCGAGGTCGAACATAGTAGTCCATCGTATGATTACCAGTCATTGATGTATACCGTTAATAGACGCGAGATCACCCACCAATAATGAAAATGGGAATCAAGGTACTAGAGTGCAAACTAACAAGTGTGAATAAATGTGTTGAGGTCGAACACTTGAGAGAATCCATCGATCAGGGGACATTGATGTATTCCCAAAACTGTCGATGGTGAGAGAACCTGCCACTGATGACTGCAAGTCTCAAGGCACTCAAAATGACTCTAGACTCCAATCCCAAAATAAATGATCTGAAGTCGATGGGATGAAATCCGCTAGAAGGAGGGCATTAAGGCATCCCCCATCATCCAACATGAGGTACTCAGCAAGGCTGTATAATATGGAAGAACTCGATCATAAGGTGCACGAACCAGTAACTGTACCGGGAATGGCCGACAAGCAAAGTCAAGATATCTGAGGAATGGCCGACTCAGGTTTCAACTTCCTTCAAACAAGAGCATAACGGCATATGGTGACTAAATGAAGGTAGCATAGACTTGATATACAAACTGGGACATCTCTATGACACAGGAGGCATCAATAGAGGCTCTATAGGGATTGGAAGCTTAATCAGTCGGTGGAGATAAAACTCAGATAACGAGTACAGCTCCTAAAGTCAAACTATAACCCAACCAATGGATGTGATATACAGTGCTCTGTTTGAAGGCAACACGACTCGACAGCTGCCAAAGATAATATCTTTTCTTGTCCGGCTTTTTGGTTTTTTGATTTTTTTGGTCTTTTTTAGTTATTTGAAAAGCTTGAAAAAAGAATAAACTAGATTTATAGTTACAAACTAGGAGGAGACGAGTGTCATAAAGGAAAACAAACTAGTTCCAAGCAGTGGAACATACCTATGCTCAATGCAAGGATACATGTGTAGGATATCGACACTCGGGGGAAAATCCCCTCCCGGTAAAAAGAGAATCAAGCTGCGAAAGATATAAATAAATGCTCTGCATGGCTAGACGTGAGACAAGCTTGAGCTATATGGCTAAAACGCAATGTCAGGGGAGCTGGCATAAAGCTCAATAAGACAGGAAAAGCTCATGATAATGCATTCACAACTCGATATAAGGGGAGTCCGGGGGGATATAGGCCAGCATAAGATCAAGAGGAGTATGAGGCTCTTGCTAAATGTCATGGAAATACTATACAACGGACTCCCACACCCTAAAGGGGGAAACATCGGCATGGGCACCAAATGCAAATAAGACACTAACTAGGGTACCCATGTAAGGTGAGTCTCTACCACTCACATCATGCCACTTCTATAGCAGCAAGAAGGTTCCGTGACATAATAGAGTGGGTTCGTACCTAAGGATATAGTGACATGGTCATAAGGTCATGCAAAATGCAAACAGTGGTGAACCTAACCTATATGCCAGTGTAGATGTTATACCTGAGATCAGTACGAACAAGTCAATCCAAAGGCTGAAACGGCGCTGAAAATGGTCTTCTACATCACAGATTAGGTCAGAAATGGTCCAAAATGGTTAGAAACGGTCAAAACTATAGGAAAGGGGGTAAAAATTTTCAAATATTTGAAATTTTTTCTATAAATAGTAAAAAATATAAATCATTTGAAAATTTTACCCATTGGAGCTCTGATATTCAACTGCAAATTCCAGGAGATTCAGCCAGCAGAATTCACAACCGATTCTTCCAGGTACTTACTCATGTTCTCAGCTTGCATTTCAATACAAAGTTTATAATTTTTCATGGTCAAATGAATTTCTAATGGCCAAACTTACATGAGCGTCACGGCCCACGCGGATATCGAGGTTTTTTCCACGTATAGGGCTGTCTATACGCGGAAAAGGGGCCTGAAACCGCGTATATACGCGGCTGTTTTGAAAACAGCCGCATATGACGCCGCGCACTAAGATTTTTATGAATCTAATGGACATTTTGGTCAATTTCTCATGCAGGATGGTGCTAGAGTGGCGAGAACGCGAGCATGGTGATGTAGAAGAGGCAGTAAGAGCTGACAGAATGGCTCAAGAGGCTCTAAGAAGATGCGGACTCTACAAGTTTTGGTGCCTAGGAGGCTTGAGGGCCAAACCAGGACTACTACAGATGCTTGTAGACTATTGGGATCCGGACTCAGAGTCCTTCCGGCTAGATGGCATGTCCCTCACCATTGAGGTGAAGGATATCTATTTTATCATAGGTCTATCACGGCGGGGTGAGATGGTGAACCTTCGTGCCCATGGAGGGCCAGGTCATGGGCTGACTATAGATGAGTACATCGCAGTATACTGCTATCCAGAGACAGAGAAGGTGGGGAGCCAAGTCCCCACCAATGCTATACAGGTACTGGGCCTAAAGTCCATCTTACTAATGCTGGGAAGGATAGCAGGCTTAGCATCACTCCATCAGGCCTCTCGGCCATTGATGTTCTATGCGGTGGAGTGCATGACACCGACCATCTATGACTGGAGCACATCACTGTTGAGCAACATGAAACATCAGCTCAGTGAGTGCAAGGCAGGTAGGATACGGAACTTCGGGTTCAGTAGTATCGTGAGCACTTTCTTCTTCGAGCGGGTTCCAGGATTGAGCCCTAGAGTAGATGTTCCTCTCCACGGAATTCGAGATTTGGCCCAACGACATTGGGCAGATGCGATGCGCAGACTGAGGGGCGGTAGGGTGGCCAACCCCTATCCAGTAGACTTTTTTCCTTGGTGGTGACGACAGATTATTGCCATAGAGGACTACCCTTATGCAGGGATAGACTTCCGGGGAGACCCGGACATGCCATTACCACCAGGGTCAACATATGGAGACATAGCTAACGAATCTCGACCCTAACTCTTTTAAAAAAATTTGAGTATTTAATTTTTTTGTGTTTTCTTGATTAATGGAATCAAAAAGACATGTTTTTGGGTGACAATACATAGTGATATCTATCATTGATGTGCAAATGTGGGACCACGGCGACCAGAGGGCTTCCCACGTCATAGACGGAGGGGAAGAGGAGATGATATCACCGGTGTGGATGCGGAGCGAACACTCCGAAGCATCCATACCAACTTTGTGCGACTGACTCACAGGATTCCCATGGCGCAAGTCGAGGACTTGCCTAAGGCTATGCAGAGACAGGTGGTTGGTGTACCACGTGCATGGGTGCATTTATTTCAGCGGCTAGCTAGAGCTGTGGTGACATATCATGATCACAACCCTCATCCACCTCCACAGGAGTAGACACCTGGGAGTGTATCTATTTTGTACTACCGTGTATATGATGGTGGCTTTCAAAGCCCCAATTTTGTATTATGACACTATGTATTACCACATTTTGATGTATATAAAAAAGTTTTATGGTGATAGGTTTATTTATTTACATGTGTAAACATTGTGCTTATGATTAATTTATGATGAATGAAACAAATGCCAATGTAACACATAGTTAGCATATGAGTTAGCAATTTGATTAAATTTTCTTGGAATGTGTATATATGTTATGTTCTCAAATTGCCGTTCTAGCAATCTCACACGTAAGAATATTCTCAATAACGTCGGATCTCTAACATGGTACAAACCATTTAGCTGTGATACTACTAACTCTGAATCAAGACGTACCTCAAGAGAGAGAACACCATGCGAAATGGCATCCTGTAGAAGCTCGATAATGGCACTATATTCAGCAACATTGTTGGAAGATGGCCATAGAGATACACCTCCTGAAGACAGTACATGACCCATAGGAGTAAAAATCACCCAAGCAGCTGAGGCTGAGTGTTGAGTGTGACAGCTTGCACCATCCACGAATCCTACGAAGGTGGAAGATTCCATTGACATCTGCCACAAGAAATGGAAACTAATCACAAACCCGATCACGATAAACAAGACCTAACTATGCAAAAAAGTTGTACAATAATATACAACAAACAACCTTGGCTAAAGATTATGCATAGTATTTTTTAAGATAGAGCTCATTTCTAGGCTCCGCCAAGGCTGTCCCTTCGTAATCCACTAACTCGTAGGCACCCTTCTCTAATACTCGCTTGACCACGTAAGGACCACGCCACATAGGATTGAACTTCCCTGCCCCCAAGGGTTCTTTCGATTGATCCCACAAAAGGACCAAGTCTCCCTCACTAAACACTCTTAGACAGATAGACTTATCGTATTGGGCCTTCACACGACGCTTATTAACCTCTAGAGTCACCAAGGCATCTCTACGCTGCTCATCGAGTTGCTCAAGGTGAACCAAACGCTCCTCCAAAGGCGAAGTGTTTGGTAAGAGTTCTACAGCTAAATTCAACGAAGGAATCTCACATTCAACCGGCAATATTGACTCCACTCCATGAACAAGCTGATATGGAGAAAAACCAGTGGCAGTCTTTACCATGGTTCGGTACGCCCACAAAGCAGGATACAACATAATATGCCAATTCATCTTGCTTTGTGCGATGGTTCGTTGGAGAATGGACTTAAGTGATTTATTCACAGCTTCAACCTGTCCATTCGCTTGAGGATAGTAATAAGAGGAGTGCTCTTGCTTATATCCTAACTTGGAGGCCAACTCTTCCATCATACGATTTTGAAAGTGCGAGCCATGTTCAGTGACAAGCTCTCTCGAAATCTCGAACCTAGAAATGATTTGGTTGAATACAAAATGAGCAGCTGTCTCACCGTCGGATTTTACTGTAGGCATTGCCTCAGCCCATTTCGTGAAGTAATCGACAGCCACAATGATATGATGGTGCCCCCTAGCCGAAGCTGGGTTGCAATCCATAAAATCTAGCCCCCACTTGGTGAAGGGACCGGTGGTGAGAATAGGGTGCAATGGGGCAGGCTTCGAGCGCATGTTACGTGCAAACACCTGGCAAGGGTGGCACCTCTTGACCGCTTCAATACAATCCTTGAAGATCGACGGCCAGAAATATCCTGCTCTCAAAATATTTTGGGCTGTAGTAAGCCCAGATAAATGACCACCACACGCCCCTCCGTGGCAATCATTAAGCACTACCTCAGCCTCATCGTGAGTTAAACAATGTCGTAAAAGGGAATCTACTCCACGGCGGTACAAAGTATTGTCCACTATGAGGTAGTTCTTGGAAACGTGACGTAATCGACGTCGCTCATCTCGCGAGAGGTGAGTAGGGGTCCTCTGCGTTTGCAAATATACTATGATATCACCGTACCATGGGTCAGTCATTGAGATCAAGAAAATAAGTTCATCAATGAACGTATCTTCACATACCGACTCCTCAGCCTCGCTCAGAAAATCTGATATGAGCTCTACAAATATTAACGATTTCTTCGATTTTGCCGAAACAAACTCGAGATCAAACTCTTGCAGAATGACAATCCATTTATTATATTTTCCCCCAATCATCCTACGTGTGAGGATGAACTGAAATGGATTGACATGGGCAACCACCAAAGTTTGGCGAAGGAGAATATAATGTCTCAAACGCTGGACCACATGTACAGTGGCCAAGGCAAGCTTCTCTACATGATAATAACGAATCTCTGCGTCAACAAGGTTTCGGATCAGATAGTATATGACATGCTCTTGGAGCTCCTCATCCTCTTGAACCAAAACCATCCCAATCGTCTCTAAAGATGTGGCCACATATAATAGGAAATCACGGCTATAATCTGGAGGACTAATCACCGGGGCCGATGCTAGAGCTCTCTTAAGGGCATCGAAGGACTCCTGGGCTCGCTCATCCCATTCAAAAGGAGTATCCTTCTTCAGGAGACGCATGAAACCTCTAGTCAAATTGGTGAAATTGACAACAAATCTTCGTAGGAAGTTTGCCATGCCTTGCAAACACTGAAGATGACGAATATTTCGCGGGGGAGACAACTGAAGTATTGCCTCCACTTTCAAGGGGTCCACTCTTATACCCTCTTTCAAAATGATAAATCCTAATAAACGACCTGATTTCACACAAAAGATGCACTTATGAGGGTTTAATCTAACAGCATAGTGCCGGAATCTTTCGAACACCAATCTCAAGTGATAAGAATGACGCATCCTCATACGAGAATGAGCAGCGAGATCATCCAAAAATACTTTGATAATAGACTTGAGATCATGGAAAATCAAAGTCATCGCCCGCTGAAAAGTAGCTCCGGTGTTTTTAAGGCCGAAAGGCATTTTCCGATACGCAAATGTTCCCCAAGGACAAATAAATGCGGTCTTATGTTGGTCCTCAGGTTTAATTTGAATCTGATTATATTTGGAAAAACCATCCATAAAGGAGAACACCTCGCTACCCACACACTCATCCAAAATCTGATCTATAAATGGTGTGGGGAAGTTATCCTTAGGACAGGCACGATTTAAATCACGGAAATCAGTGCATATAGGGATCGCTCCTTGCTTCTTATCTACCGGAATGGGATTTGAAACCCACTTCGTCAAGGGAATGGGATAGATGAAACCCGCTTTCAATATTTTCTCTATCTCTGCCTTTATGGCGGGTGCTTTCCTAGGATTTACCGCGTGTAAACGCTATCGAATAGGCTTCACGTTGGGATAAGTTTTAATCTCATGTTCGACAATCCGAGGGTCAATCCCTGGCATCTCATCATAAGACCAAGAAAAAACATCACGGAATTCCTTGAACAGCTCAGTATACTCACGAATCTCATCTTGGGAACAATCTGCCCCAATGTACACATTCTCAACCGTACCAGGGTTGCGAGAAATGTTGATAGGCATAGTTGATGATATGTTTGCCATGTTTCCATCAGCCATCTGACCAGGAGAGCTTAATGGAATCATGGGCCTACCAGCTTTCTGTCTAAGAATCTCCCTGTAATCCTCATGCTCCAACAAGTCAAGCTCTGGAAGGAAATACGATCTATGATGGAGTTCCTCCCATGGTGGCTCAACTCCCGACATAGCCTCGATGATCGCTTCATCTAAAGGGAAAACCGTATCAAGGAAATCATGGGCATGAGAAGACTGTACTGCCCATGCAGGCAGCACATAGGGGTCTTCTTCCTCTGTCCGTGAAGAAGAAGAGCAAGGATCTGCAGCAGATTGAAGATTAGCTTGGTAAGCAATCATGGCTGCAGGAAACGACACACTCGTCTCAATGGCATCACTCGAAGCACTCGGTGAAGGAAGAATCCAAGGATCTCCCATATGACTTGTGCGAAAAGGCACCGATCTCATAGACGTGAAAGCACCATTGAAACTAGATCCTATCATGAGGACGGGTGCAGCACAACTAAAGGTTCCCATAAGGGAAGGATACATACCTACACCGACCCTCCCAGTTGCCGGCTGGGAATGTTCAACTTTCGGAACCGAAGCTTCCGAAGATGCACTAACAGGCGGATTCTTGAATGACATCTGATCAATAGTCACAATCTTCCCATTATGAGGGAAGCATACAACGTGAAATACGGAAGACGTGACAACTTGCATACTATACATCCAATTCCTTCCCAGTAAGAGATTGTAGTCAAGGGGCACATCAACCACCTCGACCTCTATCGCAACGGTCTTCCCCCCCAAACGGACTTTAAGAGAAGGAAGGATACCGTGCGGCCTAAACGATCTCCCATCAAAAGCAGTTAACATGGTCATAGACTTTGACAACTCAGGAGAACCAACACCCTTCCAACAAGACAAAGACATCACAGAAGAAGCAGCTCCCTCGTCAAACACAGTGCGCTTGACAATCATATTAAGACATTCTACATGCACCAAAAGGGACACATAGTAGGGCAAGCGAGGCTTATGTCCTGCGGTTTCAAACTTGATCACTGAGGAAGAATCATCACCATTCACACCAAGGGTGGAAAGCAAAGACTTCATTTGCGATGGAAAACTCTGAAGCACCTCCAATGCAGACATCGCACAAGGAGTATGACCCAAGTCCTCGACAACTGAATAGTTCTGGGCGGCTCGGGCATTTGGATTATTCCCCGAATGCTTAAGTACCCCCTTAGGAATGCGAGGTGCAGCTTCAGGTTTGTCCGCAGGTTTCTCAATACGCAAAGGGGTTCCTGGTGGATCAGGTTCTTTACTTGGGTTGGATTGTGATGAAGAATAATCTTTCGCACGTGTCACAACTTTCGCGGCACGGACCATATTAATGCACCCACAACCACTAGTTTCAGGTGGATCTTCATCACTAGATTGATCATGGGACTTCGATTTCATATTTTGGTTATGCAGTAAAGGGTTCGTTAACACAGCTGGGCCCTGTGCTATGAACTTCGAAGCTTCATCCATCCTAGGGCACAAGTAAGTGAGGTGATCGTCCTTACAAAGCTTGCAAGGAAACTTAACCTTACGCTTATTCTGCTTGTCCCCCCCAGCATTTTTATTGTTCTTGTCATTATTGTTGGCATTCTCATTTTTATTCCCACCCTTCTTATTATTGTTTTTACCCTTTTTTCTATTCCGTCCAGGTTGCTGGTTACCTTTCTGGTCGGACGATTGCACAGCCAGTACGTTCACCGTTTGGGCAGGATGAGACGAAGCCGTAGCTTGTCCCGAGGCAGATTGGTTGATTGACAATTGAGAAAATTGTTTCACAACCGAACCTGCGGGTTTCTTACTTTCACTACCCACAATGCCATCGGCATGTGGTCCAGGTTTGACCTTGGGATCGAAACTAGAACGAGGGGCATTAGGTATAATCTCATATAACAAACCAGATTGAGCATAGATCAAGTCTAGTTCCTGCGCCCTAAAGATTGCTTTTTCCTCATTTTGCACTCCGGATGTGGAGACATCCTTCACGATATATGGTAATAACGATTTGAGGAACCACTCAAGGAGGAATTCCGGTGGTATAAAGGCTTTGATTAATCTCTTCCGTCTACGCCACTCCTGAATATGATCAGAAATATGGGTGGCTTTATCTTGCTGAAATGTCGACAAGAGTTCAGTACCGACATCATATCGTACTGGTAGCTGGAAGTGATTAAGGAAAGTCATTGCAAGGTCGTCGAACAAAGTAAAGGCACCCCTAGGTAACTCTATGTACCATTTTGCCGCAGGCCCTGTAAGGGTGCGTTGAAATAGTCTCAAGCGGACTGAGTCCTGATGCAATGAATTGGAAGAGCACCATAGGTGGAATGTCGTAACGTGTTCACTCGGATCCTCTCCTGGTTTTCCTTCGAACTTAGGTATGTCCGAAGGAAGCTTGGTAGGGACAGCCGGCCAAGCCAGATCATGAGCCACAGGATCGTTCGTAAGTCTCGATAAGTCAGGTAAATTGAGTGTTGCGAGGAAAGGGAGCTTAGCATGATGAGGTTTAGGGACCGCTCCCTGGTTCACATAGGATTGATTAACACCATGACCTTGGCCATAGTGACCTCCTCCTGTATGACTCGTATAGGGTAGCGTGGAAGTCGCATAATGAGGTGGACCTCGACTAGTAGGAGCTACAAAGCCATAGTTGGGAGAGTAAGTGGGTTGTGTATACCCGCCTCCATAAGGTTGAGAGACCTGTCCATACTGCGCCCCATAGTAGGGTCCATAGGTCATCGGCTGCGATGCCCCATGAGACACTCCATAGGTAGGAATATACATTCTGGAAGTAGGAATATACATACCGGAAGTAGGGATATATGTCGAAGAAGTAGCAACTTGACCTCTAGAAACATGAACATAACCTCCCGAAACAACAGGTGGTATGTAGGCTTGAGACATAACTGGTCTAGTAATCGCAGTACGGATCTGACTCGTAGCTACATGAAGACTCGAAGGACCACGAGAGTAAGGTGGAGGATTCACATTTGAAGAACTCAGAAGCGAGGACGAAGGAATCTCTGTAAGAAGATATGTGCTAGTGCCTATCATCACTCGTCTAGAACCTGGTATCGCTATGGGATCACTAAATCTAGACCTAGAAGGTACATAAGATGGAGCTTCCACCGCTGGGATGGAAGGTGCAATGTGACTAGTACTCCCAAACCTCTCCGCAAGGTAAGGCATGGGAATGCCCCCAGGTATAGTGTTAGGATCAAAGTCGGAGTCAACATGAAATGTCAAATCGTGCATAGGAAAACCAGTGGTAACATAACCACCATATCTGGTGCTAGGAGGGTCAAAATGAGTCTCGGCATCTTCCAGCATTCCATACTGGTATCGGGTCAATGGGGAATCTGGCCTAGTATGAGTAGGTCTATCATGTAAAGATCCTATCTGGGAAATAACGGGACCAATCTCAGCTAGGTTAGGTGAGGGATCATATGTAGGAGTAAGTTCCCCATCGTCAATACGAATAGGAGGAGGTGGGTCAAGAATAATCTCTGAATGATCCTCCATGGTGTGTGAATCAATGTGTGACACAGTCCGCCTAGACCGTCTAGGCCCCTCTCCCAAAGGAGGAGGAGAAGTGGAAGGCGGAATTCCTGCTAACCGGCGAGAACGGCGTGGAACCGCACCCGAATCCACAATGACTCAACAAAAAAGAAAAGACTCTCTATTTACGTCAACCCTAGGCCAACTAGCGTACACATAGCAATCACTATCAAATCTAAAGCCAAAAGCAAGCAAACAAGGGCTAGATAAGTGAGCTCCTGAATGTGGCCGGTATGTCTCGCCTAGGAGAGGCTTGAGAGGCCCTTGTCACCACAAGCGGAGGTTTGAAACCAATTATTGTGGCCCTCAACTTCAACGCGTATATCGACTGTGCTGTCCGACCCCAACCTGGTCGGGACACATGCAGAATAACCTCTACACGTACCCCCTCGATATCCTAGGTAAGATCACTAAGGTCACCTCGATATAATCAACGCTCAAGCGGACAGTCGCAGGCGGGATTGACCGTATGGGCAGGGTC
>LPNX010607028.1:108013-151528 GCA_001517045.1 Pseudotsuga menziesii | reverse complement strand
TGGACTATAGTTTCGGTACTCTCAATTCTCTCCTATTGTTTTCAATGTCTCAATGGTTCCTTATATAGCTTTCCAAAGTGATACTGAAAGGTCGAATCCATGCGATCTCAAGGCATATGGAATGCCAAGAGTCATATGAGTCGGATTCAAGGCAAGGAACGGTCCAACAGTTTTGGATTATGCACACATCCCGATGTACGTGACTATAGAGGGAATATCCGCGTATGTACGCGGTTATCGGGGAAAAGGCCGCGTATATCATTTTTCTAATGTTTTTAGGGATGGTCAATGATACATCAAAAGACAATAAATGGTCCATAGGGAATAATGAGTCTGCAACAGGATAGGGGAAGTCCATACAATGTGTGATTCACCTAGTGTGGTGAAATCCGCTATAACACTTTTGTCCTTTGCAAAACGTTGTTTCAGAGGTGAAATATTTTCAATCGCTGCCAAATTTAAAGTTTTTTGTCACTCAGATCGGAGGCTATTGTCCTTTTTTCTTCCGCCGTTGCGGCTCCCAAAGTAGCTAGGAACCCGAAGTGTAAAATGCTCTGCCCTCTGATTCGTGTCGCATGGCTATAACCTTTTGATCTTCCGTCATTGCGGCTCCCAAAGTGGCTAGGCACCCAAAGTGTAAAACGCTCCACCCTCCGATTCATGTCACATGGATATAACCTTTTGATCCTCCGTCGTTGCGGCTCTCAAACCAGCTAAGCATCTAAAGTGAAAAGCGCTCCGCTGCTGATGAAGGTCGCTTGTCCGTAGTCTTTTTCTTTCCGCCGTTGCAGCTGTGCAAATCACTTGTTTTCCGATGTCATTATCCTTTCAACTGCTGATTTGAAGTTTTCCCTCCTACAGCTTAAGTCTTAACTTTTCTGACTTTGACGTGCTTAAGCGTTTCACAGCACTCATTGCCTGTTAGGCCCGCCTATGCGGCTATGGATAAGTCTACCCTGCCGTGTTAGCAGTAATGCAACGCAGGATCTTTCTTGTTGAGTAGCCGTTTGATTGATATAATTTGACGTTTTGTTTTAGAATGTAATCCCAGTGAATGATACACTTTAATGAATCACAGGTGGGTTCAAAGGCCTTTTTAGACTACCGCGTCGCGAAGGCATAGCGGGGCATTTTTTGGAAAAGGTCGAACCGTGGCCAACAAGATTGCAAGAAGGAAAAACAAAGGAAAAGACAAAGTGAATAGCGACAAAGGCACAGACTCAAAAGATTGATCAGTTACTAATCAAATCATGAATGTGTACAGAAAATAAAATGGGAAGATGAAGTGTTTTGAGGGACCGAAAGGTCGTATGTTTGGGGGTAGCCCAAGTGGTAGGCTGTTTTAGTTTAAATATTTTAAATCTAGAACTTACAAAGTGCTTTTTCCTTGGAAAAATCTTGTAACTTAATGCTTGTAAGAGGAACTATTTCATTTTACAACCAGAGACTACAAATTTTGTCTATTGGAGGAAGTGCTATGTGGAATATATCAATGTGATTAAATGAGCAATGTTGAATGTGAACTATTTCATTTTCATCTATGTCTCATTAGCTGTAAGAGAGTTCTACTTTCCTGAACCTATGTTCTTGTTTGAATGTTCTTCAGTACCTTTATGATGTCTTTTTTCCACTATGAGTAATGGGAGTTTAATTGTTGATGAGCTATCTTATCATATATAATTTTCTTCCTGTCTGTATGTTTGGTTATAAGAACAGCTATCTGTGATTTTCCATAACACACAAACAATATTGCATTACTCATGAATTAATATCTAGCTCTCTAGAGATAGCTTAGTTAGTATTGTATTTTCTTGCACATATATGATTTGGATGCTTGTGAGTTCTAAGACGAGAGGTAAGAACCTGCGCATCACATTGTGACTACTCTTTGCATCTTTATCACCGTGCATTATTAATTAGGCACATGCATTTCATACTTAAGTCAAAAAATACAAAAAATACACAGTGGACCGGGCCGCAACTGGTAAACCCTTTTTTTATTTGACCTGCGGTAGCCGGACTGCAAACCGGACAGATTCCCCATACCAAACAGTCATGGGCTAGTTGGGAACGTTGACTGGGGAGAATCCCTTGCTGTTGTTGCCTGTGAATTTCCAAGCCTCAACATATTCAAAGCTTAAGTTTGCTTTATGGTCTGATAGGGTAACAGACAGAAGATCCATAGGGACTTCTCCATTCAAACTAGTTTATGGCATGGAGGCCATATTTCCTATATAGCTCATCCTTCCAGTGGCAAATTTATTTCAGGAAGAGGAGGATGAACGAAATGATATGGTAAGAAGGATGATGTATTTGGTAGAATTACAACAAATAAGGGAGCAAGTTGTAGGAAAATCAGAAGCTCATCACTAGAGGATAAAGCGCATGTTTGATAAAAGAGAAAAGGAAAACAACTTCCAGGTCGAAGATTGGGTTCTCAAGTGGGATGCTGTCAGGAAGGACAAGAGGAAACATGGAAAATTCAACTCGTTGTGGATTGGCATTTTTGTGATATCCCAGGTACATAAAAATAACACCTTCAAGTTGCATATTCCGAAAGGTGAAGAGGTATTTGATGGCCCAGTAAATGGGCATTTCTTGAAGCTCCATTTTATTTGAGCCTCTGAGGCCTTATGATTGTAAATTAGTAGATAGTAGGTTGTTTTGTTTTCAGAATAGACTCCATGCCCAATGGAACAATAAAGGATAGTGTTAAGTTACTTAGTTTCTTTTAGGGAAAGGCATTTTGGTCTGGGGTTCTTGGGACTTCACTGGGAGGTTCCCATCCCCAAGTAGGAGCTAGATGTTATCTCCCAAAAATAATTTATTTTCGTATGAAGAATTTAATTCACACAATAAGGGATATGGATATCACTGATAGTTTGAAAGCCTCTGTGTTTAATGAAAATTTCACAAATTTGTAGCTTCGGTGGCTTGGGAGAGGATTAGAACATCTCATTAGCCACCGACAAACATACTGACTATGGCTTCTGTGAACAGATGAACACTTCGGCGATCGGAAGAACTAAATATGGCGTATAGATGAGGCAAAGATGAAAGGTTCTGCAATATCAGTGATATAAAGCACTAAAGGCCACTGAAGTCATGTATCGAAAATTAGAACCACTACTTAATAAAGCGTCAGGGTTTGAAAACACTAAGCATCAGCATGATAGTTCAATAAGGAGCCGTAACAGTGGAAGATAGACTGACTACAATTTCTGCCACAATAGAAATCATCCCTGATGCTGAGAATATTAGTTCGTTTCACCTCTGAAACAGTGGTAGCATTCAGACAAGAAGTTTCAACACGTTAATGATTACAGCTTCCGATCGGTGACGAGCTAGTAATGGAATGTGCTAATACGTTGATACTTGGGGCACCGATGGGCTAGAAGACAGAGCTTCCGATCGCCAATGAAGAAACCATCATGACGTTAGTCATTTCAGGCTCTAAAATAGGGGTGGCATAGAGAACTAAAGCTCTAATTCAACTTCTACTGACCTCTGATATCGACAAAGCAAAATTGTTGATAGTTAAAAATTATAATGTTTTGAAAACAAATAGAACAAAAGTGATGTCGCGCATCGGCGAATAACAAGATTTCCCATCGGCGGAATAGAGGACTAATCTCCCGATTCCTTCATCAAACAACTTTCAAAAGCAATAAAATTAGTTAATTTCACCTCCAAAACAGTGGCAGCATTCTGGTCTAAGGTGCCAACGGTCTAGAAGATGGAACTTTCGATCAGCGACCGTGACAACAAGGTAGAAAACTCCAGCAGATTAAACAAGAAAGGTCACTTTAGTTAAACACTAAGACACTGGCTATTGGCATAAATTTCACACTCGACTAGCAGTGGTGATTATCAGCAACTATTGGTGTTATTTAGTATTCAATCAATGAACTAGATCTTCACAATAGATAGACAAATAGTTAGCAATGGTTTGAATCCCTAATCTGAGAAAACTATCACTTTCAAGTATTTTTTATGTAAACAAATCGTATTTTCAGGATCTATGATTTTTGTAGAAGGCTATAAATCCCATGATTGATTTTATAATAAGGGTTCGACTTCAGGGATTTGTAAGCCTATTCTATTGTCAAGCGTCTCATCTTCTTTATTCTAATTGTAAGATCTTTTGTTGTGAGTTGTTCATCCATCTTCTTTATCTTTATTGCACTTATACATGAATGTGCATTTAGGTAATTTTCAAGTTGATTAATAGCTAATAGTTGTCATCCTATTGGTGAGTTAATGCGATTTTATTTATAAGTACCATCCTTGTCAAGATTTAGCCATTTACATGCATTTGTTTTGTATGTAAGTCCACTAGCTTGATGAGTTCTCCATCCCTGCACCTTATTTTCAAACTACTGAACAAGTTGTAACTAAAAGCCTTGTGATTGAGTGAGCTTCATGCATGTCTTGAGAGTAGGTAGTTATATACGTCACCTGACTTGATCCATATCAGAAAACCCTAAAAAAAATAATTTTTAAGTTACCACGCATCCTTGAGCTACAACCTAGAGGATTTTCCTGGAGTGATAACATATTGTAACTCGATGTTTATTCTGGGATGTACTTGAGTCATGTCATTCCCTGTGTTCCTATCAAGAAGAACTATAATGTAAACAAGTCATGTCAATTCATTATGAGTAACCCTCCTATTTTTTAAGGGTTAAAGTCCCCGTAGTTCCGGGGCACTAGGGTTATTAGACTCTCCTAGTGAGGTAGACCCTAGTAGTGTTTATTCAAGTCAGGAATTCATATAAATAGAGAGATGGCCTCTCTATTTATCACACATCTCATACACACTCAGGTGTAGCACATAGTTGAGGAAGGAGAAGACACTGGGGCTAGATAGAAAGAAGGTTACTGGTGTCGAGAGATCACTTACTATTTTGGGTTCTACTTTTGGTGTTGATTCTATCTCTGAGGAAGTTGTGGGGGTTTCACCATTTATGGTTTCCCCAAGGATAAACACTATTTTCATTGTCTCTTTTGTTTGATTGATGTGCTTGTTATTCTCTTAGATAAAGATACTAATGTATTGCTAGCTTAATGATAAAAATCTAACATGGTATCAGAGCTAACCTTAGAAGAAAACACTGTGCAGCTGTGGGAACTTGGGATTCCTACTTAGTGGATCTTCCTCCATATATTTTCATCAAAATAAGGTTGTATTAACTCTCCTCCTTAGGGCACATATTTCTATCGAAGCATAATCCAATTATGAGGTTTTTCAGTTTTGGACCCAACACTACTGCCGAAAATTAGGGCTTCTTATAGAAGGGGAATTTTTCAGTGATCCTAGGCTTGAATTGATATCCTCCCCAAAATCAAAGTTGGGGATCAAATTCAAATCATTTGGTTGGATAGAACTTTGGAAAATCAAAACCCTAATTTTCTACTAAACCAGCACTGCAGGATTTCAGCTCCAAATCCAGTTTCGACATCTTAACCTGGGAAGATCTAAATATTTTGTATTTCCATTTGAGGTTCTCAGTTAAGGTGTCTCATCATAACAATCTTGATGAAAATATTGAGGGAGCCGATAACTTCTGAGCCTGGAAGTATAGGATCTCCCTGGTACTCGAAGAAAATGAGTTGGACTCCTATATCAATGAGGAGGTTCTAGTTCCAGAGGGAGATGAGGCTAAGGCCTTACATAAGAAGAATTTGGTTATGGCAAAGAGAATAATTGCTGATTCTATCAAGGATCACCTCATACCATAGGTGTCCTCCCTCAAGACACCTAAAGCTATGTTTGATACCCTAACCAAATTGTTTGAAGGGAAGAACATAAATAGGAATATGAATCTGAGAAACCAATTGAAGAATGTAAAGATCCAGAATGCTGAGACTATTCAGTCTTAATTTACAAGGGTATCTCAAATCAAGGAACAGCTAGAAGCAGTAGATGAAGAAGTGGAAAATGTAGAGATTGTGATGACCACCTTGGATGGTCTCCCTAGATCATGGGACTCTTTCATTCAAGGGATTTGTGCCAGAAAGAAGTTAGTCAACTTCAGTAGACTATGGGAATAATTCTCTCAAGAATATGCTCAGATAGAAGCTCAAGAAGAGAATATGGGAAGTGAAGATCAAGCTCTCATAGTTCACTCCAATAAAACCAAGAGGAACCATCATCACTCCAAAGGTAAGATCTCACACCCTAGAAAATATATGTCTACTATTAGATGTTACACATGTGATGAGAAAGGTCACATATCTAGATTCTTCCCCAATAAAGGGAAATTAAAGAAGAAGAAGGAAAACAAGAGAAGAGATCATGCTCATGTTGCAGAGGATGATGAACCTTCCTCAAAGAGAGCTAGACAAGAAAGTGATTCTTCAAGTGATGAAGAATATGTGCTGATCTCCGCTCTTATGGGAACTGTTTCACATGATAGAAATGATTGGCTCATAGACAATGGTTCTTCCAAGCACATGACATGATTCAAATAATCATTTGTGAAGCTATCTGAACATGAGTCACCTCACAAGGTGAAACTTGGGGATGACTACTAGTATCCAATAAAAGGTAGTGGTGAATCCTCCTATATACTAGACTCTAGAAAGTATATGAAGATGAAGAATGTATTATTTGTTCTAGGACTAAAGAAGAACCTCCTCTCCATATCTACATTGTATGCAAAAGGAATGAGAGTTGCTTTTGTATATGGCCAAGTTCTTATGTGGCCAAAGGAAAAGACTTTTGATGATGTAATAATGATTGGGGAACAAGAAGGAGGTCTATACAAGCTGAAGGGCCAACCAGAACAAGCTTTGGTTCATGACTCAGTAGAACCAAATGAAGTTTGGCATAGAAGGCTTGCACATGTGCATTATAGAGAACTACCACTTGCAAGCAAAGCTGTTGAAGGTATTCTAGAAATTCAAGAAGAACATGATGGAGTCTGCAAAGGATGTGTGAAAGGAAATAATACAAAGAAGACATTTCCAAGTAGCGAGAGCAAGGAAAAAGGAATCTTGGAAATCATCCATTCTCATGTATGTATACCATTGTCATCAAGTTCTCTAAGTGGGTATGCATACTATGTTTCTTTTATTGATGACTTTTATAGGAAGACATGGATTTACTTCATGAAGAACAAAAATGAAGTATTCAGCAAGTTTAAGGAATTCAAAGCCTTGATCGAGAACCACACTGAAAAGAAGATCGAGACTTTTCAATCAAATAATGGCAGAGAATTCACTTTTAATGAGTTCAAAGAACTATGTAAAGACTCAAGGATTAAGAGGGAGTTTTCAACCCCTTATAATCCACAATAGAATGGGATTGTAGAAAGGAAGAATAGAACTATCATGGAAGGTGCAAGAGCTATGATTCATGATCAAGATATTCCTATGCATATTTGGGTAGAAGCATCCAGAATAGCATTGTATGTACAGAAACGTACTCCACACAGAGTACTCAAGAAAAATAATCCTGAAGAAGTCTTCTCCAGCAAGAAACCAAAAGTTAGCCATCTCAGAATATTCGACTGTCCAGTGTACATACACATTCCAAAAGATAAGAGGAAAAAATTAGATCCTTTAGGAAAGAAGGGTATATTTGTGGGATACTCTGAAAGCTCAAAAGCTTACAGAATATACTTCTCAGGGTTCAAGAAGATTGACATTAGCAGGGATGTAACATTTGATGAAGATTTAGCCTACATCAAATATAGAAAGAAACCTGCTGAAGAACCTGAAGAAGTAGAAACTCCCAAAATTCATGATTAAATCATGAATGAAGAAACTCAAGAAGAAGATTGAGAATTTGAAGAACCAAAAAGACCTATAGATCCACCATAGAAAAAGAATCCTCACAAGAGGAAACCTGCTTGGGTACGAGAGATTATCTAAGGTGTAGGAAGATATGGGGTTCCATAAGATAATCTGAAAGAAATAAAGAGGACCAGATCCTGTTCCAGTTATGTAGCATTACTATGTGACTTCATTGATAAAGAACTTTCCAATTATGAAGAAGTGGCAGAACGAAAATAATGGAAGGATGCTATGATCAAAGAGTGTCAATCGATCATGAAGAATGATATTTGGGATGTTGTCCCAAGACCAGAAAAAAAGTCAGCTATAACTTTTAAGTGGATCTACAATATTAAGCATGCTGCAGACGATAGCATAGAGAAATACAAAGCAAGATTCATTGCTCGTGGTTTCTCCCAGAAAGAAGGAATAGACTATAAAGAAACCTTTTCACCTGTAGCTAGATACACTTCCATCAGATCGGTACTTTCTATAGCTGCGGTGATGAAATGGAAGATACACCAAATGGATGTCAAGACTGCTTTCTTGAATGGTGTAGTGGAAGAGGAAGTGTATGTGGAGCAGCCACTCGGTTTTGAGACACATGACAGGGAGTCTCATGTGTGTAGATTGAAGAAAGCCCTGTACGGTTTGAAATAGGCACCTAGGACATGGTATGGCAGAATTGATAGCTTTCTATCCAGTTTGGGATTTACTAAGAGTAAAGAAGATTCCAACATTTACTACAAGGTTGAAGATGGAAACCCAATGATGCTTCTACTATATGTAGATGATCTATTTGTGCTAGGTATGGATGGGTTGACTGCTGATACAAAGAAAAAGCTTGCTGTCGAGTTCAAAATGAAGGACTTGGGTATGATGCATTATTTTCTAGGTATGGAGGTGTGGCAGAATACAAGTGGAATATTCCTTAGACAAGGGAAGTATGCAGTATATATCCTGAAGAGATTTGGGATGATGGACTGCAAGGCATTAACCACACCTATGGCATCGAATCTGAAGCTATTGAGTGAGGCTTCATCAGATTCGATTGATGCCATGATGTATCATCAAATGATTGGGTCCTTAACATACCTGACGAACATGAGACCATATATTTGCTTTGCTGTGAACACCTTGAGCCAATATTTGGTAGATCGGAGACATGTTCACTTGACTATTGCAAAACACATTCTGAGGCACCTAAAGGGTACGGTTGATTATGTGCTCAAGTATAATACTGGTCAAAGGATTAACTGGAGGGTTATGTTGATTCAGATTGGGCAGGTAGTGCCATCGATAGGAAGAGCACTTTAGGGTTTTGCTTCAGTATGGGATCAGGTGTGATCCCTTGGTTTAGCAGGAAGCAATCCTGTGTGGCACTGAGTATAGCTGAAGCAGAGTATGTTGCAGCTTCTTCAGCTAGTTGTGAGGAAGTATGGCTGAGGAAGCTACTATCTGATTTATTTGATATCTAGTTAGATGCTACTTGTATATACTGTGACAACCAGATTTGTGTAAAGTTGTCATAGAATGTAGTATTCCATTACAAGTCGAAGCATATCAAGATCAAGTATCACTATATCAGGGATATGGTGCAAATAGGAGTAGTGAAGCTCCATTATGCTACGGCAAACGAACAGATAGCTGATGTGTTGATGAAGCCATTGGCTAGGGTGAACTTTGAGTACTTTAGGGAGAATCTTAGTGTTCTCCATATCGAGATTCCTCCCAAGAGGAAGTGATGTGTCCATGATGTGCCTTTCTAACATGGTGAGAGGATTGGTTCCTTCCATGGTCAGATGTAAGTGTTATTCCTTTCTAACATGGTGAGAGGATTGATTCCTTCCATGGTCAGATGTAAGTGTTGTGCCCTTCTGACATGGTGAGAGGATTGGTTCCTTCCATGGTTGAATGTAAGAGCTGTGACATGGTGAGAGGATTGGTTCCTTCCATTTTCAGGTGTATGTGGATGTTGCATCTAGCATGAAAAAGGGCTGGCTTTATGAATACACATCATGTATGAAAAAGGACTAGCTCTTTGTAGCTGCCACATCTAGTATGAAAAAGGAGTGGCTCTGTGAAGACACATCTAGTATGAAAAAGGACTAGCTCTATGTAGCTACCACATCCAGTATGAAAAAGGATTGGCTCTGTGAAGACACATCTAGTATGAGAAAGGACTAGCTCTGTGTAGCTGCCACATCTAGTATGAAAAAGGACTAGCTCTGTGAAGACTCATCCAGTATGAAAAAGGACTGGCTCTGTGTAGCTACCAAATCTAGTATGAAAAAGGACTAGCTTTGTGAAGACTCATCCAGTATGAAAAAGGACTGGGTCTCTGTAGCTGCCACATCTAGTATGAAAAAGGACTAGGTCTGTGAAGACTCATCTAGTATGAAAAAGGACTAGCTCTGTGTAGCTGCCACATCTAGTATGAAAAAGGAGTAGCTTTGTGAATACTCATCCAGTATGAAAAAGGACTGGCTTTGTGTAGATGATACATCCAGTATGAAAAATTACTGGCTCTATATATGTACATCCAACATGAAAAAGGGCTAGCTCCATAGAGATTCCTATGATGAGAAGAATCAATAGATAGCACCCGTGATGATGAACCATTGATGATATAGATCAAGTGATGATGATCCAGATCCAATGATGATGATTTGGCACTAATGATCCAGATCGAGTGATGATCCAGATCCAGTAGTGATGTCCAGTGATGATCTAGATCAAGTGATGATCCAGATCCAATGATGAAGATGACTTGAAGATGACAAGTACTCAATGATGATCCATAAGATCTAGAGAAGAAGACTTGTGTTGGGAATTGTGTCGAAAGAATACCTTCCTAGTTAAGAGGGAGTGTTGATGTATATGTATCTTCAAAATGTATTTTACTTGTATTTCTTATATATTATAACCCAATGTTTATTCCGGGATGTACTTGAGTCATGTCATGCCCTGATGTTCCTATCAAGAAGATCTAATGTAAACAAGTCATGTCAAGTCATTGTGGGTAACCCTCCTATTGGTTAAGGGTTAAAGTCCCTGTAGTTTCAGGGAACTAGGGTTATTAGAATCTCCCAGTGAGGTCAGCCCTAGTAGGGTTTAGTCAATTCAGGAATTAGTATAAATAGAGAGTTGGCCTCTCTATTTATCACACATCTCATACACACTCAAGTGTAGCACATAGTTGAGGAAGGAGAAGACATTGGGGATAGATATAAAGAAGGTTACTGCTGTCGGGAGATCACTTACTGTTTTGGGTTCTACTTTTGGTACTGATTCTATCTCTGAGGAAGTTGCAGGGTTTTCACCATTTATGGTTTCCCTGAGGATAAACACTATGTTCATTGTCTCTTGTGTTTGATTGCTGGGCTTGTTATTCTCTTAGTTAAAGATCCTAATGTATTGCTAGCTTAATGATAAAAATCTAACAGAGAAACCTTAGGAAGAGTTGCATCATCGATCATATGGATTGTGATGAATTTAGGGATATTCTTAGCGAGAATATTGGTAGCTCCATGGTTCCATTAAGCTCTCTTGGTCAGATGAATGATGGAAACATGGCTAATTTGTCACCAATGATTCCTATCAATATTTCTCGTGATCCTGGCAAGGTTGAGAATGTCTACATTGGAGCAGGTTATTCCCCCGATGAGATCAAGGAGTATACTGAGCTGTTTATACATTTTTGCGACATCTTCGCTTGGTCATATGAAGAAATCTTGGGTATATACCCTCATATTGTTGAACATGATATCAAAATGTATGCAAATGCAAAACTAGTTTGACAATGTTTGCGTGTAGTGAATCCTAGAAAAGAACCCACCATTAAAGCTGAGATAGAAATACTACTTAAAGTTGCTTTTATCTATCCCATTCCCTTGACAGAGTGGGTTTCAATTTCCATTTTGGTGGATAAGAAGAAGGGAGCGATCCGCATATGCATTGATTTGCATGTCTTAAATTGCGCATGTCTTAAGGATAATTTCCCCACACCATTTATTGATCAAATTTTGGATGAGTGTGCGGGAAGTGAGATATTTTCCTTTATGGATGGTTTTTTTAGATATAATCGGATTCATATTAAACCCTAGGATCAACACAAGACCACATTTATTTGTCCTTGGGGTACTTTTGCATATTGAAAGATGCCTTTCCGCCTTAAAAATGATGGAGCTACATTTCAATGGGCCATGAACTTAATCTTTCACGATCTTAAAATGATTATCAAAGTATATTTGGATGATCTCGTTCCTCACTCTCATTTGAGAGTACGTCATACATATCATTTGATATTAGTGTTTGAAATATGTCTTCATTACCAAGTTAATTTAAATCCTCATAAGTGCATCTTTTGCGTGATTGTTGGTCGTTTACTAGGATTCATCATATCCAAGGAGGATATAAGATTCAATCCCTTAAAGGTTGAGGCAATACTTAAATTGTCTCCCCCGCATAATATTATACATCTTCAATGTTTACAAGGAATGGAGAACTTCTTGTGGAGATTTGTGGTTAATTTTTCCAACTTGGCTAAAAGATTTATGCATCTTTTGAAGGACACCCATTTTTACTGGGATGAGTGAGCCCAGGAGTCTTTCGATGCTCTTAAGAGAGACTTAGAAATGACCCCCCATTCTTAGTCCACCAGAATATAGTCGTATTTTCTTGATTTATGTGGCCACACCTATGGAGATGATTGGTATGGTGTTCGTTCAGGAGGATGAGGAGCTCCACAAGCTGTCATATATTATTTGAGCCAAAACCTTATAGATGCAGAACTTTGCTATTCCCATATGGACAATCTAGACTTGGATACCATTCATGTGGTTTAGTATTTGAGACATTGCACTCTCCTTCGTCAACCTTGGTCGTAGCTCATATCAATCCATTTTAGTTTGTCCTCACTAGAAGGATGATTGGGGGAAAATAAAGTAAATGGATTGCCATTTTGCAAGAGTTTGATCTCGAATTCATTTTGGCAAAATTGAAGAAATCATTGACCTTTGCAGAGCTTATATCTGATTTTCCAAGTTTGGAGGAGGAGGAGGTTTATGAGGATTCTTTTGTCGATGAGCATATTTTACTCATCTCAACTATGGACCCTTGGTACAGAGATATCATTGTGTATTTGAAAACATTGAAGGTCCCTACTCACCTTTCATGGGATGAGTGACGACGATTAAGTCATGTAGCTAAGAACTACCTTATAGTGGATAACACTTTGTACCACCGTGGGGTAGATTCCATTTTGCATCATTGTTTAACCCATGATGAGGCTGAGGTTGTGCTAAATTATTGCCATGAAGGGGCATGTGGTGGTCATTTATTTGGGATTTCTATAGCGCAAAATATCTTGAGAGTATGATAGTTTTGGTTGTCCATCTTCAAAGATTTTGTTAATGTAGTCAAGAATTGCCATCCTTACCAGGTGTTTGCATGTAATATGTGATTGCATCCAACCTTGTTACATCCTATTGTCATCGCTGGTCTCTTCACCAAGTGGGGGATTGATTTTATGGATTGCAACCCAGCTTCGACTAGGAGGAATCATCACATTATTGTGGCCGTTGATTACTTCATGAAATGGGAAGAGGATATGTCCACAGTTAAATCCAACGGTGATACAACCGTGCATTTCATTTTTAACTAGATTATCACCTGGTTTGGCATTCAGAAAGAGCTTATCACTGACCATGGTAGGCACTTTCAGAATAAAATGATGGAAGAGTTGGCTTCCAAGTTAGCGTATAGTCAAGAGCATTCCTCTTCTTATTACTCCTAGGAGAATGGATGGGTTGAAGCAGTGAACAAGTCTGTCAAGTCTATTTCCAATGAACCATCGCACAAAGCAAGAATAATTGGAATATCATGTTGTACCTGCTTTGTGGTCCTATAGAACCCCATTTAAGAATGCCACCAGTTTTCTCCCTATCAGCTTGTGCATGGGGTGGGGTTTTCCTTCCCAGTTGAATGCGAAATCCCTTCTCCAAAGCTAGTTTAGAGCTTTTACCAGACACTTTTACATTGGAAGAGCATTTGGTCCACTTAAAGCAGCTTGATGAGCACTGACAAGATGCCTTAGTGGCTCTAGAGGTTAACAAGTGTCGCGCCAGGGTCCAATATGATAATGTTGTCCATCTGAGGAATTTTAGCGAAGGCGACTTGGTCCTTTTGTGGGATCAAGCTAAGAAACCCTTGGGGGCAGGGAAATTTAATCCCATGTGGCATGGTCCTTACATGGTTAAATGAGTCTTAGAGAAAGGCACCTATGAGATGGTTGATTATGAAGGGACATCCTTAGGAGAGCCTAGAAATGGGCTATATCTCAAAAAATACTATGCATGATCTTCAGCCAAGGCTGCTTTTTGTATATTATTGTACAGTTTTGCATTGCATAGTTATTTTTTCTTATGGCGATCAGGTTTGTTAATTAGATTTCATTTATTATGGAAGATGCCGATGGAGTCTTCCGTGCTCATAGGATTCACTGATGGTGCTATCCGCCACACTCAAAACTCAGCTTCGGCTGCTTGGGTGATCTATACTCCTACAGGTCAAGTATTGTCTTTAGGAGGCATATGTTTACTACCCTCTTCAAATAATGTTGCTGAATATAGTGTCGTCATTGAGTTATTGCATGATGCCATTTCACATGGTGTTCATTCTCTTGAGGTATGTCTTGATTCGTACTTTGTGGTTTCATAGATTAATGGCTTGTACCGTATTAGGGATCCGATATTATTGTGAATATTCTTACAGGTTAGATTGCTAGAATGACAATTTGAGTGTATCACATACATTCATGTTCCAAGAATTTTTAATCAAGTTGCTGAATGATATGATAAATATGTGTTAGATTGGCATTTATTTCATAGATCATAAGCATATCACAAACACACATTTTATACACTTGTAAATAAAATAAAATCGATCATCATAAAAAAATTTCATTAATATCCAAAAACTGACATCATAATACATAAGTGTCATATACAAAATTGGGGCTTCTGAGCCACCAAAACATAATACACGGTCATACAAAAATGAATACACTCAGGTCTGTAAGCCTGAGGTGGGGGGGGGGGGTTTGATCATGATAGCACTCTAAGGCTCTATCTAGCCATCGAAATAGTTGAACCCATGCTTGCGGTACACCAACCACCTGACGCTGCATGGCCTCAAGAAAGTCCTCAACTTACACCATGGGTACTTTGTTTGTCAAACAAACGAAGTTCGTGTGGATTCTTTGGAGCATCTGCTTCACATCTGCACCCATAATATCATCTCCTCTTCCCCTCTATCGATGATGAGGGAATCCATCTAGTTGTCATGGTCCTACATCTGCATATACATGACATATTGTCACTATGTGTGAACTAATTTGGTGATTGTAGGAATCCATTTTGAGTGCGGTTTGACCCCGACTTTGACCCGTTAATGCCTATTATAGGCATTATGTCGAAACTAGCATATAGGTTAGGTTTTACACCCATTTACACTTTGCATAACCTTATGACCCTTTCATTTTAACCTTAGGTAAGAACCCATTCCATCTTGTCATGGAACCTTCTTACTGCTTTTAGAAGTGACATGTTGTGAATGGTAGAGCTTTTCCATACATGGGTACCCTAGATAGATCCTATTTTTCATTTGGTTGCCATGTCGACATTTATCCTTTAGGGTGTGGGAGTCCTTTGTATAGTACCACTATGAATTTGAGCAAGATCTTCATACTCCTCTTGACCTTTATGCTGGCCATTTCCCCAAGACTCCCTTGTATATGTCAAGTTGTAAATGCATTATCATGAGTTTTGATTTCCTTATTGATCCTTATGCTGGCTTCCCCGATGTTTATTATCACCCATATAGCCCGATATTGTCTCATGTCTAGTCAAGCAGAGCCTTTATATATCCTTTGCAGCTTGATTTCCCATTTTTTACGAGGAGGGGACTTTCCCCTAAGTGTCATTATCCTGAACATGTTTCCTTGCATTGAGCATAGGTATGGTCCACTACTTGGAACTAGTTTTTTTCCCCTTGACACTTGTCTCCTCCTAGTTTTTTAACTATAAAGAACTTTTATTCTTTTTCAAGATTTTCAAAATATCTAAAAAAGTCAAAAGAAAAAATCAAAAAACCAAAAATACGGACAGGAAAAGATGTTATCTTTGGTAGCAGCCGAGTCATGTTTCCTTCGAACAGAGCACTGTATATCACATCCGTTGGTTGGGTTAATAGTTTGAATTTAGGAGTTGTACTCATTTTTATGATTTTATCTCCACCGACTGGTTAATATTCCAATCCCTATGGAGCCTCTATTGATGCCTCCTATGTCATAGAGTTGTCCCAGTTTTGTATATCGATTCTATGATGCCTACATTCAGTCACCATTCACCTTTATTCTCTTATTCGAAGGAAGTTGAAACCTGAGTTGAACATTCCTTAGTTGTCTTGACTTTACATGTCGGCCATTCCTGGTACTATTACTAGTTCATACAAATATTTTTTGAGTCCTTCCACATTACATAGAGTTGTTGAGTACCTCATGTTTGTTGATGGGGGATGCATTAATGACCTCCTTCCAGTGGATTCCATCCCATCGACTCCAGATCATTTATTCTAGGATAGGAGTCTAGAGTCATTTGAGTGCCTTGAGACTTATAGTCATCAGTGGTAGGTTCTCTCACCATCGATAGTTTTTGGAATACATCAATGTCCCATAATATATGGATTCTTCCAAGTGTTTGACCTCAACACATCTATTCGCACTTGTTAGATTGCACTCTAGTACCTTGATTCCCATTTTCATTATCGGTGGGTGATCTCGCATCTATTAATGGTATACATCAATGACCGGTAATCAGATGATGGACTACTATGTTCGACCTCAACACCTCTATTCACATAATAGGACATGTACTCATAGCGGTTTGTGTAGAATAATTTCTAGATTGGTGGCACTCCACATATGATACCTCCTTGATTGTGCCATTGTTCATGAGATTTCAGCTCTCGTGACTTGATTCTAGTGTACAGCAGATATCTTCAGCCATTATGGATATCTTGATCCATTGTATATCTTCATATTTCATGGAGATATTTATCCTTTTTATATCTTCATCATGGAGATTCTGATGTAGTATATATTGTATGTGGCGATGACCACACATGTCACATTTTGTATATCATGCCTATTCATGGCTATTGTACTCTAATGTATCTGGGACTACTATATGTATTTGCAGTCATGTGTATTGATGGATGGATAGTTCTTCCACCTGGTTCTTCATCACTCTACTTATGGGATGGATTTATAATGTATTTCATCTATCATGTTACCCCTCTGACCTCACACATTAGGGGGCATCTGTTACAGCTGATTTTACCACACATGGTTGATCACACTTTTATGGCCTTCGCTGTCCCTCTGCAGACACTTTGGACCCCATGGAACATTTTTGTAATTTCGATATTTCCAATATCATCCCTAAAAACACCTAATATTTTTTGTACACAATTTTTAATCCCTTTCTCACGTTAATACACAGATATTACCGTTAAACCCACGTACATCTGGATGTGTGCATAAGTCCAAATATTTTTGGAGGCCTTGATGTGGATCTAAGTCACTTGTATTTTGGAATTCCATATGCCTCGAGATCGCTTATATTTGACCTTCCCTTACCCCATTAAATCACTATATAAGGAACCCCTTGGATACATTGAAGAGGAGGAATTGAAGAGCAAGAGAACTATAGTCCATCGTTGTCGTAGCTTGCTTGTACTTGAGTATGCATCCCTTTGTCCCTTGGAGCACTTTGTGTTCTTCCCAAGATTTCTTTTTCTTGTGAGATTTCTATCGAGATGTAGAGGATTCAGGTGGTGGAGGCCCAGGTGGAGGACTTAGTTTCTCTGGTTCGCAGACGTGCCAACAGAGGTTGTCACTTATGTAATCTCTAGTTTTATTAATAGAAATATCTTTTCCTATTCAATGATGTGCATTTAAATGAATATTGAATCCATGGATGATTTTAATTGCTTATGTATTATTGATTATATATGCTAGAGTAGGTATAACACTATATTCTATAGCATGCTTTTCTTGTTGACTGTTGTTGAGAGTAAATTGCCAACGCAAGTGGGATTGGAAAAATCTCAACAGGGATCTACTTCAACCATCCGGAATAAGGTATGTTTCGATATCCTTTAGTGTTAGATGTTTTATTTCTCTTTAAGATTGGGAAGGGATTGATTTATAGGGTTTCTCTGTCTGTTGTAGTACACCCCAAGCCATAGGAAGTTTTCTCCATAAAAGTGGTGCTCACACAACTAGGAGAAGGGGATCTCGATCACTCGATTGCATTCTCTAGTTGGAATTTTCCCTTTGCAGAGAAAATCTATACAACCATAGAGAGAGAAGGTCTGGTGATGGTATATACGCTACAAAATTTTAGGAATTACCTATTAGGTGGTCATTTCAAGATGTTACTGACCATTATGCTCTGAAGTACCTAGTCAATCATCCTGTGTTTGGGGGGGAGATATGCCGTTGGCTACTTCTCTTTCAAGAGTTCGATTTTGAGATAATTGTGAGGCTGGATTGCTTGAATGATGGCCCTGATCATTTATCCCAAATTGAGACAGGTTAGGAGCCCACAAATATTGAAGATGGAATGCTAGATGCGTAGTTGTTCAGAATCGACATGGAATATGATGATTATGATCAAATAATCAGTTTTTGATGATGGGAATCACACCGAAGGATTTCACAAGTCAGAAGAAGCAGTTGGTGGTCAAGGATTCAGATTTCCAGTTGATTGCTGTACATCTATATAAGCTAGGACTAGATGATATTTTGCAACAATGTTTCCTACCACATGAACAAGGGAATATTCTAACAGAAGCACATGTGAGAGTTGTTGGTGGACACTATGGAGGTCGAGCCACTGCAAGGAAGGTACTTCACGTGGGGCTCTGGTGGCCCACTCTACATTATGATGTGACAAATTATGTGCAGAGTTGTGACATCTATCAAAGAACGAGGAAGCCATCATGAAGGGACAAGATGTTGCTAGTACCTCAAGTGACATTGCAACCCTTTGAGAAATGGGACATGGATTTTGTGGGACCAATAAACCCACCTGGGAAGAGAACTAGTGCATTATATATCGTTACAACAAAAAATAATTTGACAAGGTGGGTGAAGGCCACACTAGTCATTGATTGCATCGCTACGAAAGAAGCAAGGTTCTTATTTAACAACATTGTTACTAAGTTTGGATGTTGTGAGAAATGCATCTCAAATAGATCTAGGAGCTAGAACAATTTCACCATCAAAGTGTTTGACAAAACATGCAAGAGAAAACAAAGAGATAGAAATAGATGGAATAGCACATGTGAAACATGCTAATTACATGTCACATTATTATCATACATAATTTATAATACATTGGACAAATTCGAGTGGCTCTAGAACCCAATTGGAGTTGTACATGTGTCAAGGTGAGAAATGACCTCAATCCCACTGAGGTGGACCAATGGATGCCCAAATCAACCCAAAAAGTCATGAATCCTCATGTGAACATTAGTGAGGTGTGTTGGGTTATTAATGAGTCCTAGACAAGCATGGGTGAGAATATTGAGGTGAGTGGGGAGCTCTAGGTGGCAATAAATGCTCCTGGGAGAGATAAAAAAAAAAGCAAATACACCACTAGTAGACTTGCTCAAGCCTGGAACCCACAAATCAAGGAGGTAGCACCCCAATGCATTAATGAGGGAGAACATGGGCTTGGTTGACCAAACTAGGGAGATATTGTAGGTGTGAACATGCCAAAATAACCATTTATTTAGCAGAACTAACTCTCCTAAGTCTAAGCTATAGGATGTCATTGCATGTGGAAAAATGAACTTATCCTAAGGTCAAAACTATGTACTAAGGGTGTATTACTACTCCTACATCCCTAAGGGTGTATTACTACTCCTACATCCCCGATTAATCTAGAATTGGTACAATTTAATGATTTATTAAGGCCTTGGAAACTAAGGCACAAGTCACCTTTTACAACAAAATTCTATTGATCCATGTAACAAAGGTAAGGAGGAAAACCTCATGGGAGAAAACATCCTCTCAAAAAATGGATTATGACATAAAAAATATGCATACAATCCAAACAAAATAAAAATTTCTAGAGGAATCTTCTTCTTGGGAAGAAGTGGAATGTGCTCAACCAACTCAGGAACAATTGCACGACGAATCCTTAGACCATGTAGAACAACTAAAATGCATTGATGGGAGAGCGAATGGTTCTATTCAGACTTGAGCTCTGAACCAAACAGGATGACATGCCTAAAAGAGACTAAAAATGCTTGATAATAGGTGAGCTCAACTGAGTCATAAGGATCTTGAAGAATCAACTTCGAATGAAGGTTGTAATCAGTTGCAAGAATGTGGAACAAGAGTCCCAAATGTGCCATTATAATGGAAAATGATTCTCCATCTTCATATGAAATTGAAGGAACTCTACTAGGGATGGTGGAGGAATATATGGGAGAAACAATGTGAAGTAATGAGAGATATTCAATTAATATCCAAGCCTCTCCATTTTTCAAACCAATACTCTCATGTGAATAAAACCCATATTCCAGAGAAGGCTCGCTATGAACATCAACTAGCAATACACCTTGCCCATTCGTAATAGAAGACACAGAGGAGAAGGGTGTAGAATGGATAGATAAATATTCAACAGTAGTTATGGTAGCAACTTGTATGATCTCTTCATGAAACATATCTTATCGAAAAGGAGAGGAATCCACAGAGGAAGAAACTTGAATTGGATCATTTGTTGAATTTTTAGCTACTTCTTCCTCATTTCGAACAACTTCTTGAGAAACACATGAGGCCGAGATCATAGGAAGAGCACATAAGGAGGTTCTCATTTGCTTTCTCTCCATATATCTCACATATTCTTGTTTCATGCAAATAGATTCATCTATATTTCTCCTAATCTCGAATGGGTAATCAGCAGAATCAAGGAGGTAGCGCATTGTAGGAGGTATAGCTAGACACATAGTTCCATGGGATCTATCATTGTCATTAAGCCAAGCATACTTCTCTTGATAGGAATTTGGCTCTCTCATAGCACCAATGGACACATCATAGATACATTACCTCTTGATATATACACACATATTCGACTTCCATTTAGAATAGTTGAATGGAGAAAGGAGAGGAACAAATTTTGAATCCATGAAGTTGTTGTAAAAACCTGTAATGAAAGACACTCACATAAACTAGAAATATGCCCTAAATAGCAACTCAAACTCATAGGATTTGTTGCAAATACAAAAATATCTGATACGATGTGAGATATGCATCTCAAATAGATCTAGGAGCTAGAACAATTTCACCATCAAAGTGTTTGACAAAACATGCAAGAGAAAACAAAGAGATAGAAATAACTGGAATATCACATGTGAAAGGTGATAATTACATGCCATCTTATTACCATACATCATTTATAATACATTGGACAAATTTGAGTGGGTCTAGAAGCCAATTGGAGTTGTACATTTGTCAAGGTGAGAAATGACCTCAATCCCCTCTAGGTGGACCAATGGAGACCCAACTCAGCCCAAATAATCACGAATCCTTGTGTGAACATTAGTGAGGTGTGATGGGTTATTAATGAGTCCTAGACAAGCATGGGTGAGAATATTGAGGAGTAGGGTGCTCTAGGTGGCAATAAATGCTCCTGGGAGAGCTAAAACATGCCAAATACAACACTAGTGCACTTGGTCAAGCCTGGACCCCACAAATCAAAGAGGTAGCACACCAATTCATTAATGAGGGAGCACATGGGATGGATTAACCAAACTAGGGCATTGTTGTAGGTTTGAACAGGCCAAAATAACCAGTTATTTAGTGGAATTAACTCTCCTAAGTCTAAACCATAGAATATCATTGCATGTGGCAAAATAAACTTAGCCTAAGGTCAAAAATATGTACTAAGGGTGTATTAATGCTCCTACATATGTCCAAGAATATTGATGAGCAATCAATGGAGTCACTTTATCAATCACACAGTCAGCCCATTGATAGAAGAACTTTAGATACAAGACAAGAAGAGTACCCCGTATCATCCTCAGGTGAACGAGAAAATAAAAGCATTCAACAAAATATTGGAGCATGCGCTTACAAAGGTATGTAATGAAAACTGTTATGACTAGGAATTAAAGATTCCAACATTCTTGTGGGCATATCATACCACTTGTAAGATATTGATGAGACAAACACCATTCAAGTTGGTGTATGGGAAAGAGGCAGTCATGCTTATGGAGTACATTGTTCTGAGTCTTCACATTGCAGTCACAATGGGAATGGATGACGAAGCAGCACTTGAGGAGTGTGTGGAGTAGTTGGTACAGCTCAAGGAGGACCATTATATCAAAGGTTTCCACCAGTGCATCGAGAAGGGATGACAAAAGGCTTGACACAATCGCCACATAAAGAATAAATAGTTTAATCAAGGAGATTTGATGTTGTTATACGAAGAGAAGTTTTTGAAGTATCCAGGTAAGTTACATATGCCCTGGTTAGGTCCATATATTATTAATTCAATTACTTCAGGAGGTGTTGTTCAACTACACCAGTTAAATGGAGTGATGCTACCAAAGCTAGTGAATGGTACCAGGATGAAGCCCTATGGGACGGGCCGAGAACCGTGCAATATTTGAGGCACTGCACAATAAAAAGAAAGTAGGGATGATGATGGATCAAAGGAGGGCGCACCAAGAGGAGGTGAATGCGCAAGAGTAGGAGTCACTAAAGCAGTTAGGAGGTCATGCTATGAGAGTTGCAGGGTTGTGGACAGAGTCAAATTAGTAATAAATGAAGATAGTTAAAATTTGTTAACTGACGACACTTATGGAAATGACACGTAAGGATGGAAGATTCGACTGTTGGGTTGGCAAGATCGACAAAGGATTTGGTAAGTTAATGCATGATTTGGTCATGATGATCACGTTGATTTAGTAATAATAAGTATGATTTGATTTGGCAATATAAGAGGGATCTCGACACGGTTGAAAGACACCATTGTGCAGAGTTGAGTTGATTTGCAGCGTCGTAGAGTTGCAAATTTATAGAGCAAGTGAGTTCGAGGGGATTGAGTAAGTTGCTAAGTTGAGAGAGGGTGCATCATTGTTAAGTCCTGTAAGAAATTAGTGTAGCATGCACAGTGACCCAGCCATAGTAGAAATTTTGAGTGAATGGGATTCACAAATAATACCACTAACCATCGTGGAAGAGGTTTCTAATATGCCAGTTGGATTGTCATCAGTGTCGAAGAGGAAGAGAAAGGAGTAGAATCCCAGCTCTTCGGTGCCACAGAAATGATAGACCTGAACGTCTGCAAGGGCACAAGGAGAAGGAACTACGTAGATAGGGCCATAGAGATCAGGATTCATGGAGTCAGTGGCTTGAGAAGGGGTGTATGTTAACGACATCTTGGGTATATACCTCCTAGTTGGCTAGGGGCGAAGGCCAAGAATCCCACTAAGAATCATAGATACCAGATAAGGATGTCGATGATACCACAAGGGATGGTATGCACTTTTGATATCATTCCTTCACTGATGCGGATGAAATACGACGATCATGACTTGCTCATTGTTCATCCTAGATTTGTTATCATTTTTGGAAATTAAATTACTCATTTAAACATATGTTTCATTATCTTTTTTCATCTTTTATGTCATCCAGATCACTATTCAGCTCAGGTATGTATGAATTTAAGGTTTATATAAAATCCATTTATTATTATCATTTTATGATTTTATTTTATATAAAATCCATTTTAATATTATCATTTGATATATTAATTGATTTGTATATTTGTTTGCAGGTTATATAATGTTTTTGGGACAGATTAATAACAAGTACGCATTCAGTTTGCCATGCACACAACGCATCCAGCTCGACGACCAACTTGTCATCTAGCTCGTTGCGTAAAATTCATTAGTAGTTTTCTAGATGTTAAAATGTGTTACTGTAGACATTAGTCCTGAAGCACACCAGCAAACATAAATTGTGTTCATCCTAGATCTACGCCCAGCGTATCTAGCACACAGTCCAGCTTGCTGCTCACCTTTCCATCTAGATTGCTAACCAGACTTTGCGCTATTGGAAATTTATTTTAGGCATTAAAATGTGAAATAGTTTTTCAAACTACCTATTGTCCATGCATCTAGGTAATGAAGCTTGTGTTCTAGATGATCCAACAGCTTGAAGCCTCCTTTGTCGACACCTCACCAACAAACCACATGATGGGATGATGTATTAACTCACATTCTAGAAAACTTTCCCATGCATTCTCCTCTGCTCGCCACCAGTTCACTTGTTGTGCTAAGGAAGGTTCCATGCGCCACCTCTGAGAACCAACCACGCTGAAGAAGGAGCTTGTGTGTACACTGTCCAATGAAGAAAACCAGACTTGCGTTGAATAAGGGAATATCCTGTGCATTGGCTTGCAATCAGTTAAATGTATTAATAGTCGACTAAATTTAGAGAGAAGTTGAACACTAAAGGGTCAAATTGTTCATCTCTGTAAAAAATTATATATACCAGCATCTATGTGAGAGCTCAGTTAGATAGAGAGAGTTAGGGAGTTGATAATTTCATTTGTTAGACAATAGTTTTTTGAGACGAACATTTTTATTTATGTTCCATCATTTGAATAAAGAGCTATATGATTTGCTGATTCAAGATTTCATTTGAGTATAAGTTAGCCAGGTAGCACCCGTGATTGTTGAGAGGGCCCCTCATTTAGCAAAGGTTTCTTTCTTTTTTCTTGTTTATTTATTTTTTCTATTTTAGTTAGTTTTGTTTCTAGTTAGTAATATTATTTCATTTGTTTCCTATAATGTATTTTATTTCCAGAGTTGAATAATTAGATTGCGTGCATAGTTTGCTTTTGAATTTACTTTCAGTCATCTTATTTCCAGTTTACTGTTCAGTTTATTTGCAATTAGATAGAATAGATTGCTTTTGAATTCAGTTCTGTTTATTTCCGTTTTGTTATAAGTTATGAGTTATGCAATTTAAATTTCAGTTTGTTTTTTAACATGTAATGTTTTCTTTATGTTCATGAATTTGTTTAAGTTTAGTTCATTGTTCAATTTGCTTAATAAGTAGGTTTACTTATTGTCTTTATGCATTAGATCTGCATCTGCACAAATTCAGCTGAAGATTAGATCATTTAGGTAAATTTTTGTCATTTTAAATGTGCAGACTATCATTCAAATAGCCTGTTTAAACTGTCATTCAACCACCCCTTTTAGACCTACAGTTCATTCTGTCATTCAGTCCATAGTTTCATTTTTATTGTTTCTAATGTGTTTTGAGATTGTTTTCAATTCTGTTTCCCTAATGTTTGAAGTATGCTTTGACTGAGATAGTTAGATAATAGTTTTATTTAACGTTGAGGTTAAAGTTAGAGTGTTTTAGGTTATTTATTAAAGTTTTATTATTTTCCTTACTTATTTTTCACCTTGAATATGTGTTAAGCTATCTTATGCTTTCTTTCTTGAATTTGTTTCTGATTTCTTTACTAATGTATTGTTTTTTGTTTATGCTTATTGATTTACCCATTTGCATGTAAATTTGAGTATTGTATGTGTTATCCTTAGTATGTGTTTAGGTTGTTCCTTTTTCATTGTGTGATTATTGAAAGAGACTTGTAGGACATAATTCAAATACATGCCTATTAAATTTTCTACTTATTTCTTTTTATTTAATTTTCTTTATTAAGTTCTCTACTTGTTTCTTTCTATTTAATTTTCTTTATTAAGTTTTCTACTTGCTTATTTTATTAAGTTTTTTACTTTCTTATTAATTAGGTCTTCCTTGCATCTTAGTTTCCAATTTAAAGATTAGTTGGTAATAGTATCTTTTTCAATTTAAAGTTATCTACTTATAGATTATGTAGTTTTATATTTTGTTCTGGTTTAATTACCTTAATAATTTAATTCTTAGGAGTTTGACTCAGTTTTTCATTTTGAAATATCTTTCGATCTTTTTTTTGTTAAAATATTTCCACAACACCATAGGAACCTCCCTACCTTCACATATATTTTGTGTCAACTCTAAGCCTACCAACCCCAGTCGATAATTAAAGATTAGGTGAATTAATTTAGACATTATAAAACACAACACTCACACTGGAGGATGTTACAAACGAGCCATACATGCTGATGGTAGTGGTAGAAGGTGGGTCGATTGAACGTATTCTGCATGACTGGGAGCACTGGATAAACATAGCCAGATTGTTAGGTTTAATCAACATGCCACACTTTGGGTGACCGACTCAAGTAAATGCATGCATGAAGCAACTTTTGGTGTGATTCCATGGTGGGTTTTTATGGTTGGATAGACTAGTTAAAGTCACAGTGGGGTTGATATCAAAAATAGCAGGGCTGCCCAAGGAAGGGCCAAATCCCTAACAGTATTTTTGAGGAAAAGACAATGATAAGGAGTGCTATGATTTGGAGCAGGATGGGAGGGTGTACCGCATTAATAGTATCAATGAACATGCAGTACACATTGATGCAAGGATTCTGGCCAGTAAGGTGGTAAGGAAGAACCACCTCATCCAATGTAATTTGTGGCTTTTCACATGTGCTGAGTTATGTGCGGAAGGCGTACAGATGAACTAGTCACTCTTTCTCATGAACTAGTTGGTAGAGGACATAGTGGTGGTGCATGTGGGTGAAAGACAATTCACATACAATTGGATACTGATCTTAATTGCGCTAGTGGATAGGATGGAGCCAGATGAATACCAGGGCATGGATGTCAAAGCTATAGAGGTATGCAAGGGTGTACAATATCAGAATCTCTGGTGGGTGAAAGAAGCAGACAGATTGACAGACTGTGCAGTACAATTGGGGATCTATTGGGAAGCGTTGTAAGAGGAAGCAATAAAATTTCTACTATTATTTGATGAAGCCATGAGAAAATATCAAAGGATTGCACAGTTCACAATTGGACCACATGCTATTCATATTCAAGTGTGACGGGACTTAGACAAGAAATGGTTGTCGATGTGATACAAGGTGTCTAATGCAGAGATGGAGGCAATGATTAATGATTGGCGTATGGAATGGAAAGAACTAGTCACCATGATGATCCTGTACAAAAAGATGACCAACTAAGACACCATGAATATGATGAAGAATTGTCGACAGTGACACTCACTGACCCAAAAGTGGAGCGTATATTCAATGAACTAAGAAAAAAGAGGCGCATGGAGAAGGGTGTGAGTAGTAGCACCATGTCAGCAATGGAGGTGCAACTGAACTAGCTCGTCAAGGCCATTAATGATGCCATCGATGCAGCCACAAAGGAAATGAATAAATTGGCACAAGATGGATTCATCGAGATAAGTACGAAACTGGATTATTTATACAATGTTGTTTTGAAGAGAGCACCAGAGGAAGGAGCCACGGTGCAGGAGCTAGTGTCAATCAACATTGAGCCACGAGTCAGGAATGTTCAAATTACCCCAACTGCGATTGATGTTGGACAAGAGGATTTGAATACCTCCCTGCACCAGTTATAGGATATATCACTAGATATCAACATGCGGTCCATACATACATTGGTACACTTGCAACCAGTTTCCAACTAGGAGTTGGCAGACAAACAAAAAGACGTCAATGATTAGTACTTGCAGTCACAGGAGAAAGAGGAGAAATCACAACAAGAGGTTGTTGAATTGAAGCAAGAAAAATAGAAGTTTATGGAAGAGAAAGAACAAGAAATTAAAGTGCTCAAGAAATCCCAAGAGGAGTTGTGAGTAAATACGGTTGAGGAGATCACAAAGCTGAAGAAGGAAATATATAGCCTCATTGTTGAGAAGGCACATCTTTTTGATATCCGAGTCAAGTTGGAAGTGGAAGTTGCAGATTCCTATCAATATGTCTTGGAGAGTACCACAGAGATGGATGTGGTGGCTAGAGAAAAGCGACTTGGGGCTATTATTACGCAATTGCAGAGTGTGAACAACATTTTGGAGGCCCCAGTGCACCCATACACACCCCTAGATAAAAGAGCAGCGAGGAAGGGTGATATTGAATAGTTGGTGACACATCTAGATGAGTTAGAGAAGGACGTAAAGAAAGTGGCATATGCCACTACGCAATTTTGGGGAAACATAGTGATGGATGAGCAATTAGAGAAACTAACCACATAGTTGCAAGAAGCGAACGGGCAGCTGGTGACCTTAAAGACATCGTTGAGAGTGATTCCAGTGACGATGTAGATCACCAAGGTAGTGTATCTAAAGGAGCTGCAGCAGCAGGTAGTGAAGGAAAGAGAAACGACGCAATGACACAATGCAAAGTTAGATGAGTTCTAAGAGATTAGAGTGCAACTATCCGTGAAAGAGGTTTCTGTGCTCCAAGAAGCACAGGAAGGAAAGAAATAGATCACTGGGAAAATGATTGAGCATCATATCACACATGATCATATGGTAAGCCATGAGATTGTTGAGTGATTCAAAGCATAGGTCAAGGTGATTACTCAACAGTATTAGGATTTCAAGCAAAATATCAATGACTACACAATGTCTAGTTACCGTGGCTCGAGGGAGAGCCACAATATTTTTTGGGGGGCCTATTGGTAATGGGTTTGGATACATTATTTGGGAAGAATAAGCTCAAAGACACCACACAAGTGGAATATTAGTGTGCAATGCAGAATTTTTGGACCATATTTTGTGGATATTGGTCATCATTTTGTAAAATCAGTTAGGAGTTAGTTAGGAAGTTATCCAAGTGGACCCTGAATGTAAAGGTGCAAGGCTATAAGTAGAAGTAGAGTTGCAAGTGTAAGAAGACCCTTTTTTGGTGAATTTTTGGGATGAACTTGTTGGAAGCTAAGTATTTGAACCAAGATTTGTTGATCTATGAACTGTGATTTTGCACAGAAGTAATATGACAAGACATAAGTTAATCTAAAATGTTGTGTTGTTTTTTGTTTTACCATTTTACTATTTTCTGTGACCCAATGATGAATGTTAAGTAAATCGGTGACATAGATCTATTATGCAATGTTTCCTTGTTTTGAATGATGTTATCTTGTTGGATCTGTTTGCACATCAGTATGTTTACTGCACTTATGATTGAATAATGATGAATATTCTATTAATGAACTAGTGGATGGTTAGATATGCTAATTATTGCGATAAGTTGATAAGTCGATGCACATTGTCCTTTCCTATTCTATGAATAATTGGTTCCATCAGATGTCCCTTGAACATCTCAAGTGAGACCTCATCCACTCTGTGGGTGTTGCTAGATAGGTTAAAACCTATCTGAGCTGTTGCTTAGGGAGATTACGATGGTTTGGGTGTCAACAAAGTGGGAATCCCTATCGACTGGTTTTATTGGTTGGGATTTGTTCCAACAATAGATTCCCCATACAATTGGAAAAAATACCAACTGAAGGAGTAAAAACTGTGAATCGGGATAAGGTAAAAAAATGAGACCCAACTGTTGGTAGACTCAAAACTGGTGCTTTTTACAAGGAAAAAAGACTTGCTACCATGATGTAAAAAACATGTGAATGAAATTCCCTTCCCTCTTTCTTGAAAAGGTTTAATGAGTCAAAGAAAGAAAACTGTTAGCCAGAAATACACACCTCCTGCAGACAAGAGATGGTTCCCTAGTTTGAATGGTTCAGATCTAGAACAAAACACAAACAGTGAATGTTAAACTTCCCCTAGATCTGGTTAATTGATTGGATAGAATGCCATGATACTTATCTCAAAGTTTGTCCTCGCTATCCTTGAAGCTTACTACAGAAGAACCTGTAAAAGATGGAAAAAAACAAGAGAAACATGATAGCATACAATATAATCAACTAGATCTATGATCATGACCAAGGAATCAAGCAATATATACAAATGAAATAGCATATATGGGAAAGAAAAGACATTATTTATTAATAAATGATTGGAGAGACTACATCCTTCATGCCTTGGTGTTACGAGTTCCTTACAATGGATCCTTGCCTCTAACTTCACCTTGCCTCCAAAGAATCAAGAATGATTTTGACAGAGTTTGGGTATGAAACACAATTCTTCCTCTTTTTTCCCATGGGGGGTGAGCCAGTATTTCAAGGCATGGGAGGGTAGGTATGGTCGAGGATCTCATGGTTCAGGTGGATATTATATCCTAAAAGGGAGGATCTCGAGCTCCAACTAGTCTCGAACCACATGGATGAGGCTCCATGGAGTTCAGCTTTCAAAATCCTCTTGAAGATTCTCTTTTTTTCCTTCAAAACTTGAGCACCACTCCTCCAATGAAGAAAACAAGCGGTGCTAAGGAGCAATTGCTTCTTGTAGTAAGGGAAAGAATGGTGGCACCTCTCTTTTCTCATGTATCAGGAGTGGTGCTGACTTGGGTAACACTTTTTTTCAATGGGAGAGGAGCGTGACCATCTCAACATAAGGAAAAATTGTAGGGGGGTGATTTGAACCTTCATTTTTCTAGGGAAAACTTTGAGGGATTGGAGTAGTCAAGGGAATACCTATCTCATAACGTGAGGGTGACAAGATTTTGGTATAACACAAACTAGGGACCTTCTTCATTTTTTACAAGCTCGAAGAAGAAATAGAAGAATGCTTGATAAAGCACTAATTTGTTGATTTTACGAGCTTGAATTAGTGGTTGCTCGATGATGTTTTCATAGTTTTGAGAGTCTGAAAACTCCAAAGAATACTCCAAGAGGGGGATTTTTCATAAATTTAGTCTCCTAAGTTCAAAAAAGTGTAAAACAAGATAGAGGAGATCTATCGTATCTTGTGTGAACTAAGGTATTCCTTTTTTGTAGTTAGTCGGCAAAGTCCAAAAAAGGGTTAAACTATTACCAGACTGATGCTCCTTCTTAAGCGAGCATAACACTCTAGTTTTGATGAGTGTAAAGGAAAGAAATATCACTCAGAAAGTTCCATTTATTTACGAGAATGGTACAAACAATAGTAAACTCGATGCTTTGTTCTTAGGGTTTAGCGAGCATGACAAGACATAAAGTACGCTCAAAATATTTTTCATGTTTAGGTCCAGAGCATGAAAAAGAGAAAACTAAGCTCGAAAAGGGTTATTTTCTGTAAGTTTAGTCCTCTAGGTCTGGAAAAGAGATAAACCTATGCCTGAATATACTCTTCTCAATTCCATAGAAAAGAGAGTATTCCTTTCTCATAAATAATCCACATGGTCCAATAAAGAAATAACTCACCACCAATTTAGATGATCTTTCAATTTACCTTAACGAGTCTAAACGAACAAGTTTACTTAGAAATCTAGGAAATTTTAAGGAGTCAGAGCAGGGCTTAAAGATAAATCCATATATTTCCCATGAATTTTTAACAAGTTAAAAAAATTCAACTCGTATCCCCCTTACTGTTTTTAACGAGCTAGAAGGAGAGAAAAAGGAATGCTCTGAATGCAAGGCGATGAGTGTCAGAGGAAGGAGAAACTAGTTCCAAGTGCAAGGTACAGACCTAAGCATAATGGAAGGAACATGAGAAATATAAAGACATTCAGGGAACATATCCTCAAGGTAAAAGGTGTTAAGTTTCAAAGGCAATATGATACAAAGATGAGCGATTATGAGAGTAGAGATGAGGAATTATACAATGAGCTGAAAGTGATGAATCCTGCATCAGGCTCATAAGAACGAGCAGGGCACATGCAAATGCAGTTACAACTTGAAAAACAAGGTGAGGTCAATAAACAGTTGTGGATCCAACTACGAATCCTGTCTCCAAGAAACAACAAGATCAAAATCACATTCAAAAGAAAATATATGGTGTATGTTACTTTGGCAGAAACACGTGCAACTTTGTTATCTTCTACAAAAGGTGTAGTCAAGGTAGAATCAACCAAAGAGGACTCTATAGTTCCAAGATTCAAGGATTGATGATCAATAATATCAACCTCATAAGAAAATAAAAAGTAAAAAATGGATATAGAGTCTCCAGGAACAAAATTAGTATCGTAAGAGTTGAAAAATTGATAAGAAAAATCAAATTCATTAGGATCACTGACATGTTGATCAAATAGAGAGTGCAAAGACTCAATATCAACATAATAATATTGATCAATGGAAGGATCAGGATTATCAAGAAAATTAGGTTTATACTTATTCACAACTGAATTGACATCCAAAATAAAGTCAGGCTATATCAAAGACTCCAAGAAGGCTTTTTCTGATGGAAGGAGACTATCTCTGATAGGAAACATATCTGAACTTTCGAATGGATCAACAGAGTGGAGAGTGGGCTTCACAGTTTGTATAGGATGGATCCTATTTAATTATTGGGACCAAGTCCCAAGAAGGTAAACATGAACATAGAGGCTTCTCCTCATTATTAATTAAACGTGAGGGATATGAGGCCACATAGCTCACCCGGGGCATGATAGTGTCTATTAAAACACTCGGAGTCAATAAAGGAAAAACATGGTCTCTAGTTGGGTCAAGAGAGGGATCAATAAAATCCAACTAATCAATAGTGACAATTTATTTTCCATGATTAAAGTACATCACATGAAATAACGTTGACACCACAACCTACATGGCATTAAAATAACCATGCATAAGGAGCATATTGAAGTACAAGGGATATTCTATCACAATAAAATCAACTAAGATAGTCTTCCCACCCAATGTAATAGGTGTTTGAGAAAAAAATCCCAACTGTATACTAGTTCTTCAATCAAATGCCAGTGATTGACTAGCTATCAAAATAAGGTTGGGATATCCCATGCCTCGCCAAGCACGAGAAGAAAAGACACTAACTGAGGCTCCTTCATCAGTAATACAACGAGCAATCATGTATAGTCCAACTTTGAACTTTATCTGGAAAGGTGCATCAGAAGGAAGGGATGGCTCAAATAGGCTATCCCAATCAAAGGAAGTAGTCTAAGAGTTTGGTTGGGGTTCATCTGAAACAAGTCCAGTGCCCCCTTTTTTAGTAAGTTCTGAACTAGAAGTGAAGAAAATGTGACTAGAAGACACTTCACTCTCCCAAAGAATAGTGGGATTGATCGACACTGGAATTTATTCGACCGCTTCATGAAAGTAACTCTCCGAAGGAAGAGTGGGATATACCAAATATAGAATTGGTTCAATCACATGGTAAAGGTCACTCTCCAAAGAGAGAGTGGGATTGACCAAAGCTAATATTTGTTCAACCACTTGATCAACCAAAGGTTGAGTAGGTTGTTGAGAAACTTTAGGTTGTTCAGGAACATGATATTCTTAAGTCTCATACCACACTCTTCGCACCTCTGTAATAGCAGGGAACTGGTGAGTAAGATGATATCCCTCATGGAATTTATAATGGAACTCAAAATTTTCCTTTACAACGGCCAGTTTTCTAAACAATGTCAACATGACTAGCAGTGGTCGACAATTTTCTCCCAACATGACCACCAGAGGCTGGGTGATTGGGTCTAACCTGACTATGAGAGGCTAGTTATCGAGAGACTTTAGGGTGTTAAAAAATGATATGACCTTGGAACCAAACTCTTCATACCTTTATGATGGAAGGGCATAGATGAGTAAGGTGATATCCCTCACAAATCCTACAAGGAAACTTGATATTTTGTTTTGAACGGTCAATATTTTCAATAGTGTCAAAATGAATCACAGTGGCTAACTATTTTCCCTTAGCATGTCCTATAGAGGCTAATATTTTTCCCCCAACATGACTTGCAAATGCTGAGAGACTAGGTCCAACATGACCTGCATAGGTTAGACGGGTTCCACCAACATGACCTGCAGAGGCTGAGTGGTTTCCCTCAGCATGACCTAGAGAGGCTAGGTGGTTGGGTCAAACATGACCTACAGAGGTTGGACGGGGGGGTCCAACTTGACCTACAAAGGTTGAATGGTTTCCATCGGCATGAAATGTAGAGGCTGAGAAAATGAATCCAACATGACCTGGAAAGGCTAGAAGGATCCCACTAGCATGACCTGAAAAGGCTGAATGGTGAAGATCAACTTGACTTGCATAAGTTGAGTGCTTAGATCCAACATGACTTACATAGGTTAGATGGGTTTCCCCAGCATGAATGACAGAGGTTGGGTGGTGAAGTTCAACTTGACTTGCAAAGGTTGAATGGGTGACCCCTTTATTATGAGTGTTCTTCCTATTCTTCCTTCTTCTAATCCTTTTATACTGATAGTTACTAGTATAAAAACTTTCACTGCATGAGGTAGAAGGAGGAGGAGAGGTAGCTACAAGTGAAGGGGAAGCAATATTTTTATGCCCTTGAAATACATATCTTAATTGAGAAGAATCAAGGGCATTTAGTACAGTTGGAGTGGAGAACAACCACATCGGTATCGCTAGGGTGAATCTGGGTAGATTCAAGGTGGCTATCAAAGGAACACCAACATTCTCTCTGAGAGGAATAGTACAAGGAGTTCCCAACATGGTGATATCTTGGTTGGTGTTAAAAGGGGAGTTAGCCATAGTTTCAAATAATAAGACAAAGTCTGAAATCAATAGGAAACCAACAGTACAAAGAACACAACACTAGCAGAAAATACCTAACTATCAAGCCAGGAAAACAAGGATGCCTTCCAAAGGAAATTTTGGGATGATGAGGGCCCATAACTAACTAGTGAAGGAAGGAGAGTAGTTAATTGGTGCCTCATGAATATTTCTCTAGGTGGAAGTGCTGGAATCACCAACTTCCCTCCCAAATTATCAACCATTGTTACCTTCCAAGTCTACCTTGGGAGCAATAGAAATATACTTCCAATGCCACCCATGTAAGATCCTAGCAAACAATATACTAAGGCATCCAAAATCGTAAAGAAATTCTGGCAGAACAATCGTTAGTCCAGTTAATGGACATGGGAAGGGTATCTAAGCCCAAAACTCAGTTAGTACTAGGAACCACACAATGCTGAGAGGAGGTATTGGGTGAGTCCTGAAATGTGCAAAAACTCTGGTGTATTCTTTACTAAGAAGACTCACGTACTTGAGTTGTGATCGGTACCTACTAGGGAAGTTATGGCAAGGATTATGGATGCGACCAAAATGCACACTGTCATTGTCCTTGGAGTTTTCGAATTAATGACACCTCATTGTCTTAACTGCCTAAATATTTTTGGGTATCCATGCCTTAATGATGGCTAGTTTTCATTCCACCCTTTGCTTTAATTTGGATACTTCTGTCGCAGACGCGTGACATAACAATTTCCTTTATTCTTTTCTCTCTCTTTAATATATATATATATATTTATTCCAACCTTACCCAGGCATGTCACGACCATCATAGTAAGGTTTCAGGTGGTTGACATTCACCATCCATGTCACTGGCATTCTATCCAGATTGTGCAACCTCACTCTGCCCATGTTAGTGATATGCGTGACCACATATGGCCCTAGCCAATGCATCTTCAATTTCCCTGGATGCTTCAAAAATTTACTGTCATATAGAAAAACAAGTCCTTTGAATTTGAATTTCTTAGTCCCGATATGGCGATCATGCCATTATTTTTTCATTTGTTTCTCTATGTTTTGATGGAATCATGTGATGAAGCATTCTTCCTCCTTCTGAACGAGCTACAAAAAGCTTTTCTCAATGGAATCCACATCTGCCATTTTCGTTAGTGCAAAAATTCTCAAGCTTGGCATAATATACTCCATCAACACAACTGCTTCTTGCACATACACTAATCTGAATGGAGTGTTCCCTGTCAGTTTCTTGTAATTTGTGCAGTATGCCCATAGCACAGTTAAAAATTTCTTATCCCAATCATATTGGTGCATGTTGCATATATTGGTTAATGCATTCTACAGGATCTTGTTGAATGCTTCAACGATTCCATTCACCTAAGGATGATAGGGTGTTTTCTTTCTATGCTGAATCTAGAATTGTGTGGTAATATTATCAATCATTTTGTTAACAAAATGCGTACCTTGGTCTCTTATCATAATTTTCAGGCAACCAAATCTAGTCACCACATTTTCAAATAAAAACTTCACCATATTCACAGCGGTACAATCCTTAACAGGCATAGATTCATCCCTTATAGTTAATTAGTATGTTGCAGTGATAATGTAGCGTGTGGAAGTCCTTTTCCCTGGTGTCCTGATAGGACCAACAAAATCAAAAACCCATTTATCAAATGCTTGAAGGGTTATCTGTGACGCAAGTGACATATTGTCGCGTCTCAATGATTTTCCTGTCCTCTAGATGACTTTGCAGTGTCGAAAAAAGATCTTAGTGTCCATATGTATAGTTGGCCACCATAATCTAGATTGCAATATCTCATGCACTGTTTCCTTCCTGACGTAGTGTCCTCTTGTGAAACCAACATGTGATTCACTCATTACCCACTATGTTTCATGGTAAAAAAAACATGGATGCAGTATTTCATCAGGGCCCATCTTATATAGTTGTCCTGTAATCAATGTGTAATCGACGACCTTTATGACCAAATGTTTCTTCTGCACAGTGGTGAACCCTTCAAGCGCATAGCCTATGATTGTGAAATGGATGATAGTGTTAAAATCCTTATTATGATCATCAATCATGGTGATCACAAAGAGCATGCACGTCAAGAAAGTTATCCTTAAGGATGGTTGGTTCTTCACCACTTTCTATCCTCGATAGGTGATCAAGTCCCAGATTCAGTCAACCTGGTTTAACAATGACTTCAAATTCAAATTATTGAAAAACATGGGAAGGGTATGTAAGCCTCAAACTAAATTAGTACCAGGCACCACATGAGATTGAGAGGAGGTAGTGGGTGAGTCCCCAAACGTGCAACAACTTTGGTGTATGCTTTACTAATAAGACTCGCATACTTGAGTTGTGATCTGTACCTATAAGGGAAGTTATGTTGAGGATGATAGATGTGACCAAAATGCATGCTGTCATTCTCCTTGGAGTTGTCGAATTAATGACAGCTCACTGTCATAACATCCTAAATATTTTTGGGTATCCATGCCTTAATGATGGCTAGTTTTCATTCCCACCATTTGCTATAATTTGGATACTTTTGTCACAGATGTGCGACATAATAATTTCCTTTACTCTTTTCTCTCTCTCTCTCTCTCTCTCTCTCTCTCTCTCTCTCTTTTTAAAATATATATTCTAACCTTACCCAGGCATGTCGCAGCCATCATAGTAAGGTTTCAAGTGTCTTCCATTGACCATCCATGCGTCTGGCGTTCCATCCAGCTTGTGCAACTTCACTGCACCTGCATCAGTGATATGTGCAACCACATGTGGCCCAATCCAATGCATCTTCAATTTCCCTGGATATTTCAAAAATTTACTGTCATACAACAAAACAAGTCCTCCAAATTTGAATTTCTTAGTCCTGATATGGCGATCATGCCATTCTTTTTTCCTTTGCTTCTCTATATTTTGATGGAATCCTGTGATGAAGAATTCTTCCTCCATCTAAACGAGCTATGACAACCTTTTCTCGATGGCATCCACATCAGTCATTTCCATTAGCACAACAATTCTTAAACTTGGCACAATATACCCCATCGTCACAACAACTTCTTTCCCATACACTAATATGAATGGAGTTTTCCCTGTTAGTCACTTGCAAGTTGTGTAGTACGCCCATAGGACAACTAAAACTTTTTGATCCCAATCATATTGGCATGCGTTACATACTTTGGTTAATGCATTCTATAGGATCTTATTGAACACTTCAACTGTTCCATTCGCCTAAGAATGATAGGGTGTTGTCTTTCTATGGTGAATCTGGAATTCTGTGGTAATATCATCAATCATTTTGTTAACAAAATGCGTACCTTGGTCACTTAGAAGAATTTTTGGGCAGCCAAATCTAGTCACCACATTTTCAAATAAAAACTCCACCATAGTTGCAGTAGTACAATCCTTAATAGGCATAGTTTAATCCCTTCTAGTTAAGTAGTATGTTGCAATGATAATGTAGCGTACACTAGTCCTTTTCCTTGGTGGCTTGATAGAACCAACAAAATAAAAAACCCATTTATCAAATGCTTGAAGTGTTATCTGCAGCACAAGTGACATCTTCGCATGTCTCAACGGTTTTCCTGTCCTCTAGAAGACTTTGTAGTGTCAAAAAAATATCTTAGTGTCCATATGTATAGTTGGACACCATAATCCATCTTGTAATATCTCTTACATTTTTACCTTCCCGTCATAGTGTCCTCCTGTGACACTGGCATGTGCTTCACTCATTACCCCTTGTAGTTCATGGTAAAAAACACATGGATGCAATATTTCATTAGGGACCATCTTATATAGTTGTCTCACAATAAACATATAATCGGTGGCCTTGATGATGAAATGTTTCTTCTGCGTAGTGGTGAACCCTTCAAGTGCATAACCTATCCTTGGGAAATGGATGATATCATTAAAATCCGTATTCTAATCATCAATCATGGTGATTGCAAATAGTTGTGCGTCAGAAAATTTATCTGCCAGGATGGTTGGTTCTTCACTACTTTCTATCCTCGACAAGTGATAAAGTCCAACATTTAGTCAACCTGGTTTAACAATGACTTCAAAGTCAAATTATTGAAACACATGGGAAGGGTATCTAAGCCTGAAACTCAATCAATACTAGGCACCATACGAGGATGAGAGGAGGTACTGGGTGAGTGCCCAAATGTGAAACAACTCTGGTGTATGCTTTACTAAGAAGACTGACATACTTGAGTTGTGATTTGTACCTACCAGGGAAGTTATGGTGAGGATGACAGATACGATGAAAATGCACATCATCATTCTCCTTGCAGTTGTCGAATTAATGAAACCTCACCGTCATAACTTCTTAAATATTTTTGGGTATCCATGCCTTAATGATGGCTAGTTTTCATTCCCACCATTTGCTGTAATTTGGATATTTCTGTCGCAAATGTGTGAAATAACATTTTTCTTTACTCTTTTCTCTCTCTCTATCTTTTTAAAATATATATTTGGACCTTACCCAGGCATGTCATGACCATAATAGTAAGGTTTTAGGTGGCTTCCATTGACGATCCATGCCTCTGGCATTCCATCCAACTGGTGCAACTTCACTGCACCTGGTCCAGTGATATGTGCGACCACATGTGGCCCAAGCCAATGCATATTCAATTTCCCTGGATGCTTCAAACATTTACTGTCATACAACAAAACAAGTCCTCTGACTTTGAATTTATTAGTCTTGATACGGCGATCATGCCATTCTTTTTTCCTTTGCTTCTCTATGTTTTGATGGAATCCTGCGACAAAGCGTTCTTCCTCCATCTGAATGAGCTGTGACAACCTTTTCTCAATGGCATCCACATCAGTCATTTCTGTTAGTGTAGCAATTCTTAAGCTTGGCACAATATACCCCATCAACACAACAACTTCTTTCCCATACACTAATCTAAATGGAGTGTTCCCTGTTAGTCGCTTGCAAGTTGTACAGTACGCCCATAGCACACCTGAAACTTTCTGATCCTAATCATATTGGCACGTGTTGAATACTTTGGTTAATGCATTCTACAGGATCTTTTTGAACGCTTCAACTGTTCCATTCACCTAAGAATTATAGGGTGTTGTCTTTCTATGTTGAATTTGGAATTCTGTGGTAATATAATCAATCATTTTTTTAACAAAATGTGTACCTTAGTTGCTTAGCAGAATTTTCAAGCAGCCAAATCTAGTCACCACATTTTCAAATAAAACCTCTGCCATAGTTACAGTGGTACAATCCTTAACAGGCATAGATTCATCCCTTCTAGTTAAGTATTATGTTGCAGTGATAATGTCATGTGCACCATTCCTCTTCCTTGGTGGCTTGATAGGACCAACAAAATAAACAACCCGTTTATCAAATGCTTGAAGTGCTATCTGCAGTGCAAGCAACATGTTCTCGTGTCTCGATAGTTTTTCTGTCCTCTAGAAGACTTTGAAGTGTTAGAAAAATATCTTAGTGTCCATGTGTATAGTTGGACACCATAATCCAGCTTGCAATATCTCTTGCACTGTTGCCTTCCCGACATAGTGTCCTCCTGCAACACTGTCATGTGCTTCACTCATTACCCACTGTCGTTCATGGTAAAAAACACATGGATGCAGTATTTCATTAGGGACCATCTTATATAGTTGTCCTACAACAAATGTATAATCGGTGGCCTTGATGATGAAATGTTTCTTCTGCGTAGTGGTGAACCCTTCAAGCGCATAGCCTATGCTCGAGAAATGGATGATAGCATTAAAATCCTTTTTTTGATCATCAATCATGGTGATCGCAAATAGTTTTGTGTCGAGAAAGGTATCTTCCAAGATGTTTGGTTCTTCACCACTTTCTATCCTCGACAGGTGATCAGGTCCCACATTCAGTCGACCTGGTTTAAAAATGACTTCAAAGTCAAATTATTGAGATAAGAGAATCCATCAAGAGATCTCCCCCCCCAATAATGACTTATTGACCAGGTATTTTAATGTCGAATGATCAGTGTACATTTTAAAATTTCCACCCAACAATTAGTGTTGGAACTTCTACAGTGTATATACCATGGAAATTCCTTCCCTCTCTTTCATCGTATAATTTTTCTCTATCGTCGACAATTTTCTACTATCAAAAGTAATAGGATGGTCTAGCGCACCCTCACCTGGTTGTGTTAAGAATATGTCGAGCGCGAAAAATTGACACATCGACATGGAAATGTAACTACTTCTTCCAGTCGGGAAATGCCAGTATTGGTGCAGTGGCCATCTTCTTCTTTAACTTGTCTAAACTTTCCCTACAAGATTCTGTCTAGTGAAACTTCACATCTTTATTCAACAGTTTCTACATAGGTGTAGTTATGTCTGGATGGCCTATGATGAATTTCCTGTAGTATCATGTGTGTTATAACACTGATCTAAGTTGCATGACTAATGTAGGCGGTGATAAGTCAAGGATAATTGCAAGTTTCACTGGGTTGACCAAAATTCCATCGTGACACATGGCATGCCCTAATAGCATGCCAAATGGTGCACAAAAAATACATTTCTTTGAATTAAGTGCGATTTGATACTGGTGATAGTAGCCCAGGATCATGCACAAACTCTCAATATGGTCTCTTACTAGACCAAACACAGTCCAATCATCAAAGTAGACCTCAAGAAATTTATGTATGAAATATTTAAAAGCAGAAACCACTATTCTAGAAAAAATAGCAGTTACATTCTTGAGTCCAAAGGGAATTACCGTATACTGGTAGCATCCCCATTCTGTGATGAAGGTCATTTCATGTCGATCCTCCCTCATGATTCTGACTTGGTGATATCCAGATAATTTCTCGATGAATTAATACATCTCTTTTCCTCCAACACTTTCCAGTACTTCATTTGTGAATGGTGTTGGGAATGGATTGTGCAGGCATGCATCATTCAACTTCCTTAGGTCGACATAGATCCTGACTTCTCTTGTTGTCTTCTTATTCTATATCACTATAGGGTTGATCCATTCTGATTCCTCAATAGGTTCAATAATTCCTGCATTAAGCATGTGATCCAATTCTACTTTTACCTTCTCTTTATACCTTGGAGTCAACCTATAAGGTCATTGTTTGACTAGTTTAGCATATGGTTTCAAGGTTATTTTCATCTCTCCCAGATCAACGACTTTCCCCTTCATCTCTGATAAATTGGTAGGGAATAGGTCCTAAAACTCATGCAACAAGTCTATTATCTTTGATACCATCTCATCATCCCAATAGTCTCCTATATTAGCGAACTTTGGGTTCTCCAATGAGCCAATGTTAACTTTCTTGATTTTTAGTGGCTTGAGGAACTGGTTGCTCGAAATACCACTTCTTTAGACTTTGAACATGCCCTCCAATTATAGTATGTTTATGTTAGTTGAATCATCATTTGGTTCTCTAGACAAATTGTAACAAGCCATTCATTACTAGATGGCCGTGCTGGATTGATGGTAACTTGCTACTCCAACAGGGATTTTTGCAAATATTTTCTCCCTAATCGTCTGAAGTCCAACATCGACTGTTGGCTACTCATCTGCAAATGGAAAAGTGTGCATGAACTAGGTAACGACCTCGTCCCAATATTGAGTTCCTCGTCACAACTCCAGGTATATATACCATCTTCTGGGTTTTATTTCCAATGTATGAATGAAATGATGGAATTATTCCTGTCGTAGGTATTATGAAAATTCTATGCAACACTCATTAATGTGCTCGACCGGGTTTGACAACCCTATGTACATCTGAATCACGATGGTGACTTCTTCGTCAAAACAAAATTCTAGCAATCTTCTGCACTATGGTAATTCTGATATGGATTTCTTATGTGTACCCCACCATCTAGTAGGTGTAGCCTTCAGTACATAGTTTAATGTAGATAAGCGTTGCGTTTATGTTACGAGTCATTCAAATTCACTTAGGAAGGTTGAAATATTAGGTAAGCCCTCATATGTGGGTAATTCCCTAAATTGATTCTCCACCCGTCGCACAGACCGGGTAACTCTAGCGCTTCTCCACATAGAGACTTCATGGAATCTGTTGTGCCAATTCTCCAAGGACTTTTCTGAATATGATGTGCATGAGATAGCACTCCTCTAGCTCAGGTTTCCATCTTCTGTAGGATGTATTTAATCATGTTTTGGGGCATTGATATTATATATATCATCTAGATAATCATCCTATCCTTCACTATAAACTAGTTCGGCATACCTTGTCCCTCCAGTGAATCAATGGGAGACACTACCCTCATCTCATCATCCATGAATGAGGGGATCATTTTCTTGAAGTTTATAAGGGTCTGATTATCTATGGCCCAATCTATCCCTACAAGTGCAGGATATGGATTCATGTTGTCAACAATGTTAAAGAATTCAAAGTCTGTGAATGTAGCAGCCCCTCAATGTCGATAGGGACTTGACTTAGCCTACCAATTGGTAGGACCTTCACCTGATTTGCAAGCCTAAACTAGATAGGGGACCAGTCGAAGCGTGAATTTCCCATGCTCTCCCAAGTCTTTCATGTTAGATTATTAATGTCTGACCCCAAGTCTAGAATAATATAATCCATGTCATATTCCCCTATCTGCGTAGTCATTCTTAACTCATGCTCTGTTTTGAATTTATTTTTGACATGGTTAACCTTTCTTCTAGGTTTAGACTCTTCTTGGGTTTCTTCTATAAGTGCTTGTAGTTCTGCAATAACATATTTATCTTAAATTAGCACTAAGAAACTTGACAGAAACAACTTGAGCTTACTAACCTTTTGTAATTAACTTCTGGAATAGTTGTTGGAAGCATTAAGGCATCTCCCCAACTTTAGCTGATGTCGACGATTGTTCTGGATCTACAAATTATGGTCGCACGTCCAAAAATACTTGCTTCTGTTTTTTAACATTGAATGGTACTTTCTTCTATGCCATGGGTTGCACCTGTGGTTTCTCCTATGGTATATCCTGATCGGCTCTAGTCGTAGCACCTCCTTGCGTTACGACATCAACGCTTGGCTCTTGTCGCAGCACCTCCTCATGTTTTGATAGAAATGCTTGGCTCTCTCGGCTTAGAAACAATCCTCTGAACATTAGGGTTAGGATTTGGATTGGGATTTTGAGTAGCATTAGGACCTGTGACAGTAAGAGCTTTCCATTTTGCAATCAACTGAGGACATTCCTCCACATTACGGTCATGTGCTT
>LPNX010607028.1:10054-103050 GCA_001517045.1 Pseudotsuga menziesii | reverse complement strand
CACGTGACAAACATTGGTGTATTGATCTGTGATCTGTTTGTGTGAAGCGGCTATTCTTGGTGTTCGGTCCTTTGGGAGTACCCTGTGTACCCTAACATGCTTTGCAATAGGAACAAGTCTTTGTAGGCTCCTGGAAATCGCTAGCATAATGGCCTGGTTGTCCACAATTATAGCATACAACTTAACCTCTTCCTCTGCCAAATCCTCCTCCTCCTCTACCTCTAAATTTTCCACCCCCCCTTCCCTGAGGTTGTGGTTACTGGGGTGGGTATTGATTCTATGGTGCATACTGAATATGAAGTGCATACTTGTTTTGATACTGATTCTAATACTAGTTATGTGGGAAATGTGCAGGATAATAGTGCACTTGTGCCTGTTCATCCTGAACCTACCTATCATTATTCATCAAGTAGGTGTCTACTTTCTTTTCCTTCAGTAGCTTATATGCTCTACAATCCTTCTCATCATTCCCTACTGACTTGCAAAATTTACAAAAAAGGATGGTTGGGGTACTTACAATCTTCTGCAATTATAGGAAGTCCTTGTCATGATTCCCTCTAGTCTGCTATATGCGAAACTAGTGTAGTCCATGGATACTCAATTGGTTAGGTTCACCTGACGAGATATAGTTCATGTACAGCGAACAATTATCATTAGTGTGTCCATATGTTTGACATCTTGCACACCACAAGCCCTCTTGGACTTCCTTTCCCTTCTTAATATCATGAAGTTGTACAGATAGATTACCCAGTTATGACTGAATATGTATCATTCCTACGCCACCATCTTAGATCGACAAGGACTCTAGCTTCATCACTAGTTATAGCGCTTATGTCTGTGACACAATATTTTTTTGCATCAAAGGTGCTCAGATGTGTGGTAACAATGCAAAAATAAACCACTCTTTATGCTACACGTCCAACATCTAGAAACTAACTTTTTCCATCAAATTTTCAATCCATTGATCAAAATACCATATGGACTCTGTAGGTAACTGCTTTATCTCCTTGATCTCAGTGATGCATTACGACTCATATTTAGGTTTTATGAACTCAAAAATCATCACGATTTGGATCTCATCAAGAGTCTTCTATGGGGTTCTTGATGGCACTACAAAGAACTTCATAAAATAGTCAAGTGCGCGACTCCACAAATTCGTGATCATCTGCGCTTTCTTTATGTCCACATTATGAACTAGGAATACCATCTAAATAACTTCACAAAGGAACCAATACTACTCTTGATATTTTGCTCCATTCCCATTGAATGTGGGTAATATAATATCTTCCCCAGCGATTGAGTTTGTGTCAGGGTTATCTAATGAATAATTGAATGAAGGTGAACTTCCTTGCACGTTAGTCACAGTACTAGCACTATTAGTATTAATAGATCTTTCAAGAGATGAGGCTCTATAACTTTCCTCTCGCGATACTCCTAGTGTGGTGTAGTTGTGTCCTGATCTCAATGTCTCCACGGAATCTTCAGATTATTCTGTTCCTTCAGAAATTGGGCTATAGTCCTCCTCTTTGTTGCAATACCCTTTGTCTAGCCATGACTCAACTTTGTACTCACTTTATTCAAACAGACTAGGAGACTGTCTACCTCCTACTATCTTTCTTCTCTTTCCTAACCAAAATATTCATCCACTCTTTAGGAATCTATCTTCTAGTTCAAGTTCTGTACTTCCTGGGAACATATCAGCTCACCATTTCCCATTTTTTCTATAGTTCATCTACGACATATCCCCTCCTCTAGATATGCAACTCAACTACTCAACTATGAAATACCCTTCTCATAGAAGAGCATCTTTATCCATGTATTTATAGACAACAAATACCTTCTTTAGGGCCATTGGAAAAAAATTATTTCAGCCTCACTATATGAGGTTATCGTCTCTACTGCAAACTCAGTAATATACCCTTGCAAAATACCGTTGACCCAAAAATCAATAGCTCTAGAGATGGGGTTACCTACACTGGCTATCTCACAAATCAGCTGAGTAGTCCACTTGACTTTTTCTCTTCTCTGGGAATTTATCTGCCGAGTTTCAAATCTTAACAACCACTCATGCAGCACAGTAGGAAACTCTACAAAGAATATCTCATGAATATCAAAGTATATGTATCGGTCTAACTAGTTTTTTGTGCTCAACCATGATCTTGCGCTCTCTTCTTGTGCAAATTCCAACGTCTTAGACTCCATCCAATCCTAAATTTCCTCCTTTGTCAGATGCCACAGCATTTCCCTTGACTTAAATGATTAAGGTTCCCAGAAATAGAAACATTTGTTGGCCTACTTTTCCCCACTCACGCAACCCAGGTTCAACAACAATTACAAAACCAACAAAACAACCAAAGACATCGGGATGACAGAGTAAGCTCAGTTGGAAATAACTGTGAGGTAGGCGCAGTCTCACCCCAGATATATTAATGTGTAACTACCAAAACCATGTTCCTGTAGTCGACGAGGGATTATAGTCCCTTGGTGCGCATCCAAGGCGCTTGACAGAGTCATAAGGATGGAGTATTTTACTACTTGATGGTGGCACAACAATGAGACATAGTCACTGCGTGACACAACCTTGTCCTTGAAACTCAACAATTGGTGCAACCATACAATGAAGCTGATTCCTTAAAATTAAATGATAATGATGCGACTGTATTATAACTTTAACAATATTTTAACATGAAATAACACAAAGTGCTCAACACTGCTTTAATCATCCATTCATTCACTGCTCTTATAAATATTGTGACATTCATTCAAGAAATAATCATAAAAAATGCAATATAATCAAATATTTAACATTAAACTTTAAACATTCAATGTTCACATTCAACATTCATGGGAGAATTGGTTTGGTCACAAGCCAAATATTTCACATTTTAAGATTTTTCACTTAAGGGCTTGGGCTAGGATTTCTTCAGAGAATAGGAAGGCATTGTATCCTCAAAGAAAGGAGTGCATGATAGTTTTTTATGATTAATTGAAAGGGATACAATCTCTTTTATCCCTTATCTCAAAATACCTTCACTGAAATAAGTGTGCAATTCGAAGAAAAACTCATACGAGAGCTCGAACTAGCACCGGGGGAATGCTCATCTCCTCCACAACAAGATGATGTAGGTGATGAATATTTTTATGATATTTATGATTCTTATATTTCTTAATATTATTATGAAAATCATGTCTCATCCATTTGGCCCAAATGGGATGAGAAAAACATTGAAGCAGCTAGGGATTTAGCTGGAAATCCACTAGCTCCTAGGAAGACTAGATCACAATTTCACATTGCTTCCTTTGCAAGTGAATTATTTATTGCTTATAAATGATTCATGATGGTTGGATCGGATCCTCAATCATATCAAGAATCATCACTTTATTCAATATGGAAAACATCCATGCAAGAAGAGTTCAACTCTCTATAGGAAAATGAGACTTGGGAATTGGTTTCGTTGCCCTCCAAGAGGAAGCTAGTCCAATGAAAATGGGTCTATAGAACTAAAGATGTTGGTGATGGGTATGATATAAAGTATAAGGCCATATTGTTTCCAAAATATTCTCTCAATTCCAAGGAGTGATCTATACAGAGACATTTGTACCAGTTGCAATGATGGACTCTATTAGTCTAGTTTTAGCCATTGTTGCATCCAAGCGCTGGGAGGTTCACCACATGGATGTAAAAATTCAATTTATCCATGGTGATATACAAGAATATATATATATATGTATCAGCCTATATTTTTTACAAGAGTATCCTTCTCTTGTATGCAGGTTAAAGAAGTCTCTCTATGGTCTCAAGCAAGCCCCAAGGGCTTGGTATGCCAAGATGGACAAGTTTATCCTATCACTTGGATTTGAAATATAAAAATATGATCCTAATTTTTATTTGAATTGTGTTTGTGATGTATTTCAGTTAATTTTACTCTATTTTTATCATATTTTTTATCACATGTAGTTTCACCAAATAAATTGGGCCAATCAAGTCTTCATTGCACGATGCGTTTTCCATGACTGATCTTGGATTGTTGAAGCAATTTCTTGATTTGGAAATTGAGAAATATGAAAGAGGAATAAATTTAATCCAAAAAAAGTATGATTTATACCTGTTATTTAATTTTAGTATGTATAAATTTAAGTAATCCAAGTGCACATTCCTTTTTGGTATCAAACTAGGTGAAGTTGGTGACTCTCCATTGGTGGACAACTCATTGTATAGACAACTAGTTGAGAGCTTGTTGTATCTCACACAGTCCCGACCTGATTTGGATTATACAATAGGTGTTTTTGCAAGGTATATTCAGTAGCCTCATGATATCCATTTGAAGGAATCTAAGAGGATCCTTCATTATGTGCAAGGAACCAGACACTTGTGGGTGCACTATGTTGTTGGTTCTCCACTAGAACTAGTGGGAATTTCTGATTCTGATTGGGGTGGAAATACCAATGATGGGAAGTACACTTTAGTTTATGTATTCATTCTAGAAAAAGGTCCCATATTTTGGTCAAGAAAGAATCAACAGGCCATCTCTCTTTCTTCAGCCGAGTTCGAGTACAGAGGAGCAGTGAACGCAACTACAAAATGTGTGTGGTTGCAAGGTATTTTTTAGGAACTTGGAGTTTCATTTGATTCACCCATAGTCATTTGGTGTGAAAATAAAAGTGAAATAGAGATTTCCATAGATCCAGTGTAGAGAAAGAGTACCAAACACATTTATATACACATGCACTACATCCGAATCTTGGTGCATGATCAGGTGCTAGCCTTGCAGTATTTCCCATCTACGGAGCAAATTGCTGACATTTTCACCAAGTGCTTCATAGAAAAGAACTTCACCTATATGCTATCCCTTCTTGGAGTGGGTGATACATGGTGATGGCTACCATTCACTTAAATATTTTTGGATCCATGTCCATTTTTTAGGGGTGGTTTTGTTCCCATGTGGTTTTCCTCCTTACCGTGTTTCTATGGACAAGTAAAACTTTTTGTTGTATGAGGTGACTTGAGCCTTTGTTTCCAAAGCCTCCATGATATTTTTGGTTAAGAAGTACTAAGTACGGATTAATGGGGGGTGTTAGAGTAATAATACATCCTAGTACCATATCCTTATACCTTAGGCAGATTCATTTTCTTTCATGCATTGTTTTCCATGGTTTAGAACTAGGGAAATTGGCATTGATTACAACTGAGGTTTTTTTATTTATGTGGTCACGTCCATGGAGACTGTTGGTATGGTTTTGGTTCAGAAGGATGAGGAGCTCCACAAGCATGTCATATATTATTTGAGCTGAAACCTTGTTGATGTGAAAATCCATTATTCCCGTGTGGAGAAACTTTCCTTGGCCACTGTTCATGCATTTCAGAGATTGAGACATTACATTCTCCTTTCCCAGACCTTGGTGGCAGCTCATGTCAATCCATTTTAGTTCTTCCTCACTAGAAGGATGATTGGGGGAAAATACAATAAATGGATTGTTATTTTGCAAGAGTTCGATCTTGAATTGGTTTCGGTGAAATTGAAGAAACTGTTGATCTTTGCGGAGCTCATATCTAATTTTCCAAGTGTGGACGAGGAGGAGGTTTATGAGGATACGTTTGTCTATGAGCATATTTTCCTTATTTAAAATTTGGACCCATGGTATGGGGATATCATTATATATTTGGAAATGTTGAAGGTCCCTACTCACCTTTCACAGGATGAGTGATGATGATTACATCATGTGTAGAGTTTGATTATTGTATTATACTATTGGATGGCTGGTTCTTCCACCTAGTTCTTCATAAATCCACTGCTGGGATGGACTTATAATGTATTTATGCCATCGTATCACCCCTTTGACCTCACACATTAGGGGGCATCTGTTATAGTTGATTTTACCACACATGGTGGATCACACATTTATGACCTTCCCTCTCCCTCTACAGACTCTTTGGACCCCATGGACCATTTTTATAACTTTAATGTTTCCAAGATCATCCCTAATAACATGCATTATTTGATATGCATGACTTTTAAACCCATTCTCGCATATATACGCGGATATAACCCTTAAACCCATGTACGTCGGGATGTGTTCAAAAGGCCAAATAGTTTTGGATTTTTCCTTGATGTGGAGCCGAGTCACTTGTTTCTTGGCCTTCCATATGCCTTGAGATCACTCGGATTCAACCTTTCATTACCCCATTGAAGCACTATATAAGGAACCCTTTGTATACATTGAAGGAGGAGGAATTGAAGAGCAAGAAAACTATGCTCCATTGTTGTCGAAGCTTATACTTGAGTCTGCATCCCTTTGTCCCTTGGAGCACTTTGTGTTCTTCCCAAGATTTCCTTTTGTTGTGAGCTTGCTATAGAGAGATGGAGGATTGAAGTGGTGGATGCCTAGGTGGAGGACTCAGTTTCTTCGGTTCATGGACGTGCCGACAAAGGTTGTCATTCTTGTAATATCTTATTTATATTAATAGAAATATCTTTTCCTATCCAATAATGTGTATCTAAATGAATATTAAATCCATGGATTCTTTTAAATTATTATATGTTATTGATTATATATGCTAGAGTAGGTCTAACACCATTATATAACATGCTTATCTTGTTTGCTGATTGTTGAGAGAGAAAATTGCTAACACAAGCGAGTTTGGAAAAGGTCAATGGGGATCTACATCAGCCATGTGGAATAAGGTATGTTTTTAGATCCTTTAGTGTTATATGTTTGTTCTCTTACATATTGGGAAGGGATTGATTTCTATAGTTACTCTATCTATTGTGGTACCCGAATCCATAACATTTTTTCTCCGTAAAACCTACAAACCATATCAATAATGGAACACCTTGACTTAGCAGCATTGGCCACCCCAGTATCCTCCTCCTCCCCATTTTACTCAGCATCAGTATTGGCCACAGGGGTTGAAGGGACAGTCCTACCCCCAACCACCACCTATATCTACACCTAATCATGCTTATCCTCAACACTCGGCTAATGCCCATCAATTTTTACCAGGGTTTCTGCCTCTAGTTCCCCTTATTACACAACAATCTCTTCATTTCCAGAATACAAACCCTCCATGACTTACATTGTTTCCTGTCCAACCGATACCTAACCCAAATAATAAGCCATCTCAAGCTCTTAATATCACTGAGTTGAAAAATCTTCCATCCTATTTTATTTCGACCGTACCCGTACATGAGATACAATTACGATCTTGAAGAGTTGTGAATGACAAACCCAAGTCATCAGTCATCATTAGTGAAGAGAATGATGAAGTCATGAATGATGTTATTTTGCAGGATGTGCTAAAAATTCTAGTGCATACCCATCCTCAGTAAGAACCAACTCAAGAACGAAGAATCCCTCCATTTCCAGAACAATTAGCAATAGAAATACTTGTAATCCATCCTGAGTACTATATTATAAATGAATTAAAAAATTTCTATGTCAAGATCCCTCTATTACAAGATATTAAGGACATGCCAATTTACAGTAAAGTAATAAAGGAACTCTGCATTAAGAAACTAGTAAGAAAACAAAAAGAGCCCCCCACTATTCATGTTATAGGAGAAATGTCTGAATGCATGACTGACCAATCTAGAAATGCAAAGTATACAAACCTAGGAAGTGCAATAGTGACTATTATCGTAAATAATAATGCCATAGACAATACACTTAATGATTTAGGATAGGCTATTAATATGATGACCACCACATTATTAGAAGTTTTACAATTGGGACAATTTCTCCAACCGACCCCCTCAATTCTGGAACTACCAGATAGTACTACGGTGAAACATGCTATGGTTCTGGATGAAATTGTTGTATCGGTATCCTCATGGGAATATCCTGTTGATTTCATGGTAGTAGAATCAAAGGATCCTTCTAAAGGACATCCTATTATATTGGAAAGACCATGATTGGCTACTGCCAACGCCTTCATAGGATGTAGGGATGGGGAAATGACCATTTCTAATGGGTTGTCCACACAAAAACTTGTTTTATACCCCCCAACACAACCTGTAATTGAAACCTTGTGGTGGTTAGATTGCCCCTTTGGGGATGAAAATATTGAATATCCTTTCTTTCCTAGTGACTACTCCTTGCCACTCCAAAAGCAGACTACTGAGAATGTATTAAACCAATTTGTCTCTTCAACAACTTGTATAGATTTTCCTCGGTATTTTGCTTAACATTTTTGGAAACACCATGTGTCTTTGCAATTGAAGTGCACATAGGGTCTTACACCATGCCTTGTGAAGTTAGCCCTGGGAAAGTTTTACACATAAATGCAGGGTTAACTAAGAGTCAACAAGAACAATTGCTTAAGGTCCTTAAAATTCAATCCGGAGCATTTGCATGGGAATACACTGACATGAAGGGTATGCACCCTGACACTTGTATTCACCATATTTACATGGATGCCATGTATCCCCTATAAGGAATCCTTAGAGTAGGATGAACCCTGCTTTGAAGGACATAGTTAAAGAAGAGTTACAAAAGATCCTTAATGTTGGTTTCAACTACCCAATCTCAAATAGTAAATGGGTATTTCCTCCTGCGGTAGTCCCAAATAAAGTTACAAGGAAATGGTGTATTTGTGTTGACTTCCAAGAATTGAATAAGGCTATGCTTAGGGACTACTTTCCTTTTCCCTTTATCGATTAGGTGCTAGATACTTTGTTCAACAAACAATATTTTTCTTTTATCGACGAATATAGTGGTTACAATCATATTTTGATAACACCTAAGGATCAGGATAAGAACACTTTTACATGCCCTTGGGGGACATATTCCTATAAAAATTTTCCATTTGGCTTATGTAATGCACCTGCTACTTTTCAGCATGCATTTTTTAGAAATTTTATTGAACTTATACACGACTGTGTAGAGGTGTACATGGATAATTTTACAGCCTATGGTAATACCTTTCAAGAATATCTTGATAATATTGAAAAGGTATTGATCTGATGTAAGGAGACAAATCTATCCCTTAGTCATGAAAAATGTAAAATGTTATTAACAGAAGGAATAGTTTTGGGGCATCATGCTTCCTCCCAAGGGATCAAGGTGGATCCTACTAAAATAGAAGTAATTGTCAGTCTCCCCTCTCCAAAAACTCAAAAGGAAGTAAGAATATTTCTTGTTCATGCAGGTTACTACCGTAATTTTATTGAAAATTTCACTAAAATAACTGCACCACTGTTTAAACTGCTTATGAAGGATATAGAGTTCCAATGGACTAAATCATGTCAAAGCGCTTTTGAGGTATTAAAATCTAAGATATCAGTGACACCAATACTTAGGGGTCCTGATTGGTCCCTTCCTTTTCATATATCCATTGATGCTTGTTGGTTACTATGGGTAGACCCGGGTTTACTTATAATGTACCAACAACACCCCTAACTCAGTCACCCTTTCGGCAACAGACCACAGAGCGGCCTGAAGTCTCACCTAAAGTGATCTTAGATGGGTTGGCTAAAGACTCAAGTGTCCTTAACCAGGTTCTATAGCATCCTGGTGTCCCATAGCTCTTCTTAGCTAGCGAGTTCTTTCTGTAAGTCGCAATTCTCCCTTCCTCGCCGACTCTAACAGGGGGAGGAATCCTATCCCATCGTAGCGACTAGGATGATGCGCAAAATCTCCCCTCCGTGGTTCTCTCTATCTGTGATATCTCGCACCGTAGCTCCTCTGTCGGTGCGATATCGCCTTCTGTCAATACGATATCTCCTATAGGACGGCCCAAAGTGACTCTCAAGGTCCAAATGGTTTCTCATTGGGAGGAATAAATCGGCTAACCTCCAATAGGGTGTTAAACAACCTTACATGAACTTCACAGTTTGACACACTCACATCACTATACTTAACTTACTGAATAAGTATACTGAAAGCACTTAACAGAGTGACTATTACTATGTGAAACAAGCACTGATAACTTCATAAGCAGACACTTGATACATTTAAACTTTCCTTTAACCTTCTATAATGCTGTAACTGAATGAGAACATATAGAAATTTACTAACTGATATACGGCATTCATGTAATAGATAACATATAGCAACTAAGTAAAGCACAATCACATGAAGCAATCACATAACACGCTGATTTTACATGGTTCACTTCCAGGGTAGAAGCTACATCCACGGGAACTGGTTTATATATTATAACTTGGGAGAGTAAACACAGTTCTGCTGCAACCTCATATGCAGCTGAGATATTCTGGGTAACTCTGCGCAAACCGCCAAGAGCCCTTCTCTCTTAGATCTCTTCTCTTCTTATATTGCTTCTCTTACAATATACTCTTCCTCTCTCTCTTTCTCTCTCTCAATCCCTGCGGATTGTTACATACATACTCTAGCAGTCAGCTACTGGTTATAGTAAGATACTATAGACTGAATAACAGAACCAGACCTCGGCTCTTCTATAATACAAAGATCTATGAGCTAGCAGATCATCGACTATCTAAATGGATAATTATCTAACTGACTAACTAGCTACTAGCTAACCTTTTACAATACAAAATACATCCCTTTATAGGCGGCCCAAAGGTATCACCATTACAAAACTGTGGGCCTCTCCCAACAGTAACGCAAAAACCCTAACTGTGATCGTCGATCTATCTGTACTCAAGCTGCTGCTTTCCATCACACCACAGCTTCCTGCAGTCTTCCACGCTTCCCGGCGCTGACCGTGGCTATCGGCGCCGCTTCCTTTTCTATCCTTTGTCTTCAATACCTCTGCCTCATTGATCCTTTTCCTTTATGAGGGTAGCTGAGCCCTCCTATCTTTGCCACTGCCTTAAGTGCAGTGGTTGAGCTTTCTCCTCTCGACCGCTCAGGTACTATTACCTTTGACTTACTCATTCCAAAACAACAGCTTTTCCTGTAGTTGCGGGACCCTACTCCAACAGTCCCCTAACACTTACTTGTGGCTCGTCCCTGAGCCACTAACAGCTGGTTTCTCCTACTATAGCTTTTCCTTGCCTTCTTGCGTAGTCCTTGTGAATCTCTGTCGAAGTCCTGCGACTTCTCTTTCCATAGATTCGACACACACTTGTGTCGTTTCAAGCATAGCTTAACTGATTCTTGAATCTTCTGTAAATCTAGTTCGTAGGTCTCTCTTATGTTCAGTGATCGGCTCGTCTTTCTGCTTCTCTATAGCTAAGACTTTGATGACATCTTCTACATCCTGCGCTTGACTCTTCATCCTTGGCGGCTGTCTGACCTCTGATGTACCTAATTTCACAACCTTGGGTGGCGTCGTCATAGAAAACTAGAGGCCACCACTCTGGAATTGTCTCACAATGTCTTCTAAAGGTTCCTCCTCAGATAGAACCCACTCGGTACAATACTCTGGATAGGCAATAGCTGCGAAATTAGGGAAAACTAGCACTCTGTAACTAGGGTATCTCTGCACAAGGAAAACTCTACAACTTGCTCTATAGCTCTCTGAAATTTCCAAAGTAACCCTTCTGGATGGATGATCTTTATATTTATAGCAACGGTGATACTTTGTGACTCAATGGTCCTGTAGAATAGACTTGTCGGCAGTATTAATTGCATAGACAAGACAACACCCATCATTTTGATCCTCATTAATTGTTGAAATATGATCAAATTTCCCTCGAAACGTGTGCAGGCGCCAGTCTTGTTGAAGATTTTACTAAATTAGGAAAGATCATTATATTGTTGCCAAATCTAGGGCAACAAATACCTGTCGTATTTGAATTAACTACTTATCAGAGGTGGAAGTAACTGGCTCTCTATTCTTTTTCAACACTGGCTACGTGGCACAAGGAAACATCACCTTGCTGCGATGCCTCACCGCATCACCTGCGCAAACAACTTACTCAATTTTTTTTATTTTTTTTTAACCGCAAGCATCCTATGACTTGCACAAAATGAACCATCCTCATGTGATTCCTTGTACTTAGAATATCTTCCGGTGTGGACTAATTCCCGGTGTGATGCCTCCTTTCAACTACACTGGGCATCTGCACTTCCATACACTGTCTGAGTTAGGCCTGAGAGGTGGGGTGGCTATCACTATAGAGCTTGATTCTGCTGCCATTAATCAACATGGGAAGAAGCTCCCCGTTTAGTTTGATGAGTTGAACGACACCTCCTTCTGTAACTTGCTGAATCTGATATGGCCCCAACCAATTCGTCTTGAACTTTCTCGTGCCTTCTACACTTTCTGATGGAACCCTGCGATGAATCTGTCTTCCTCTAAGGCAAGCAGCTGTGCTAGTCTTTCATTCATCGTGTCTATATCAGCCATCCTGGTGATTTGAGCAATTCTTAAACTGGGAATAATATATTCCATAGGCATAACAGCCTCTTGTCCATACACCAAGATAAAAGGTGTGTGCCCTGTAAGTTTCTTGCATGTAGTTCTATAATACCATAATACAGCATTAACCCTGAGGTCCCAATCATTTCTTTGGTTGTTATAGACCTTGGTAAGAGCATTTTCTAGAATCTTGTTAAAGGCCTCCACCATACCATTAGCTTGTGGGTGGTAGGGTGTGCTCTTATGGTGTTGTATCTAGAATTCCTCTGTCAAGGATTCAATAGTGCGATTCAAAAAATGTGTGCCTTGATCGCTCATCAAAATTAATGGACATCCAAATCTATTGATGATGCTTCCAAAAATGAACTGTGCAGCTGTAGCAGCATCACAATTCCTTACTGCTTTCACCTCTGCCCATCTGGTGAGGTATTATGTTCCTGTGATGATGTATCTCACACCCATTCATTTTTTTGGTGGGTTGATAGGACCCACAAAATCTATAGCCCATTTTTCAAATGTGCGCAGTGTGATCTGTGGTCGCAGCAGCATTTCATCTTTTCGCGAAGGTTTTCCTACCCTATGGAAGATATCACAGCATCTATAAAACTCCTTAGTATCTTTGTGTAAAGTAGGCCACCATAATCTTGCAGCTAAGATTTTCTAAGCAGTCAGCTTTCTTGTGAAATGACCTCCTGTGGCACCTGAGTGTGCTTCTCTGATAATGGCCTCTTTCGCATGCGGCATAACGCATCTGCGCAGGACTTCATCTGGACCTAACTTGTATAAGTGCCCTGCAATCAATGTGAAGTCTACTGCTTTCAAAACTAGTTGTTTCTTTTGATGCTTAGTAAACTCAACAGTTTCCCATCCTGTGGTGAGAAAGTGAATGATATCAGCGTAGTACTCATCTGCGATCTAAATAGCAAACAATTGCACATATGGAAAATTGTCCTCTAGGTTACATGGTTCTTCTCCTGAGTGTATCCACGATAGATGATCAGGTCTAGCATTTAATCTTCCTGGTTTTACAATGATTTCAAAATCATACTCCTGAAATAGGAGTAACCATCTACAGATTCTTCCCCATAACACTGGCTTATTGACCAAGTACTTTAAAGTGGAATTTTCAGTAAACATCTTGAATGAGGCACCCAATAGGTAGTGCCTAAACTTCTGTAGAGCATACACCATAGCTAAACCTTCTCTCTCTGTAGTGGTGTAGTTCTTTTCTGCAGTGGATAGTTTTCTACTTGAGTATGCTATAGGGTGATCGATACCCCCTTCTCCTGGCTGGGTTAAGACGATCCCCAGTGCGATGCCAGATGCATCCACATGTACATGAAATGGCTTGGTCCAGTCTGGAAATACTAAGATGGGTGTTGTAACCATATTCTCTTTAAGAGTGTCTAGACTTTGCTGGCATTCCTCATTCCATAGGAATTTGACGTCTTTATTTAACAGCTTTTCCATAGGTGCTGTGATCTTTGCATAACCTTTGATGAATTTTCTATAGTACCTAGTATGACCAAGTACTATCCTTAATTGCTTGATTGAGTTGGGTGTTGGAAGATTTACAATGATGGAAATATTTGCAGTATCTACCATCAAGCCTTGTCTGTAAACAATGTGACCCAACAAAATACCAAATGGCGCACAAAATATACATTTTTTTAAGTTCAGAGAAATATGGTACTACCTACATTTCTCTAACATCGGTCTTAAATATCCTATGTGCTTGTCGATTAATCCAAATACAGTCCAGTCATCAAAATAAACCTCTAGGGATTTATGGATGTATTCTTTAAATACAGCAACTACTACTCTTGAAAAGATAGCTGGTGCATTTTTAAGACCAAAGGGAATTACCATATACTAGATTGAGCCCCATTTTGTCGCAAAAGTGGTCTTATATCGATCTTCTGGATGGATTCTGATCTGGTGATAGCCTAAAAAGACATTAGTGAAGGAGTAGACCTCCTGTCCTCCCACATTGTCTAGCACTTCATTAGTAAAGGGTGTCGAGAATGGGTCATGAAGTGATGCATCGTTGAGTTTACACAGATCGACACAGATTCTGATTTCTCCTTTGGTTTTCTTTTCTTGCATGACCATGGGACTAACCCATTCACTTTCTTCTACAGGCTCGATGATGCCTACTTCTAGCATCTTATCGATCTCATCCTTAACTTTTTCTTTATACCACGGATTTAATCTGTATGGACGCTGTTTGAATGGCCTAGCATCCTCTTTCAATGGTATTCTCATTACTCCTAGATCTCCTACTATTCCCTTCATTTCTATAAACTTAGTGGGGAATAAGTCCTGATAGTCGTGTAACAGATATGCAATGTGTGCTACCGTTTCATCGTCCCAATAGTCTCCAATAGAGGCAAACTTTGGTTCTGTGTCTGTGCCAATATTGATCTTTTTAATCTTGATGGGGTTTGTGATAGCTGGAATCTATGGCTTTGGTCCATCAACGTCGTGAGTCCCTTCTGACTCCAGAATGTTGATGCTGTGAGGATCCTTATCCTCATCCTCTGGTTCTATTGCAAATTTATAACACTTGATTTCATCTTCTAACTGGATGGCCCACTCGGGTTGAGTATGTACTAATAGGGTATAGTTCTCAAGTATCTTACTCTTTATGATGTCTAGAGCCTGATCAATACTTGGATACTCAGATTCAAAAGAAAACGTGAGTTAAAAGTTGTCTATCATAAGTGGCCATGTAATGGTTCCTCTGCACAACTCGGTCTCAGTGTACCAGTTCTTTGGAATTTGGTCTAAAGTATGAATGAATATGTGAACCCATTCATCCTCCAAAATGTCTGACCAATTCTGTTCACACATTTCAATATGTGACCTGGGGTCACTTTCTCTTATGTACCTCTGCTGGAGATACTCCTTGTTATTAGAAAACCTGATTGCCATCAATCTCTTGAAGTCATCCCATGATGCAATATGTTCTCTATGTGCCTGCCACCATCTTGTAGGTGTGGCTCTTACTACAAGGTCAATGATTGACATCCTCTGCTCCTGAGGAATTTCCTGTTCAAACCGTTCTAAAAATTCATTGACGTCTGCTAAGCCATCAAATGATGGTGTATCCCTAATTTCTACGCCAATCCATCATAGTGACTTAGTCATAAACGCACATCTGCGAGTTGAGACTTCGTAAAGTCTGTTCTGCTAGTTCTCTAGGCCAACATCCGAGTCTAATGCGCATGAGCTGTCGCATCACCAACTAATGTTCCCTTCTACAGTTGGATTGATGTAATCACTTTGATTAGCCATCATCTGATAGAGGCTATCCATATTACGTGCCTCATCCTTAATCGGATAGGTTCAATATATCTGGGACCCTGAAAAGGATCCAACAGTGCGATGAACCGAATCTGATTGTCCTCGAAGGTCATCTATCTCTTTTTTAAGTCGATAACAACCATGTTACCGATTTCACAATCAATACCTAGTAGCGCTGGGTACGGTCTACTATCGCCAATGATTTCTATAACTTCAAAGTCCACAAAGCTGCGAACACCATCAATGTCAAATGGCACCTGTGGTAATCGACCTAGTGGCAATACCCGCTGCTGATTGGCTAGTCTCAGATGGATAGGTGATCTGGATAAATTAGGGCTACCCATCTGTTCCCATGTCTGCTTAGTCAGAACATTAACTTCCGATCCTAAGTCTAGGATTACCTCATCCATTTCAAACTCTCCAACTTGTGCTGTGAGTCGCATCTCTCTTCATGTTCTTAGATATCCCATAATATTATGAACAACACACTGCACACTGCTCATAGAAGAAGATAGATGACACTGATCTATGATGCACTGAAGCTCTTCGATAGCTTTCTCATTTCTCACGAGTTTTAAGCAACTCCGCAGGAAGGATTGTACACTTCCTGTCGACTCATCCTCCTTGTATGTTCCCGATGTGGTAGCCTGCGATATCTGAACAGGGCTAATGCCACATGGTGTTTTCTATGGTACGCCACTAGACAGCTGTACCTACGATCCTGATTGTGTAGGGTCATTAAAGAAAGTCTTAGCTTCCTGAAATGTTTCTTTATTCTTCTGTAGGTTAAGTGGTGTTGATTTAGTAGTGGATTTGCGCACCCACTCTGGACCTGTGTTCTTTTCAGTATCTGGCGATGTTCCACTGGTGGAAGCACCGCTACGAGTCATAATGTTGACTCTTGGTTCTAGTTCCTTCTGCTCCACAGCAATAAGCTGAATGTTCTGGTGTACTGATGGCTTAGGTTTTCTGATCTTGGCTATCAAGATAGGACATTCTTCTATAGCATGATTGTAAGATTTTCAATAGTTACATGTGGTAGTAGGGCTCTGACAGTCCCTAGCATAATGTCCTACAAATCCATAGTTGTAACAAGTGATCGGTCCACGACCACGGCCAAAGCCTTCACCACGGCCAAAGCCTCCTCCACGGCCTCATCCTCTGAATCCTCCTCCTCGACCAACCTAAGCCGGTTCTTGTTGTGGTCTTGCTGCTGAACCTGGTGTATCTGATTAGACTCTGTATAAGTCATGTTTTCTCTCGACCATGAGATCATAAGCTCTACAATTATGTTCATCATGTCCTACATATTTCTTAAGTAAAGGGCATTGCTGAGGTAGGTGTTTTCTTGTTCTGCATAGTTCACACCACGGCCCTTGCATCTGTGCTAAGGGGTTAGGAGCCCTGCTTGCTAGATATTCAACAAATACTGGACATTTATCTTTAGTATGGCCTTGTGCTTTACACTTTATACACCATATTTCTTGTGCAATCTCTTTTCCTTTCTTAATCTCATGCATTTGTAAGGTGAGATTAGCTAACTGGTTCTGTAGGTTTGTCATACCTGTACTGGTCTCAGCTAGAGGTGACGCCTCTAGTTTCATTGCCATATCCAACACGTCATCCTGTGTCTGGAGTTTCTGCTGCATCAGTGGTAGTCTGATGTGGGGGAGCAGTGCAGCTATAAACCATTCCTTGTGCTGCTCCGGTGCAAACTCAAAGCTAACTTGGTCTATAAGGTCTTTGAATTTCTGATCAAAGTCCCAATTGACTCTGTAGGTGACTGTTTAATGCCTTTGAGCTCTGTAATGCACTATGTCTCAAACTTAGGTTTCTTAAATTCTTTGATCATGGCGGTCCTGATCTGTACGAGCGTTCTAGGTACCGCTGAGGTATACTTCATATACCATGTTAAGGCTCATTCCCTAAGTGTGGTGACCAACTGTACAATTTTAATATTATCGTCTTGGATCCCTTTAATGGTCCACATGGATTCACATAGAAACCAATTCTTCTCTGGGTCTTCTGCCCCTGTACCCTTAAAGGTAGGTAGCTTCATATCATCCCCCATTCCATTTCTACATGGTGGATGCTGATTTGTTGTGTTACTACCACTCAGTGGTGTAGATATAGGTGATGTAGCGGTAGTATATACTGTATGTGAGCTACTATATGGAGTTCCTACGGGATTATTCTGAGTCCTGATTGATTTCTGTGGAGTGTAAGGATGGTAAGAGATACCCCCTTCTGTTCTTTCTGTATTAGTGTGACTCTGTTCTCTAGTGTTGTCTGAATTGTTTTCAAAGACAGAAGATCTGAAATCTACTTTATATTTCTTTCCACTACGTGTACGTCCAATTTCATCAAAGTCACTTTCAAACTCTTGTGACATTACACTTACTGAACTTATACATCTGAATATATATCGAGTACTCATTTTTCATGTAATAGCATCTTAATGGACAACTTTAAAGAGTTCAGGTACTTACCACGATATCCTTGGAAGAAGTACCGCTCGGCTTCATTGAAGCGTTTTCTCTATTCGATTGCAAACTCTGTGATGAAGCCTTTGAGCACACTCGCAAGCCAGAAGTGTACTACTCATGAAATGGGATTATCAATGCTCTTGACAGTATGAATTAGTTCCGGTGTCCAGAAAATGTTCCTTTTCTTCTTGAATATATGCTGATTAGTCAACTTTGATAACCAGTCGTACAACTCATTTCCATAGGTCGCAAAAAATATCGTATGTATATCAGTGAAGATATGTTTTTGTAACCAGTCCTCTATACTCAACGTAGGACTCTTGTTTTCTATCACAGCAAATTCTCTTTCTATAGAATCAACCCACTAGTTGAGTTCTTATTTAGTAGGATGACAGCAGAACATTAGCTCTTAGTTTGTTAAAAATCAGTAGCAGAACCATTTGTTGGTTACTATGGGCAGACCCGGGTTTACTTATAATGTACCAACAACACCCCTAACTCACTGGCCCTTTCGGCAATAGACAACAGAGCAGCCTGAAGTCTCACTCGAAGTGATCTTAGATGGGTTGGGTAAAGACTCAAGTGTCCTTAACCATGTTCTATAGCATCCTGGTGTCCCGCAGCTCTTCTTAGCCAGCGAGTTCTTTCTGTAAGTTGCAGTTCTCCCTTCCTCCTGGACTCTGATAGGGGGAGGACTCCTATCGCATCGTAGCGACTAGGACTATGCGCAAACTCTCCCCTCTGTGGTTTTCTCTATCTTTGATATCTCACACCGCAGCTCCTCTGTCGGTGCGATATCACCTTCTTTCAATGCAATATCTCCTATAGTACGGCCCAAAGCGACTCCCAAGGTCCAAAGGGTTTCTCACTGGGAGGAATAACTCGTCTAACCTCGAATAGGGTGTTAAAAACCTTACAGGAACTTCATAGTTAGACACACTCACATCACTATACTTAACTTACTGAATAAGTATACTGGAAGCACTTAATAGATTGACTATTACTGTGTGAAACAAGCACTAATAACTTCATAAGCAGACACTTGATACATTTAAACTTGCCTTTAACCTTCTATAATGCTGTAACTAAATGAGAACATATAGACATTTACTAACTGATATATGGCATTCATGTAACAGATAATAGATAGCAACTAAGTAAAGCACAATCACATGAAGCAATCACATAACACACTGATTTTACGTGGTTCACTTCCAGGGTAGAAGCTACATCCACGGGAACTGGTTTATATATTATAACTGGGGAGAGTAAACATAGTTCCACTGCAACCTCATATGCAGCTGAGATCTTCTGGGTAACTCCGTGCACACCGCTAGGAGCCCTTCTCTCTTAGATCTCTTCTCTTCTTATATTGCTTCTCTTACAATATACTCTTCCTCTCTCTCTTTCTCTCTCTCAATCCCTACGGATAGTTACATACATACTGTAGGAGTCAGCTACTGGTTACAGTAATATACTATAGACTGAATAACAGAACCAGAGCTCGGCTCTTCTATAATACAAAGATCTATGAGCTAGCAGATCATCAACTATCTGAATGGCTAATTAGCTAACTGACTAACTAGCTACTAGCTAACCTTTTACAATACAAAATACATCCCTTTATAGGTGGCCTAAAGGTCTTTCCATTACAACACTATGGGCCTCTCCCAACAATAACCCAAAAACCCTAACTGTGACAGTCGGTCTATCTGTACTCGAGCTTCCTCTTTCCGTCACACCACAGCTTCCTGCAGTCTTCCACGCTTCCCTGGTGCTGACCGTGGGTACCGGAACTGCTTCCTTTTCTATCCTTTGTCTTCAATACCTCGGCCTCGTTGCTCCTTTTCCTTTATGAGGGTAGCTAATCCCTCCTATCTTCGTCGCTGCCTTAAGTGCAGTGGTTGAGCTTTCTCGTCTCGGCCGCTCAGGTACTGTTACCTTTGACTTACTCATTCCAAAACAGCATCTTTTCCTGTAGCTGTAGGACCCTACTCCAACAATGGTTCTGACATGGCCATAGGAAGAGTTCTTGGTCAAAAAGAGGGCCAATCATCTTATGCCATATATTTTATTAGAAAAAATATGACGCATGCTGAACTAAATTACACTGTTACTGAGAAGGAGTTTCTAGCAGTAGTCTACTCTATTAATAAGTTTCACCATTATATCACAGGATATGAATTTTTTATGCATATGGACCATTCTTCCATCATTTTTTTGATGAATAAACCAATTACCAATGGTAGAGTGACCAGATGGCTTCTTATATTACAAGAATTTAGTATCATTGTCGTCGATCGACCCGGTAGAGAAAATTTGGTAGCAGATTTCCTCTCTCGCATTCAACATGATGAGGGTGCTAAAACTTTTGATGATATTTTCCCTGATGAACATCTATTTGTTGTGTCTATTCAAACCCCTTATTTTTTAGACATTGTTAATTATTTAGCAATTGGGAAATTACCAAACCACTTTTATCCTCATGAGAAATTTTGAATTGTCATCCAGAGTTATAGTTACTCTTGGGTTGATAATGACCTTTTCTAGACCGGCCCAGATCTTATTATTCGACGATGTGTATGGGAGGATGAGATGACAGAAATCCTCTGTGCATGCCATGATGGGCCAAGTGGAGGACACTTTTCTAATAAGAAGACAACATACAAAGTGTTGCATTCTGGTTATTATTGGCCAAGTATTTTTAAGGATGCTGCCAGATATGTTAGATGATGTGATAGTTTCCAAATAATGGATAGACCTACGTCATAAGATGAGATTCCTTTACAACATCAGTTCTTGATTGAGCCTTTTGAGAAGTGAGGTCTTGATTTTGTAGGACCAATCTCTCCCATGTCCCATAAAAATAAGTATATCTTGGTTTGCATAGACAATATTAGAAGAAGCTCTGTAAAAAATCTGTTCTAAATGTTAATATAAGTTCTATTTTTGCTGTGTATACATGCTCTTGTTCCTTTGAGTGATTGATTGAAACACCACCCTGATTGCTAAGAGGGCCCCTCAAAAACTAGTGGTTTCCATTCCTATGTGTTCTTTTTATCTCCTTTCTCGCAGATAAGTAGTTTCTATTTTTGTTTTGTTTATGCAAATTGGTTTCCTGTTTGTTGATATCGTTAATTTCTTTGTTTCCTCTAGTTTATATTTCATTATGAACAATGTTGTGTTGTTAGTATAATTTAGATTTCTTGAATTAAAGTGATCATTTGCACATGTAGTTTGTTTCTAGCTTCCCTTTCAGTTTTTCCTCCTAGTTTTCTTTTCAGCTTAATCTCAAATGTTATGTTTGCAATTAGATAGAATTTAGTTAATTTAGTATCCTAGGTTTAGTTTGTAGTTAGAATTAGTTCTTTCAATTCTGTTTAATTATGAATTAGTTTCAGTTATATTCCATTTTGTTTCATTTCATAATATGAAATAGTCTTTTTACAACCCTAAACTAATACGAGTAATCTCTTTGTTAATTCAATTATTAACTAGGTTCAATTACTGTCCTTTATGCATTTTATTCTCATATGCATGAAATTAGCTGATATTTAGATCATCTAGGCCATTTATTTCCTAGTTTCCATTTTTTTCCTCATATTGACTGTCATTCAGACCGTCCGTTCAGACTGTCATTCAACCCTTCATCCTGCCTTTAATATTTCCGTTTTGTTTTTAAGCCTGTTTAAAGTTTTGTTTCTTTATTTTTTGAATTATGTTCTATTTTGTAATTAGATAATGGTTATATCTATAATTAGGATCTTAGTATAGATCATTTAAAGTATCTATCAAGTTCGATCCCTATCTATCACCCCCTTTACCTTCGTATGTTTTGAAGTGTGTTTTGTTCTGTCTCTTTTGTTTCTGATTTCTTCATTGGTAATGATTAGTAATTATATCTCTAGTTTAGTTTAATTTGTCTTTTTGTTTATGGTTAGACATTTTAATTTCTAGCTAAGCACACTAGTACTTTGTAAATTGATCATAGCATAGGACATGTTCCCTTCACTGTGTGGTTACTGAAAAGATTTGTAGAATAGGATTTAGAGGAGTTTTATTTATTTAGTTTCTACTTGTTTCTAAGTCATATTCCCCTCACATGTGTTTCATATAAGAGTAGTATACCTTTAAATTTCAAGTAATTGCTAAAAGATTTTTGTTTCTTAATAGATTAGTTGTTCATAATATATTTTCCTTTAAAGTCATTTTCTTATGGAATAAACAACAATGTTTACTATCATCTGTAATTGGACACTACTTAGTCTACATATATTTGTGGAAGTTAAGTTAGATCTATTCCCATTTAGTTTCTTTACTTCTTTTGAAATCCATTTTGATACACCTACTTCTCCAGTACTGATAACCATGAATGCATATCCTTAGAACAATCAAGGAGTGTGGAGCCATATAAATTGGTTCAATCACTGTATATTTGTCAAACCACCTGTATAGTTTAGTTATTAGGTTTCTTAGATTAATCAAATAATCACAATATTATCTTCTGTAAGAGTTCTAAATTTATTCCAAACCTTTCTAATTATCAGATTGAGAAGCACAATAGTTAGTACACTGCAAAGGAGTAGCTTACTTTCTTAGAATAGTGTTATTTATAAAATACATAGTTTATGATTGATAGAGTAGAGTAGTATAGCTCGATACTGCTCTAATCTAGTAAACGTGTTCCAGCCTAATTACCTTAGTAGTTGATTTTCTATAGTTTGACTCGGTTTTTCATTTTGCAATATCTTTTCATCTTTTCTTTATTAAAATATTTCCACAACGCCATAGGTACCCCTCTACCTTTGCATATACTTTTTGTCAACTCTAAGTTTACAAACCTTGGTCGATAATTAAATATTTGGTGAATTAATTAAGACATTATAATACCCAACAATTTTACACTAGTCATCAAGCGCGGAAATATGTAGTAAACAAACATTTACAGCATGGAAGAATCTGTTGCTGGATTTTACTATTCCAAGAATTTTAGTTTGAAGTTGTAGTTCGAATAGGAAAGCTAAATGTCGTACCCGACCACTTGTCATGAATTGACATGGGGGAGGAATCGACAAGAGTTGAAGATGATCTTCTAGATGCACATATGTTTTGAATAGAATATGTACCAGCAAAACTAGAAGAAACAACTCAATTCTTAGAGAATGGTCAAGCACCTGAAGGTATGAACACTAAAAAGAAACAAATTTTTACTAATGAAAGCTGCACCTTATAGTCTAATTAACAGATTCCTATATAAAATGGGCTTGGATGAAGTACTGCATCAATTTGTTTTATAGCATGAAAGATAAAACATAATCCATGAGGCACACTATGGCCAAGCTGAAGGACATTTTCAGTTAGACATGACTACTAAAAAGATCCAACAGTCAGGACTCTGGTGGTCGACATTATAGAAGGATTGTCAAAATTTTGTTATTAAATGTGATCACTATCAACATTTAGGTCGAACTTCACCTAGTACTGAGATGCACTTAATATCAGTAAATCCAAGTTTAACATTCAAAATTTGGGCTATCGACTTTAAAGGACCATTTCTAGTTCCAGCAAGAAACACAGGTGCATGCTACATCATAACAGCAGTGGAGTATGTTACTAAATGGGCAGAGGTAGAAACTATCGAAACCTGTTCGAGTGAAGTAGCTGCCAAATTCATATATGAAAATATAATTACTAGATTTGGTTGTCCATTAACTCTAATCAATGGACAAGGATCACATTTCCTCAACAGAACTATTGCAACATTGAAAGATCTTTTTAAAATCGACGACAGACGAATCACAACCTATCATCCTTAGTCTGATGGGGAAATAGAATCATTTAAAAAAACCTTAATATGAGGATTAACGAAAATGTGCATGTTGGTTTCTAAACTGGGAAGACCCGGGTTTACTTTACTGTACCAACAAAACCCCTAGCTTACTGGCCCTTTCGACGACAGACTGCAGAGCAGCATGAAGTCTCACCTGAAGTGATCTTGGATGGGTCGGCTGAAGACTCAGGTGTCTTCAACTAGGTTCTATAGCATCCTATTGGTTCATGACTCTTCTTCACCAGTGGGATCTCTCTGTGAAAGAGATCCCTCCTTCTAGCTGGCGCTGGTAGGAAGAGGACTCTTATCGCATCACAACTTCTATGGTGATACGCAACTTACTCTTCCGCTCATCTCCTTCCCTGTGATATCTCACACCAAATCTCCCCAGATGATGCGATATCTCCTTTCTATTTTGTAATATATCCTATAATGAGGCTTAATATGCGTAACAGCTCTTGAGGTCCTGCGACCTCCTTCCTAGGTCTACTAACTATGTTGACCTTCACAAGAGTGTTAAACCACGTCACTTAGACCTATATAGTTTAACACGCTAACATCAACTATGCTGAACTCATGGAACTCATATACCGGAGTCACTTAACACTGTAACTGTCAAGCTGTTATGAACTAAGCACTGATAAACTCATATACAGGCTACTTGATACCTTCAACTTGCATTTAACCCTCTATGTGCTATAAACTGAAGCATAACATACATACATCCATCACTTGATAAGAAACATTCATGTAACATATAAAAAATAACACATAAGTAAAGCACAAACACATGAAATAGTTTCACAACACATGGATTTTACATGGTTCACCTCCAAGGGGGAAGCTACGTCCACGGGAACTAGTTTTTATATTATATCTTGAGAGAGTAAACACAGTTCCGCTGCAACCTGATATGCAGCCTTGAGATCTTCTGGGAAACTCCACGCACACAACCGGGAGCCCTTGTCTCTTAGTTATCTTCTCTTATATTTCCTTCTCTTACAATATACTCTTCCTCTCTCTCTCTCTCCTTCTCTCAATCCCTGCTGATTGTTACATACTGGTTACAGTAATATAATACAGATGGATTAATAGGACCAGAGCTTGAATCTTACAATACTGATACTCTAGAGACACTTGGCTAGCTAAATGACTCAGTGGCCACCCCACGTCTAACTATCTAAGTAGCTACCCAATTGTCTAACCTTTTACATTACAAAATACATGATTGTATAGGCATCCCAAAGGTCTCGCCATTAGAAAACTATGGGCCTTTCCCAACAGTAACCCAAAAACCCTAACTGTGACATTCGATGCATCTGTACTGTGGGCTACCGCTTATCGTCACACCACGGCTTTCTGCAGTCTTCCATGCTTCTCGGTGCTGATCATGGGTATAGGTGTCGCTTCCTTGGTTTCTCCCCTTCTATCCTTCATCTTCAATACCTCGACCCGTTGCTCCTTTTCCTTTATGAGGGTATTTTATCCCTCCTATCTTCACCACTGCCTTGAATGTAGTGGTTGAGCTCTCTCTTCTCGACCGCTCAGGTATTGTCTTCTTTGACTTCCCTGTCCTGATCTAGTAGCTTTTCATGTAGCTGCGGGACCCTGCTCCAACAGTCCCATAACACTTGCTTGTGGCTCATCCCCGATCCACTAACAGCTGGATTCTCCTGCTGTAGCTTCTCCTTGGCTTCCTGTGAAGTCCTTGTGAATATCTCTCAAAGTCTTGCAACTTCGTTGTTCATAGATTCGACACACTCTTGTGCCGTTTCAAGCATAGCTTGACTAATGCTAGAATCTTCTGTATCATCCATTTCATAGGTATCTCTTACCTTTCCTTCCCTTATTGTCACGCTCTCGGTCTCGTCGCTTGCAAGACCTTCCATCCTTTTTTTTTCTACCAGAAGGATTCAAATCCCTGGTATACCATTTGTTGGTTTCTGAACTGGGCAGAATTGGGTTTACTTTACTATACAAACAAAACCCCTAGCTCACTGGCCCTTTCTGCGACAGACCGTAGAGTAGCCTGAAGTCTTACCCGAAGTGATATTGGATGGGTCGGCTGAAGACTCAAGTGTCTTCAACCGAGTTCTCTAGCATCCTATTGGTTCACGAATCTTCTTCACCAGCGGGATCTCTCTAGGAAAGCGATCCCTCCTTCTAGCCGGTGCTGGTAGGAAGCGGACTTTTATTGCATCGCAACTTCTATGGCGATGCGTAACTTAATCTTCTACTCAGCTCCTTCCCTGCGATATCTCACACCATAGCTCCCCTGATGATGTGATATCACCTTTCTATTTTGTAATATATCCTATAATGAGGCTCAATATGCGTAACAGCTCTCGAGGTCCTGCAACCTCCTTCCTAGGTCTACTAACTCTGTTGACCTTCACAAGAGTTTTAAACCACATCACTTAGAACTCTACAACTTAACGCGCTAACATCAACTACGCTGAACTCACGGAACTCATATACCAGAGTCACTTAACACTGTAACTGTCAAACTGTTATGAACTAAGCACTGATAAACTCATATACATGCTACTTGATACCTTCAACTTGCGTTTAACCCTCTATGTGCTATAAACTGAAGCATAACATACATACGTCCATCAACTGATAAGAAACATTCTTGTAACAGATAATAGATAACACATAAGTAAAGCACAAACACATGAAATAGTCGCACAACACATGGATTTTACGTGGTTGACCTCCAGGGGGGAAGCTACGTCCACGGGAACTGGTTTTTATATTATATCTTGAGAGAGTAAACACAGTTCCGCTGCAACCTGATATGCAGCCTTGAGATCTTCTGGGAAACTCCGTGCACACAACCAGGAGCCCTTATCTTATATTTACTTCTCTTACAATATACTCTTCCTCTCTCTCTCTCCTTCTCTCAATCCCTGCGGATTGTTCAATCCCTGCATATTGTTACATACATGCTCAAGGATCCAGCTACTGGTTAGAGTAAGATAATACAGATGGATTAACAAGACCAGAGCTCGACTCTTACAATACTGAGACTCTAGAGACACTTGGCTAGCTAAATGACTCAGTGGCTACCCCACGTCTAACTATCTAAGCAGCTACCCAATTTTCTAACCTTTTACATTACAAAATACATGCTTATATAGGCGGCCTGAAGGTCTCACCATTACAAAACTATGGGCCTTTCCCAACAGTAACCCAAAAACCCTAACTATGATAGTCGGCGCATCTGTACTATGGGCTACCGCTTACCGTCACACCATATATTTTTGCAGTCTTCCACGCTTCTCAGCGCTGATCGTGGGTATGGGCACCGCTTCCTCGGTTGCTCCCCTTCTGTCCTTCGTCTTCAATACTTTGTCCTATTGCTCCTTTTCCTTTATGAGGGTAGCTGAGCCCTCCTATCTTCACCGCTGCCTTGAATGCAGTGGTTGAGCTCTCTCTTATCGGCCGCTCAGGTACTGTCTTCTTTGACTTCCCTGTCTCGATGTAGCAGCTTTTCCTGTAGCTGCGGGACCCTGCTCCAACAATGCAACACTGACAAAGACGGCTAGGATGAAAAAATTCCTGCTATATTATGGGAACATAGAACAATGTACAAGCGATCTACATACCAAACACCATTTAGACTAGTCTATGGAAAAGAAGCAGTCATCCCCCTATGCTTTCGATGATAGACACCAGTGATAGCCGACATACTACATATTAATGTCGAAGAACAGAAGAAGGACCGACTAATGCAACTAGTTAAGCTAGAAAAAAACCAACTAATTGCTATACAAAATCAGGAAATCCAAAAGCCACAACAGAAAGGATGGCATGATCGAAATATCAAAAACAAGAACTTGTTGATTGGAGATCTTACGTTGTTGTATAACAGTTCGGTGGAAGGAAAACCAAAGAAAATGCATATAGAGTGGATGAGACCCTATATCATTGAAGAAATCAATGCCAATGGATCATTCCGNCGGTTCCATAACTGTTAAACAAAATCCTATAAAACCATTAAAAACTCAAAACAACAGAAAGAATCCAATGCAGCAAGACCACAATGACAAGAAATCATGAAGGAAGTAACATAATACAATTCGATAGAAACAACAACTGACATTATTGACATACCTACTACCGACCATACAACCGACATTTCCATCATCATGCACATCGACAAGAGAATCAAATGGTCCAATCAAGCCATCATGACTATACACAGAGGGAGCACCAAAATAAGAGCACATTAAAAGAGCTATCATTAGAGTGTCCTTTTCCATCATATCCACCATCAATACATCCATCGAAAATATCACCTCCTGCGCCACCTATAAATACCACATCGGACGACAAATTCATATCATTTTATGAAGAGCTTGAGAGGTAGAGTTACCAGACTCCTGACAAAAATTTACCATTGAAAAAAATTGAAACCTACAAAATGACACCAAATAAAACCAGATCTACGACCACCAAATCAAAGGAGTTGTAGTCTGCTGCGACCCCATTGATAAAAAGATTAGAAAAAATCAGTAAGGAAAAAGTCCAGGAAACTTCTTGGGAGAGATTATGGGAAAAATTTAATAAATGGGCATATGTAGATAGAAAAATGAAAGAAGAAGCACATAAATTAAGATCCAGTACCATCATGAGCTATATCAATCCACCTATTATGGAGAACTTCAGGGAGATGAAAGAAATCATCGTAAAATTCATCATTAGCTAATATCACAATGGGAAGTTCTACTTTGATACACCTATTGAGATACCCGATGAAGTTATTTATAGGCTTACATGGATATCTAACAAAGGTGAGCATGTTCCCTGTCAGTCCAAAATCCTTCTTGGTTGAAAAGCTAATAGGTACACCGACTGGAAAAAAATATAAGGGGATGATAGTCGGTCAAACCAAGGCCACAACACCCAAGATGGTCATGAAAATTGTGTCTACAGGTCTAACCATTGTAGGTCGAGGGTGGGATTTGAGGCTCAACATGTTGGATGTTGTCAACTCTATAGCAAAATCGGGGAAAACCTACTGTTGGGCTCAATATGTAGCCAACATGATAAAAAACATATGTGTAAAATGTCAGGAAACGAGCGCAATGATCATGTTCCCTTCAATGATCATATGGATTTATATGTTCCACTTATGTCCTGTCAGAGACCCACATTTCCTAGAACCGACAAGATTCCATATGTGGTGCTTTAGGCCATTTTCAATGGTTAGAAACTCATAGGAACTCGAAGCAGCCAAAGTGCTGCTAGAAAATTGGTTTCAAAACTTAAAATTCCAAACATCCAAATGGAGGGTGCCTCAAAACATCCAAATATGTCTTCCATCGAAAATACACTTTCTATTGGAACTCAACCATACTGCATTCTGGTACATGCAAGGAGCTGTAGCGAAGGATACACAACTTGATTATTATCCAATAGTGGAGGCGATATTTAAAGAGTTGGCCCAACAATCCAACACTAAGCTATCTATACCAGCGATTCCAAAGAATACCAATCAACCAATTGTGGAACCCCTAACCGACCAGGAGAAAGAGGAAGATTATGAAGTACATCTTCATATCAACACTTTCACCTTGGAAGAAACCCCAGTAGAAGAGACAAGTACTCTTCAGATAGTAACAGTACCATAGAAAAATCAAGACCTTGTACTAATCAAACAATAGGAGGGGGAGGTTGAGTAGACAGATGAAGAAACATAGTCTGACAAACCTGAGTATGCTCTGACGAAGTAGAATCTCTGACAAATAGCTCAGGAAACAACCTATTCACAGAATAATAAAAATATTCTAGCAAAAGGGAAGGGAAAGTGCAAACTCATTCTTTAAGGAGATTCAAATGATGAAGAAGAGCTACTTTCCGGAGATGTCGACATCTTGGAGGATGCCTCTACGAATGAAACATCTGTCAAGAAGCATTTCAAACACTTCATAGAAGCAGAAGAAAAAAAAGCCAAATTTAAAAAGGTAAGAGTCGTTACCCCCCTTGAAGTTGACTCTATTGATTTAACTTCCACTCCTCCACCCCCATATCCAACTAGAATAATGCAAGAAGAGATACCAAACCCAACCAATGTTTCCTCATAAAACCCTTATAAAGATGTAATACCTAAAATACTCAAAGAGAAATTCGATAAAGATGATGACCTGCAGCAATTTATCAATGATCTTCCAAATATTTTCCATGATGCTCAGCAAATAAATACAACACATTCACTCACCGAGTCAAGATCTTCATGACAACTTCTCACCCAGCCACTCAGCTAACCACAAAAAGCATCCTGAGAACTGACAATTGTGGGAGTTATTAAATCATTATTCATAAGAAACCCCAACAAATCATCTCAAGTTGTCACTGTTAACCCAAAAAATCCCTCACTCAGTTCTACATGGCCTACACCACCCAAATACACCCATGATCAACCCTCGTATCACTCCATTAGACCCCCACACCCTAAAAAAGGCTTAAGAATGAAGAAAATGGCTTAAAAACCCGAAAAAGGAGCCTAAATAGCTCTCATAGGGGCTAAAGCCTCCAAAAAGGGGCTAAAACCCCTCAAAGGAGCCTAAAAACCTAAAACGAGATAAATTTAGGGAGGAAAGGGCTAGAATCCCAAAAAAGGGGCTAAAGACCTGACCAAGGGCTTCAAACCCTAAAAGTCCCCAAAAAATCTATAAAAGGAGGGGTGGGGGTCACTCTCAAACAACTCCTCTTTTGCATACTGTTATGTTGCCCATGGATGCCTTGAGACTCTTTGCCTCTAAAGCCACCCACATCCCCCTTTCTTCCAGTCATCTTCCCCATTGATCCATAGCTCCTTCATTATTGAGTGAGATAGGGAGGTGCTTCCTCCAGCCAGGGCATGGTGGCCCATTTCACCAAAGGAGAGGTATATCCTAGTTTTGCTTATGTATTTTCTTTAGTATCTTAGTTGTTTCTAACCAATATTTTTTTGCAGGTTTGCTTCTTATCTTGTTTTGCAGGTTTATTTATATTTAATAGTTGTTTGCAGGTTATTGGAAGTGGAACCCTAACAATTGTTTGCAGAGGGGCTCACTGCCATTGATTTTTGTTCCATTTTTCTTTCATGAATTTTCAAGTAGGAACCTACCCTTTCATCCTATAGATGGAAGGGAGCCATTCCTTCCCTTGTAGCAAGGAGAAATCCCTACTATAGAACTAGCGACCATACCAGGTTGATCCCATAGGACCCCTGGTTTAGTTTTTTGAAATTTCAATTTTTTTTAGTTTATGCCCTAGTTTTAAAATTTCTTTTCAAATATAGTTTAAATCCTATTTATTTTCAGTTTTTATTGTTGCCGAAGCCTCTGCAAGGAAAATCCAAGTCTGTTTTGGCCACAGTACAGGTTACTGTCAGTCGGATCTGACTCAGGATAAGAAAAACTCCAAATCTGAAGCAGGTCACACCTATCGGGCCTGAACAGGGGATGAGGTCACCCTCTTTCCTCTGAAAGGTGTGACTTCCTTCAGAAAGGCAGACCACTTCTATCTGTGAAATCTATGCGACCTCCTCGCCTGTTTCAGAAAAAATTTGGTGACCCCCTCGCCACATTTGGACCGAAATGTGTGGTCTGTCACCCAAAAGTTAATTTTTAAGTTATTAGGGACTGTTAGTGCAGCTCGACTGCCTCTGTCCAGCATAGTAGTTCCATTTTTGTTTTTGTTTTACTTTACTACAATTTCATGTACAAACAAAGTGTAAATTCAAAAAAAAAATTAATGGCTTAATGAATGTAGCTTAACTAAAATTGACATAAAATTAATAGTCTTGCTTACCGTTCCTCCTCTACCTGGTCATTACCCTTCGGGGTATTCTGGGATAAGACGAAGGGTACAACTCATATAGTAATAGGCCCTTCACTGAATATTGTTCAAAATTGTTAAAAACAGATGACTTGGAAGGTAGAGGGGGTAGAGAAGGAGGGCTTCTCATAGCGCTAAGTGTCCTCCCTGTTGACCAACCTTACATCTGGGAGGTGACTTGTGGATCTACGGATGGGCTTAGTCCCATTGTGTTGAGAGCCCAGAACCTTCTCTTAGTTGAAGAAGAATATAGGTGTAAGGTAGTCACCTAGTTAGGCCATCAACATTCAGGGTAAAAAAAATGGTATCTCTTTACACGATTTCTGTTTATTTACTACTTGTATTCATAATGATATGAACTCTATGACATATTCATAAACCACTTACATCCACCTGATAATAGAAAAATAGTAAGACATATACACCATACCACATAATCAACCCCACTCAGTTCATGACGCTGAGAAAGCCACTAAATTTGATTTATTTACACTAAGTTCAAAAATCTGTAGTCTTTGAGGACATAATTCCTTGATTTCCTTAACCATGGGAAGTACTTGGGATCATCCCAAAAACTCATTGTGAGCAGTACCACAAGAAACCCAAAGTAGCTGGCCGCTGAGAGGAATTGCCAAGTGAAACGGGAAACGACCCCCACCGATTGAGTAGAAACTCCCATGAGGAAAAAGCCAAGTGTTGTCTTCTGGTAGTCTTGGTGGCTGAGTGACCACCTACAACCAATAGGAAACCATTGAAACCGAGGTCCAAAATATCATTCCCACCAGATTAATACATAAATATAACACAATTGATCCCTCGTGCTCTTCCTCATGCCTAAGAGGCAAAAAAACACAATTCGAGACATTGAACCAACACCATTGAGACCATTCTTGATGACCCATCACACCTTCAGAAGGCCACACATCCTCTGATTCATATTCAAACCCATATCAGTCTGAACCAGACCTCCATACTACACCATCAAGCCCCATGGCTGGTGCAAATCTGGATCCATTTTTCGATATACCCATAGCTAGTGGACCCATGTCCACACCACAAATTATCACCAAAAACCCTACAGGTGGCCCCAGTACAGGCATGCAAACTGTCATCAGTCAACTTCCACCATCCATAGTAACCATTCAGGCTGTCCCACCTGCAACACTTATGGGCAGTGGAACCTCCATATACACTACCCCTCCTTTCACACATGGGGGTAGTGGCCCTTCCATTCACACTATCCCTCACATCACACTTGGGGGCATTGGCCCATCTACAATGTCACCAACAGCAACCCCAGCTATGTAGGTACATTATGCACATGCAAAACCCACCACCATACCTCGCCCATATCACATCAACCTGGGGTCAAATATGCCTTTCATGGCTCATCTTAACTTGCCTGATTTGTATTGATTGACAAACGACCCCATCCACTATCAAACCTTTTGGCCTCCCATGCCAACCAAACTGCCATCAGACATTCCCAAGTTTGAAGGTAAGGCAGGGGAGTTCCCCCAAAATCACATCATCACATTCCATCTATGGTGCTCATCAAATAGTATCTTAGATGATTCCATTAGGCTGAGGCTATTCCAATGCACCCTCACAAGTGTTGTGGCCAAATGGTACATTGAGCTACCACAAGCTAAGTACCTAGATTTCAACTCCTTAGCTTTCATGTTTCTGTAGTATTTCCAGCTCCCTGTTAGATAAGACAAAGGGGTGGAGATATTGTTGTCTTGCCACCAGAGCACCGTGACCCATATAACCGACCACATCCATGAGTGGAGGGAACATCATAGTTTGTGCAAAATCCAACTTGGCAACAGGATATTCTTGGATTGGTTTCTCCAAACCTTACTCCCACCCATAGCAAAGGACGTCACATCTAAATGTCCTCAATCTGAAGAGGAGGCCATACTGAAAGCCCAATAGTTTGACCTGATCTATGCTCAGTCTGGATACCTGTACACCATCATTCCAGATGCTCCCCACCCAGCTACCTCCTACCGGGATGCACCAGGGGCATCCCATGCTGCAGATGGCATCATAGGCTCAGTCTCTTAACAACCATAGCACCGTCTGACACCACCTATAGTTCCACCACAACCAGGAAACACTGCTAGTGTTGCTTACCAAAACCAAACTCTGGACTACGCCAGAATGATGTCCCAGTCCGGAGCAACAACTTCCTATGCACAACCTTTGCCACTGGAGTAGGCTCAAGACATGGCATGGCCAACAAAAAAGTACGCGAGGTAAATGCCCACATTTGTGGCACCGCAGCCCAGCCAAATTTATTATGCATGACCAGTGCAAGAGGTTTAAGCCCACACCCCTGCTCAACCCACTCCATTGGGACAAGTATTTACACAACAAAACCGTCCCAACCAGCTTGCCCCCAACAATAAATAAGGGAATGATAGAAATAATTGACCCCAAAACCAAGCTAATAATCAACCTCAGGGAGGTGGTCAACAACCAAACCCTCCCAACAATTTTGTAGAGAATCGACCCACCCAAAACCCCCCACAACCAAATGCACCTAGATGCAACGCCCTGTTATGCACAAACCAATCGTGCACACTCTGTGAGGTTTATGGGCACTACAAATTCGAGTGTCCCCTCATGGGTCGTGCTAAGTAGGCCATTCAAAATGAGGCCCAAAAGGCTGCCAATGCTATGAACCAAGCCCAACCCAACCCGGCACCACAAGGACCTCCCCCCATGGTGCTTCAAAACCCACTACCAGTCCAAAGATTGGTGGCAACCGCACCCCCTCCCAAGACCAATCCCAACGCTCCGGGGGCACCTCCCATGGTAGAAACAGGTGTCCACCACCTGCTAGCCATGATGAATGAAGAGGTTAACCTACAAACCAGACGGAATTAGTACGGTACCACCACCAAACCCTCTAACACATCAACGACATCAATGTCTAAAATAGTCAACTTATCTCTTCAGTTACCCCCTTCTCCCGCCCCCCCATATGACGCGTTTCCAATAATGCCACGGCTAGAGCTTCCATCAACTATAGCATCGTTGATGATTTGGCCCAAACACCAACGGCCATGCCCACTTTGGAGGTACTCAAAATGTTCCCAATGCAGCGGAAAGTGTTACTAGCCGCCCTTGGGGCCGTAGAACCCTTTGACCCCAAACTAATCACATTCGACACGGAGAATGGAGACCTGCGCATGCCATCTACCATCGCCTTGCAAATCCTGGTGTCTATCCAGAATTTGGTTGTGCACCGGTGCATAGTAGATGACCGGGCATCTACATGCGTTATGTCTACCCTAGTCTGGTAGAAACTTGGATCACTAATTCTATAAACATCTTCCACAACTCTGCGAGCTTATGATGGCCATCCCATTAAAACCCAAGGAATCCTCCCCCATGTCCCCATCACATTAGCCAGGAAGACAGTGCTGATCGACATAGAGGTCATTAACACTCCACTAGACTATAGCCTTCTCCTCGAAAGAAGTTATATGTACGCCATGAGATCAGTCGCATCAACTTTCTTCCATCTCATGATGTTCCCTCATGAAGGGAAGATCATGAAAACTGATCAACTCACTTATCATGATCCGCAATGGTTAACGAAACCCACCAACGTTATACCTGCCATCACCACCATTGAGCCACAAGGAATGAACACACACGCCAATGTTGTCCCTACAATCAACACCATGGTTGACAACACACCAACCTCTCCATTATTGAATGTGGGCCATGGGTTGTTTGCCGATACCACCATGATAGCTCATTTCCCCTTAGTGTCACTGCCACTGACACAAAATGAGACTGTAGACTTGTGCATGGTCTCATATAGCACCACTACACCCAAACAACAAGAGCAACCGTAACCCCAACCCCAACCACAACACCGTCAATAGCCACAACACCAACAACAGCTGCAATGTCACCCATAATAGTAGCATTACACATAGCCACAACCACAAACTCACCCCCACATACAACCATTAGGGATTTATTTGGGCTCATCTCTATTCCATACGATTCCCTTCCTCTTTCCTCTGCCTGGTGTCATGAGCAAGCCAGTAATGGCCATCTTAATCCTACCTAACTTTACACTGGGAATTTCGGTGTGGTATCTCAATCTACCAGTTCAACCACCAATTCCCCAGGTTGTTTTAACTCTGGTGCAACCCATTGCAGTCGAGTCTCACCCCCCACCTAGTCTGCAAAATCTAAACACCGCACCCGCACCCGCAGGGCCAAGGGAAAGAATTCCAAAGCCATCACAGAACCTTGGTAGATCCCACCTTATGCTGTCTGTGAACAATAGGGACACCCAACTTAGAATTGCCCTGAAATACCAATGATCCATGAACATTTGGATGCCATGGATACAAATGAAAACATCCCTGTGGTTGAACTCCCAACCGCGTCGATAGTTAGAAACAAGGCATTGAGAATAAACCATGCTTATGCCCTTTGTGGATTGTATGGACACTATTCTCACCATTGCCAAGACTTGCCTAAATTTCAAATCGCTTTAGCTGACCTCCATTAACATTCCCTTGAGTCTGAGATCACCTTGATTGAAGAAGCTCACCCCCCACCACCTTCTTCAGACACCATGTCAGTTTACATGATGTCTAGTTCAACTGACCCGCTTATCTCCACCTCTAAGGACAGTTCATCAGACCTATCTCTTTGTTGCTTCCACAATGATGAGGATATACTTGAAGCTTTAACCACATCGAAATACCCATGGGATGACATGCACCATCACTTGTTCTTCCTCCCCAAGGAACTTGTGTTGTAGTCTGACTAGTTTTCCATGGAAACCAAATATTTCATCCATGGGAAAGTCGACTGGTTCAAGAACCCCATCCCGACACCAGACGCCTTTGAAGAAAGGAACATGGCCAACATCCCACCCACCGTCAAATTCAACATCTCAATCAATCCTGATATTGTTGAATAAATCATTCTGGGGGCATCGTGCTCCCTGGAAGAGTTCGCTACATACAAATCTCTCTTCCAAGAATTTCGTGACATATTAACCTGGTATTACACTGAAATTTATGGCTTAGATCCATCCATCATGGAACACCACATCGACATGTTTCCCGATGTGGCCCTAGTTTGCCAAAAGAAACAGTTGATTCACCCTTCCAAAGTGGTCGCGGTGAAAGACAAGATAGAGAAGTTGTGCATAGCTGGCTTCATCTACCCCATTGCCTACACCACTCGGGTTTCTAATCTTGTTCCCATGAATAAAAAATAGGGTACCATTCACATTTGAATAGACTTCCGTGACCTCAAGGGGGCATGTCCCAAAGACAACTTCCCAACACCCTTCATCGATTAGATTATCGATGCATGCACTGGCCATGAGGCTTTTTCCTTCATGGATGGATTTTTTGGCTATAACAAAATCCAAATCCAAAAAGAAGGCCATTATAAGATGATGTTCATAACCCCGTGGGGCACATTCACGTATCGCGTCATGCCCTTTGGCCTGAAAAATGCTGGAGCCACCTTCCAGCATGCCATGACACACTGCTTCTGCGACCTCGTTCCCATCATGTTGGTTTGTCTTGACAACCTCATTGCGTGGTTGCAGAAGAAAACACAACACATAGACAACCTGCAACAAGTCTTACTATGATGTCGCAAGTACGAAATCCGCTTGAAGCCTTTCAAGTGTGATTTTTGTGTCCCAATGGGCCGTCTCCTAGGGTTCATCGTGTCACACAAAGGAATGACCACTGATCCCCAAAAAGTCCAAACAAATTTCCCTCTAACATCACCCCTTTGAGTGACAACAGTAGAACTTGTATTATAGTCTTTCTCCTTTTTTGTTTTACACATTTTTTTTTCAAAACTGAGTCTTATGTATCATTTCCCTTCATTTCTCCAGATGGATTACATGTCAAACTAGTATATGGGATTTGTTGATTGAGCAAGCAGATGGTCTCTGAACCTCACCTCGACTACATGGGTCATCTAATCCCCATCGCACGAGTTGATCCATATCGACGGAATATGCGTGGGCACTGTGACCAACAACCAGGCTAAATATGATGGTGTCAATGGTCTCTTGGCCGCCACTCTCCAATTAGGTGTTCACCATATCGATGTCTTCTTAGACTCCTAGATTCTTGTTTCTTAGTTGAATAACTACTATAGGGTACATGATCCTTGCCTCTTTAGAAATTTCCTGCGCACTAAACAGATGGTTAATACATTTGAATCCATCACATTCACACATGTTCCTAGAAACCTCAATAGTGTCGTAGATCAAATGGCTAATGATATTCTAAACTGGCACATTCATAATCGCATAGAGGGAGCATACAACCATAACATCATGCATAATCATATCCAAAAATACACATACAAGCATAATAATACATCATATAGGAATTTGCATTTCACATCATCATAAAAAGACTCACATAATAAAACCATAAAAGCACATCCACGTGCGTCAAAAATATATATATAAATCGATCAGTCGCATGTCCAAAACATGTCCAATACAAAATGATAAGCCACATATGCTTTCTCAGCGGGATATACATAACAACATAGAAACTCCTAAGTGCACCAACACACTAGGGATAGCCCCACTAGGCTGCTAATCTAACTCAGACTCATCATCTGACTTAGTGTCATCATCTTCCTTAGAAGACTCATCCTCTATAGGAAGATCACCCCTCGCCGCCTGACGAACGTGCTAATAGGCCATATCCATCCTCCTCATCACAGCAGTCCACTTAGGAGGAAAACTAGGAATAGAAGTGATCATATCGCTACTCAGATGCTACCACCCATCATCAAAGATCCCAGTAGTAAGCTGCTCTAGATGCTGCAGTAGTCCATCCATCTCCCATCATCGCCTACGAGGGTTCCCAATAGGAACCATCGTAGGAGCTATGGTAACCACCCTCCTCTAACGCCCGAGTGGGTGGCGAGGTCCAATATCTACATATACAAATAAGGACACCATCAGTCCACACATACAATTGTCAACCAGCTCAACTACACTATGTATAAAGTTGAACATAAAAACATCACACACACATACCAGCTGGTCTCCATGCCTGGCCGGGAGGTTGGTGCATCTCGGGGTCCCCGTGATAGTCCATACCCACGTACGGGTAGTCCTTGATCACCACTGGAAGCCGTCACCACTGCTATAATAGCTCCTCGGTAAAGAAGCGGCCCACTCTACCACCACCCTCTTCGATCATCATCTGGCACCACTGGTACATCTGTGGCTCCTGTGGACCACTATCCTACACATCCCGGTGCGAACGTAGTGTAGGTGTTTTCTCAAAGAAGAAAGCACATGGAAATGAACCAAAACAAAATCCTGCTCCAGATGACTTCGACTTGTTCAGCTGACGCCGAATAGACTGAAGATACATCTGAGCCCATCCATAATACATGCCTCCCATAGCATGCTCTACTAGCTAAAGTTTCCCTCTAGATATCTTGTGGCTTCTGGTGGAACTGAAGATACGCAGTAGTAATGTTTCCACTGCTCATGTCGACAGATCCTTGATGTCACACATTAGGATATAGGAGCCATGCATATACACCATAGCGTAACAGTTCCTGTCACATACCTCCTCCAATGTCTCCCCACGAAACAACATCGGTGCCAAGTCACCCACAAGTCCCAACATAGGGAGCCTAGTCAGAAAGTATACATCTGCTAGCGTGATCTCAATCTGCTAGCCCTGAAAGAGGAACACCTCCTCATCAACATCCCAAAAACTCACCAGTGTTTGTAGCAGCAAACCCAAGCTCTTCATGAGGGGTTTCCTCATGAACTTCAACAATCCACAATGGGCCAGTGTATCTCTCACATTCTCATCTTGTAATTACTCCTCCTACAGGTATTTACAGTCTCTCTCTCTCGCCACTTGATCTCAGCCATCTTGCACAAGCAAAAACTCATATGTCAGCCACTGCTCTCATCAAAAAACACCCCCCAAAGGCCAAGTCGCACCTATTTGGGAAAAATGAGCAACCAGGTCGCTCAAAAATGCCCCACAGATGTGACCAGGTGGCTCCTTTTCCTTTGAAAGCTACGACTTGGCTCCATGAAACCCCAAAATTCTCATGGAGGACCTCTGGGTGACCAAATGCAGGATGTAAACCACCAAAATGAAAATATTCAATGAGAGCTCTTACCTGCAAGTCAAGGAACTCAAAACCACTGATCAAAATAGGAGAAATCAGCAAATGAATATTTAGGGCCCACCTCTCCAATTCCACAGTGAATAGTGACAATGACACCTCACCAAGTGGACCCCACCCTTATATAGGCCCCATTTGACCTAATTTCTGCTATTCGACATTACAGGACCATACAGAGTCCGTTTGAGACGTCGTTCATGCCACCGGTTTCAGAATTCCGTCCTCTATCTATGTATGAGATCAGCATATCATGTTTAACAAACAAATTTTGGTACCTACTCCCAAAAGCTACCTCGATTTATGAACCATAGCATGGAGATGCAAGTGTCTGCAGACCTGTACTTGTATCACTCTTTCCTACCGCTACTCATGTGGGTTTTTAGGCCACCGCCCATTAAGGGTCACCATTTTTATTCTTATTTTGTATTTTAACACATAGTTGTCTACTTCATCCACTGCACCTTATGCAGACCTCTGGACCATTGTCCATAAAACAATTTATTTTTCTTGCTTGTATTGGGCATATAAGTGCCCCCGGGCTTGCACTCGTATCGCATGTAGTCAATTCCATCCACCAAAACTCACACACAACTCTCTTGACCTCTGTCCAAGAGCCACCTCAGTTTGCATGCCTCTATTGCACCGACTCGCAAGCCTCTGCCACAATCTATCCCATGCATGTATTGGTATGTTTGAGAGCCTTCTGCTCCGTCCATACTGCGTGGATGACCTTTGGACCACTGTCCACTGTCCCTACATGGGGCACCGCCTGTGCCACTGCAATTGGTTGACCATACTGGAGTTTCAATTAAGCTCTTTTCTAATTCCTAAAAACAATGAAAATATAGTCAAGTGCAGTTGCTTCCTTTCGTGCTCGCTAAAGTATAAGAAAGGGCATCTACATCGTCTCATTTACCTCCTTTTGTGGACTATGTAGACCATCAAATGAAAAGGACCACTTTGGCATATTCAATCCAAGACCGTTCCCCTCTACATACTTTTATGCTTTATTGAATAGAGGGGCCGTACTTTATGAAAAAGATCACCATGGGTTGTCGTTAAGCTCTTTTCCAACCTACTCATCAAGAAAATATTGCTGAGAAAACTTGGTTTCATTCATGCTCATAAAAGTATTTGAATGACCATCCAATCTGTATAGGTTTAACCTTTTCCGGCTTGATTGGACTACCAATGATAAAGAAGTCTCTCATCCCCCAAAGGATGGGAGAGCTCTCCTATGTATACATTTATCCTTTTTCGGGCACAAGAGACTACCAACAAAAAAGAGCCCCCACTGGAGTCTTCTTGGTTCTTTCAGACTCTCTAAAATTGAAAGCACCATAGAGCATTTACTTACTCAGGCTCACCAAAAATCCACGAGATCATACCACAATGGTGTCTCTAGACACCGACCCACAAAAAATAGTTTGGAATCATTCCCCCTTTGGGTCGCCTTTGTTCAGGGTACTTTGCAATGTGTCTTCCTTGGATCCCATCAATATTAAAAGTGTCCACCTCCCCCAAGTATTTCCCATCTGTAGTGACATTCCCTGTATTACAGCTATGATCCCATTCCCATGAGTCATTTTCATTTTCTTCCTGGTTCGCCCTACCGTCATACTCTGAACAAAGGAAGTTTGAGTCTACCAGACTCCCCCTACCCCTGTTCAATTCTTTCCCTCCCCCTCCCCCCCCATTTAGTGGATCAGTCCATAGATTATCTCACACCTTTCGGTTATCTCCCTCGCACTTCTAGTCAAGGAAACATCATTTCCTTGACTAGGGGCAGGTCTCCCTCTGTCGACGACAACACACATATTCCAGAGGATAGACCCAGAGCTAGCTGTACCTTGGTTTCATTAACATCATTGATGATTTCCTTGGACCACTTGAGAGGAGTCCTTGGTGCCTCTTGGGATGGTTGTTTCTCACGTGCTCGACTTCAACTACATCATCTCACCGTTGAGATTCATACAGGGTATTGATCTGTGTAGTATTTGGTTGAATACCTCGGATGTCACATGAATGTAACACATGGATGAGTTTACTCGAGGGACCTGAACAGGTTATGTCCCTTGTGATTTTCGGGTTGCATTGGAGACAGTGTTTAGAAGCCCTAGCAGTGCTTCTATATAGATTTATGATTGATGCAACATACTTGTACCATAGAGACTCTGACTTTCTATCAGTAATTCCATACAACTATGTACCATTCCAGATCCAGCAGGCCATCAGTCATAAAGATATAGCATTCCATGAGAATTCCATGGGTCCAATGTAGAATTTTTCAGATCAGTAATGTATTTAGCCTCTAACTGAGGAAACCATTATTATATAATCAATTGTATATGATCAGCTCTTGTATTTTAGAGCATAGATCACATTATTCTTTTGACATTGTTATGAGCATGGGGATGCCTGCCTCGTCCATATACATGCCACACATTATTTGTACCTCACTCGTTGATGGGAACCATATTAATACAAAAACCAAAAGCCACCATGCCCCAGCCCCGGAAGCACCACCTCTCTGTAGCAAATCCTATGATGTATGTTGACCATACGATGAGCTCTTGCCCTCACACATCAGGAGGAAATATGTTACCCAAAAAATCCCTCACTCATCTCTACATGGCCTACACCAGCCAAGGACACCCATGATCAACCCTCGTATCACTCCATTAGACCCCCACACCCTCAAAAAGGCTTAAGAATGAAGAAAAGGGCATAAAAACCCCAAAAAGGAGCCTAAATAACTCTCCTGTGGGATAAATCCTGCAAAAAGGGGCTAAAACCCCTCAAAGGAGCCTAAAACGCTAAAAGGAGCTAAAGTTAGGGCAGAAGGGGCTAAAATCCCAAAAAAGGGGCTAAAGCCCTGACCAAGGGCTTAAAATCCTAAAAGTCCCTAAAAAAGCTATTAAAGGAGGGGTGGGGGTCACTCTCAAACAACTCCTCTCTTGCATACTATTATGTTGCTCGTGGATTCCTTGAGACTCTTTGCCTCTCAAGCCACCCACATTCCCCTCTCTTCCACTCACCTTCCCCATTGAGCCATAACTCCTCCATTGCTGAGTGAAATAGGGAGGTGCTTCTTCCAGCCAGGGCATGGTGGCCCATTTCACCAAAGGAGAGGTATAACCTAGTTTTTCTTATGTATTTGCTTTAGTAGCTTAATTGTTTCTAACCAATATTTGTTTGCAGGTTTGCTTCTTATCTTGTTTTGTAGGTTTATTTCTGTTTAATAGCTGTTTTCAAGTTATTGGAAGCTAAACCCTTACCATTGTTTGCATAGGGGCTCACTGCCATTGCTTTTTGTTTCCATTATTCCTTTCTGTTCCATTTTTCTTTCATTCATTTTCAAGCAGGAACCTACCCTTCCATCCTATAGACGGAAGGGAGCCATTCCTGCCCCTGTAGCAAGGAGAAATCCCTTCTACAGTCACAACTCAAATTTAATCATTTATACCATCTACTTCAAATATTCCACCCCTGGTTAATGAATAGGGAGCATTTGATCTTGATACAATGACTAAATAGAAGTACTAGAAATAGATCAAGAAATTGACAACCTTGACTCTAAAGAAACTGAAAACCCTGCCGACTTGCAACCTAAAGTCAAAAATATTATGCCAAAAGGTGACCTTCCAACCACCACATCAACCCCAAAACATATTCCCTCACCTACACCACCATCAACCTTAACTCCACCTCCAAACTCATATATACCGTCTACACCACTGACGGATGCACAACCAGCCACATACCTCTTCCTTGAGATACAATTGGTAGAACCTAATCTAACAAAAGACCAACCAATAGAAGATCAACCGATGAAAAAGAAGCAAATAGAATAGAAATAACCTGAAATAATTTTAGTAGGAGTAGAGGTTGCACATCACTCTTAGCATAAAAGAAAAAGAAAAGAGAAAAAGAGGAAAGAACAGGAACAACAGAAATAATCATCATCACAATAGGTACTGATAGTTATCCACCTACATCAGCTAGGATCGACTACTATAGTCGAGACAAAAAAACTCAGGGATGGATAATTGGATCAACTATTGGAAGCCCTCAATAAAGAATCAAGGATAAGAAAATAAAGAAAACAAGAAAAATTTGAGAAATTTAAAACAGAGCAAATAGAATTTCTAAAAAATGTAGGAATTTGACACAAACAATTCTACCAGGAGCAGCAGAGACCGACACTGACAAACCATTGGAAATAGCTTATCAGTTGTTTGAAAGTGTCATCTCCAACCATCAGACACAATTACAGACAAAGAGGGAGGACAAAGCAGAAGAAACTTTTGTCCTACTAAAACAATAATTTATAGTATTTTCAAAAGAATACAATGTATTAAAAGAACATTTTGCGGAGTCCACTACTACAGAAGAAGTCTTGAGAAACTGGTATACTTATTAGGGCCAAGTATTACAACAACTTCGAGAGACCCACGAGCATATCAAAACACTAGAGAATCAACAGGGACTTTCAGAAGCAATGAATAATACAGTACAAGATCAGATAGTACTGGAATCAACAAATCTAGAGAAATTAGAAAATCAACCGCATCAGTGGATAAATCAGACAATCCCTAGCCTCGACACACTTGATAATATTTGTCCACACATGAAGAGATTAATCGAGGCAATAGAGGGGAAGGCACGATTTTTGTGCCTTAGCATGGTTAATATCATAGATCCATCGATATAGGAAAATATGTCAACCTTGTCAAGCATCACAACCTTAACTATCGATATTCCGAAAGAACTCTGTAATTGGACAGAATTTTAGCATCAACTAGCAGTGACAACATAATCCATTGTGGAGATATGCATCCATAAATGATCATCTATTTGATAGCACAATCCATGAGACAAATAAATTTTAAAAACTACTTCAGATAGTACATTTTGTACCTCCCCTGTTTCTTTAGGACGAAGAAAGATTTTGTTCCTGGGGCAGATGTTGGAGGATCTAGTTGAGTATCTGACTAGACTAGTTAGCCAACTAATTAGAGATTAGGTAAACCTTCATAGGTCATGTCGATTGACTCAATTGATAAGTAGTTATTTGTAACTATTTTTTAATCATATATATAGGCTGTTGAGCTAGATACAAACTTGGTTCGGTTTGATGTATGTATGAACCCACATGTGTTATTGTGAAATATAAAGTTGTTATTCAACCTACTATCCTTGTCTCTTATCTCTATTATGATTATATGATTCTTTATGTGTATTGTCAGCAACCCTGCAATATGAGTGATTACAACACAAGTCACTCTAAAAGGACTAATAAGAGAGATTTCTCTGATGTTATGGATAGAGAAGAAGAAGGCACTGCCAAGAAACCAAAGAAGTAGAATATTGAAGAGACAACGCAGATATTATAGGTAGCATATGTCAAAGGAAAGAAAAATAAAATGAAATTCAAAGGATTAACCTTTTAATTCAAGGAGTATGCCTTATTAGAGACACCTAAAGACTCTCCTTCTAAGTTCAAAACCAGAGTTACACTATTTCAGAAGTATAGAGATGACAAATATGTGGCTACAAATGAATATTTGAAGTTGTATGCAGATGCTAGAAAAATATCCAATAAAGATGTATTCTTGGTGATTGTGAGAGATCAAACTCAGTAAACTCTAAAATTAGCTATATCCACTAAAACAAAGTTCATGAGATGAGGATGAGTCTAGAAAAATTTACAATTCATGATATGATTCATCTTCATAAACAAACTCGAGAAGTGATCTATAGTGACCTACTCAAGGCTACTTTGAAGGTGTCTAGACTACAATCTTCCAAGAGTAAGGTCAAGAACTAGCTAAGGAAAGATAGGTTTGAAAATAAATCTCATCAAAAGCAAATAAAGAAGATTCAAGATGACTTACAAACTGTTGATAATGAAGCTGAAAAGGGAGCATATACTCAAACACTGCTAAATGAAAAACAGAGCACTATTCAACTCCTCAAAAAGAAATTGAAAATTCCAACTACCCAATTCTTAAAATCTATAGAACTTACGGAATTGGAGAAATAAAAAGAAACTCTTAATGATGAATTGAATGATTGTAAAGAAAATATCTTGAATTTTGTTGAAGAAAAGAAATATGAGTCTTTTGGTTGAGAATGAAAAGTATTTGAAGAAAAAATAGGCAGAACTAGAGAAGGAACTAAATGAAAAGGGAAAGGAACCTGAATTGCAAATTATTTCACCTCCTACACAATTTAATGGAGACTTTGTTCTACAAGATATGTCTTGGGTTATCCTAATAGATTTGGAGATAATTGGATTGAAGAAACAAAATAAGAAATTGGAGAATTTATCCTTGAAGAGGAAAGAAGAGAGACAAACCTCAGAAAAAAATGTAAAGATTTGTCAGATAAAAATGACAAGCTTATAAAACACGTGATAGGACAATTACCTGTATAGGGAGCCAAGAACATCATTTGGGATGTACTTATAGCTGAAGCATCCAAATTGAGGCCTTACCTAGACTATATTTTTGACAAGGAAATTGTAATGCAATATGCAAGGTAGAGTGTAACAATAGTGAAAGAGAGGTTGAATAAAAAGACCATAGAGACTGCTAATAACTCTATTCATGTCCTGAATTCTTTGATAGAATATGAACGTATAGCAGAAAACATCAAAGACAGAATTTGCATTATCACTTGGGAAAGGAAGGTCGTGAGTAAACATCAGCATCTGGACACTATGGAAGCAAAAATTGGAATTATGAACCATGAAATTAAATTGTTTATTGAATAATTTTCCCCATTATGCAAAAAAGGTTTACCTTTATTTTGGGAAGAAAGGGAAAGAATGTTTTCCCAAATAGAATATCATGATCATTTGATCGAATGTAGGTTAGATCATAGAAATTTTGAAGATATGCAGCAATCACTATCAAGAAAGGTAAAAGTGGATAAGTTGGTAGATGATTTTGAAATTATATTTTCCTTTAGAGTCATGTGTGGACAATTTCCATATTTTTCATATAGAGACCAGGTGGAGTTAAGAGTGTTGGAAAAAGAAATGGCTATCCTGGACCTTCCATCTATTGATGAGTAGAAATTGGTTGAAAACATGGCAGATGCAAGTACAAGATGCATGAATGAAGATTGTCGAAGATTATTCTTGAAGACTAGTTAACTAGGAGTTTAGTTTATTTTCAAGAGGAGCTATTAGTTAAGAATATGTAGATTACAGATGTAAAAGGCAGTTATTGGCTATTTTTAGAAGTTAGTTATTCAACTCATGGAGTGATTTTGTATAAGAACAAGTTTTTGTAATGAAGTGAGGGTTGTAACTTGTGATATTTTGCATTATATATTTCATTCCAGAGATTAATAAAATTGCAGAGCTGAAGCTGGACTTTTTTAGAGATTCATGTGTTGTCTTTGTTACAGTCTATACTTTCCTTTTCTCATGTGCATGTGTTTCATATTATTTACTTCCATAATTTTTTCCCTTTCATGTTTGGAAATGAGTTTATAATAGGGAATAATTCATAATCATATGCTATTTCTATTGCTTTTAAACATTCACAAAAATTGTTCATCTAAATTTAATGTTGGATTCATCCCAGTTAGATTCCAACATTAATGGACTTTTCTTCATTTCTTCTATAATCACCAGACCAAATCATTTTGACTGTAATAAAATTGCTAGCTTGCCTTTGTTAAATTTTCCCATGCAACAACATTGTTAATGATATTGTTCTACATTATGACTCCATGCCAAATGTACATTTGTTTCAACCATCAACAATCTTAATTTTATCTTTTATTTATACATATATGGACTTGTGAGAAAAATACTGAGGGATCCCTCTTTGGAGAGAAATAATCCAACTTTCTTTCCTAAATCTTGGTTTTGTGGTTACCTATTGGCAGGGGTTTTGGTAAGTGAGTTGCGTAGCATCATGGTAGCTGCTCAAGCTCACGTAGTACCGTGCAAGGCCAGATCAGTGAGATGGGCGGAATAATAATTGCTTTTGAATATTTTATATATATTTTGACCAAGTTTTGTTGCAATAGTTGGGTAGCGGTTAGAAGTTAGTTAGTAGTGGAACCTCAATGTAAAGGCGTGAGCCTATTTAGAGATATATTTTTGTAGAATATGTAGACAATTGGGGGGGGGAGAGATATTAGTCACATGAGGCCTAGTGCGATCTATTTTTATGAAGAATTTTCTTTCGTAACTGCAATTTATTTGAGTTTTTCTTGAGGTATTCATCCTCCGGTTGTGGAGAGAATTGTCTTGCCTTGCATCTTTTGTGCAAAATGAATATATATATAGTTGATGCATAATCTTATCTGTTGATCTCTCTATTTTTCTTTTTTCTATGTTATGATATTTTGTAATGTTGTGAGGCATTATTATGTTGCTACATTCTCTGATATAATAATGTTGATTTGTCTTATTTCCACTGCATCATGATCTAAGATGGTTAATATAGATAATATGAAAAATGTGTGATGTGCTCCATGATTATGGAAGTGAGTTGATGTCAATGGTATATCTTTGGGTATGTTAAATTATGTTTCTTCCCTATTGGATCCCATATCCTCCATTCCCCACTACCGGAAACTCGATTCCGATAGCTCTCCCTTGAACATATCGGGTGAGACCTCATCCTCTCTATCGACGTTGTTGGGTAGGCTAATCCATGCCTGGGCTGATTCCCAGGGAGATTGAACTGGTCGAGTGTCGACAGAGGACCCTTGTCAATGAAGCTTTGTTGGTGTATTTCTCCAACAAATGGTTCTATTGTTGGGACCAATTTTTAAGTAAAAGGAGGATATGTTTTGGCATCTGACTCGACCGGAGATTGAAGGGTTCTTTGATATAAAGTTGCAAGAGTTTTCTGAAACAGAAAATTAGAATCCAAAGTTTTCAATGGGCCACTGGATGAACAGGTATATCCATGATGGTCCTCACAAATGGTTCTTTTGTGAATTTATTGTCCTCTTGTAGGAATGGCTGGAAAATTTCACTAAGAAGAAGAAAAACTTTCAAGGAGGAGAGCCGACATCCTGGACCCCAGGGTTGATCCAGGAGTTACAAGAAACCAATAATAAGGCATAATGGTTAGTTGAAGTGTGGTTGGATAGTATCTTGGAAGGATACATTGCCGAGTTTTCAATTGACACCAATAATTCCTTTAGAGAAGTAGAAAGAGAATTCTTCAGTGGACCTAGAGGAAGGTTCTTGTTGTCGCTGCAGGTGTCCATTAAGCAACTGGTCTATGAAAAAGGTATTATAAAGATGGACCAAGAGTAGTGGAACTATGGTGTGTGAATTATGTACGTACCGCGATGAAAGGGGGAGATGTACGAAAAGGTAAAGGGTATATCGGCATGAGTTGAGAATGTGAAGGTCACTGAGGAAATAAGTGGTTGTACAAGGGGAGGAGAAAGGTTTTGAGAGAAGAGGTAGAGGATAAGAGAAGGTCCTGCTATGATCAAAGTGCAATGCCATGAATAAAAACCACATGAGATGAAGCGACCTTTCTATGACGACAAGGATGACCAGGCATAGGCTATGCCCGGAAGGATGATAGGATCAAACCCCAAGAGTAATGTGTTTACACCTCCACACACTATTCCACCATAAGGAATAAATGCACATTCTATGTCTAATTTCCTAGTGTGTCAGCAATAGTCTAGTAATAAGAGCACCAGCAGGAGGAAGAAGGCCCAGAATGGTGAGCGATGAAATGAAGTTACCAATATTCAATGGAAATGGCACCGATGATCCAAAGTAGTATTGGTTATTACATGAGGTAATTTGGATGGCTCGACAAACTATCGATGATGATGTCAAGAAAAGTCAGCCAGACACTACTTTGAGGGGCCATGTGCTAGAATGGTTCATGCGATTCACACAGATTCCTCAGGGAGGCACTATAAATACATTGGATGAGATCCGAACAGGGTTATTTGAAGAATTCAAGAAGCTGAAGTCTGAGGCTCAGTATATTACTGAATTGAAAGAGATCAAACAGTCCCCCAATGAAATGATTTGGGACTTTGATCAGTTTTTTAATACATTGATGGCCCGGGTTAGTTTTCAGATGATCAATGTTCAGCACAAGGAATGGTTTATCACCGTGCTCGTCCCGCATATCAAACAACCGCTAATGCAATAAAATATTGCGACCCAGAATGAGACCCTGGAGACTGTGATGAAACTGGAGGCATCGCCAGTAGGAAAAACTGCGGTCGAAATGAACCAGATTCAAGAACAATTGGCCAATTTGACGCTCCAACTGCAAGATAGCAAGAAGGCCAAATAATATCATGATGATCTATGGTGCACCTATTTCCATGCAGACAGACATACCAAGGACACCTGTCTAACATTTAGGAATTATTTGTTTCCAGGAGCACCGAATCCATTGAGCTATGCTGGTGTACCATGGTGTCGCATATGTTAGGTCTATGGGAATTGACATGAGAACTGTGATTACATACAGAAGATGGTTACTAAGGCATAAAATTTGTACTGTACATTTTGTCAGTCAGTAGAACATGATGATAAGAATTGTCGATCTTATGATTTGCTCCAGGAAAGGACGTATGATTCATCTTTTGTGAAAGGAAAGGACCCCCAGATAGTGTAAGTGCAGCCACAAGTGGCACAACTAGCATCATAGTTTCTATATAATCCACCCCCCCATTGCAGTTCGTCGCCGCGTAACCACAACAATAGTTTGTATCGTAGCTACAATTAGAACCTCAGCCACAGATGGTGGTACAACCGTAGTATAACTAGGCCCCACGACCATAGTATAATTAGCCTCTATATGTCCAAGCTGCACACTACATCTAGCATTGACCAAATGTACCACAGAAGTAGATGGCTCAACCATAGTTTCCATAGGGAGGATCCTACGGAGGATTCCGTGGAGGATTTAGGGGTTGAGAAGGAGAACGAGGTCATGAATCTATTTAGTGTTATACCTGTGGAGTATTCAGGCATTATCAGAGGGAATGCCCTCATGCACAGTTTACATACTGTGCATCCAGCGATCATAATGTTGAAAGTTTCCCTCAGTTGATTGCAAAATGGCAGGCTGGAAACATTCCCTAGTTGCAGAATATACAAAATCAGTATCATCCTATGTTCATAGTAGAGAACCAGCTGATGATGTAGGCTAAGATCCCACCATAAAATCAGACTTAGACTCAGAATCTATCAATGAATCTGCCAATGAATCAGCCACTGAATCAGAACCCGCTGGGGACTCAAACCTAGAACTTGAATCAAGGACCCACGATTGTGACAATTCATGCCAAACCACGAACGAAGGATGTCGATGTTGGGATTGTCACCTGTGCTATTGCGACAACTAGTGATGATGGACTATGTCAATAGGTTCATCTTGCCAAAAATAAAAAGTTGGAATTCAATGTTACGATGAAGAAAGATACTTTCTTTTAAGCAAAGAATGCAATCGAGAGAAATCTGGGTAAGTTACCAATTATTGACATGCCATCTGATTTTGATCCCTCTGTAGAGGTAGGACCATCGTAACAACATGGTACCTTGCGAGAGTTCTTTGAAGATTGTCTATCACTGGGAAGGGACCTTGACGCCCTTATTGAGCTTGAGGCCTTCTTGTACCATCTGGGTAAGGCAGTGAAATATTCTAAAGTGAACTCTTTACAAAAGAGGAAGACAGGCAAGGAGGTGAGGATGAATATCCAGATTGAAGATTATGAGGTTGACTCTGTGATTTTGGATCTCGGATCTAACGTAAATATTTTGACTAAACAAACTTGGCAACTGATGGGAAATCCAACACTGGGATGGTCACCGGTACAGTTATGACTCGCAAATAAGGCAAAGGTTCAGCCTATTGGTCATGTTTCAAAATTGGTTGTCGACATTGAAGGTACGAAAACACATGCTGACTTTGATGTCATAGAAGTAGTAGAAGATGGTGGTTCATATCCTGGATTGCTAGGGATTGGATGGGCTAATTATAGCATGGCAGTTATCAACTTCAAAAAATGATTTATGAAATTCGAAAACCAGGATGTCAGGTTCATTGATCCTATGGATCCTCAAGAGGGACGATAATATATTGAACCTCTAAGGGATGAAGTTGGAAGAAGTTGGGAACACACTTATAACATCTCTGAAGACTACATCCATCCTACCATCGATGGTGAACTTGGATGGTAGAGTGCAATTTCTGTGTCCTCTGATTTTGACGATGCTCTAGAAAACTGGCAGAATAGGTTGCATGAAGTATCATTCTGAAAATGTAGGTTGATTACACAATCTCTCCTATGGGTTACGACTGAAACAATGGAGTTTCCAATTTATGAACTCCTGTTGGGACTATCAAATTTATTTTAGGAATTTTAAGAGAAATTTTTTGAACCACAAAGTATACTGACCCTTCATATAGCACTAAAAGCTACCCCTGGCCGCTGGTGGGAGACACACAAGCAGGTGATTCGTGACTGGACCAATGTCGCAGGTTGATGATGGTGTGATTTGGTGATTCAGAGGCCTATCATGCCAGGAGATATGACAAACAAAATGACTCCATCGAACACTTAACTAAGTTCCAAAATTTTTGGGAATCATTACCCAGGGATGAATGGGTCCACACTTTTGTTCATAATTTGGACGAAATGTCGAGGTCCTAGTATGTGGCAGCAGAGTTGTGCAAAACCATCACCATTTGGGAGGAGTTGATTGTTTGCTTTGCGCAGGCATTTAGTTTCCAGGACACCAACCCTGAGGTATGTAATTCTTTACACATTATCCATGATGTAGTGTTGAAGGTCATCCCTGTCGCATACCCAGTTGATCCACATGCTCATTGCTCCATCCAATCCATGATGACCTGCTACAACTTGTTTGGGGAACGTGGGGATGATGATGAGTTGCAGAATATTAATATTCAAGATTCAGAAGGAAGTCACGATGTTTCATCCCCAGACGTATCGATGGATTCAATGAGTCAGCCATTGCGGATAAGGAAAGTAAACATCAACTCAGAAGAGAACCCAAAATTTTCCAATGTCAGGGACTATTGGGGTGAAGAGACAATGGCCAAAATCACAGATCTACTGCATGAATTATAGGATATTTTCTCCACATGGTTTTCATAAATGTTGTGTTTGAATGGACTCAGGAATGTCAAGGAAGCTTTGACACCTTAAAGGCCAAGATGGGCTCTGCCCCAATACTGGTTTTTCCTTATTGGAATAAAGAGTTCCATGTGCATGTTGACACTTCTTCTATTGCACTACGGGTTGTTCTTACACAACCAGGTGAGGGTGACATGGATCACCCAATAGCATATGCCAGTAGAATATTGTCATTTGCTGAATGAAATTATACCACAACAGAAAGGGAAGGCCTTGCGATGGTTTATTCCTTACAAAAGTTTAGGAACTATTTGTTGGGAGGAAATTTCAATATGTTCACCGATCACTTTGATTTAGAAAAACCTATTCAATAAACTTGTGTTAGGGGGGGGAATCTATAGATGGTTACTTTTGTTCCAGGAATTTTATTTTGAAATAGTGGTAAAGCCGGGGAGATTGAACGCTGGCCCGAATCATCTATAATGCATTTTGAATGGTGAAGAACCGACCAATATTGATGAGGGATTACCAAATATGCAACTATTTCATGTTGATATCGTAGATGATTACTATGCACCAATTATTCATTTTTTAGCCATTGGTGTTGCCCCGGAGGACATGTCAACTGGCCAAAAGAAGTAGCTGGTAGTAAAGGATTCTGATTTTCAATTAAATGTTGGACAGTTATATAAGCTCAGACATGATGAAATAATGCAACAGTGTATTTTACTACATGAGCAGGGTCCCATTCTCAAAGAAGCACATGCAGGAATTACGGGAGGCCACTATGGAGGTCGGGCTATTGTGTGGAAGGTGTTGCACGCCAGACTATGGTGGCCTATGTTGCATAACAATGACGTAGACTATGCGAGGAGCTCTAGCATCTTCCAGCATGTCGGTAAACCATCACGGCAGCATGAGATGTTGTTGGTACTGCAGGTGACTCTGCAACCATTTTATAAATGGGATGTGGATTTTGTGGGTCCTATTAATCCACCATGGAAGCGGACTGGTGCGTGATACATCATTACTGCAACTAAGTATCTCACTAGGTGTGTAGAAGTTGCACCAGTTGTGGATTGTACCATTGCAATAGTAGCAAGGTTCATCTTTGAAAACATCGTGACACGGTTTTGGTTTCCTAAGATCTTGATGAGTGACCAGGGTAGTCACTTCGTCAACCAGACTATGAAAGTGCTAACTAAAGAGTTGCAGGTGCAACATAAGAGAAGTACACCATACCATCCACAGGAGAATGGGACCATCGAAGCATTCAACAAAATCTTGAAAACAATGTTGACTAAGGTATGTAACACTAACCACAATGACTGGGACCTAAAAATTCCAGCGGTGCTATGGGCGTATTGCACTAATTGTAAATGACTAACCAGTTAGACACCATTTAAGCTAGTCTATGGGAAAGAGGAAGTCATGCCCATGGAGTATATTGTTCCCAGACTGTGCATTTCCACAGCGACGGGCGTGCATGTTGCAGAAGTAGTAGAAGAACGAATTACGCAGTTGATCCAGCTTGAAGAAGACTGCTTTATTGCTGGATTCCACCAATAGGTTGTGAAGGATCGATAGAAGGCATTTCATGATCGCCACATTAAGAAAAAAAAAATGCGGCGGGAGATTTGGTGTTGTTATACGAAATTAAATTCATCAAGCATCCAGGTAAGTTACAAATGCATTGGTTAGGTCTGTATCTTGTTCATTCCATTACTTCTAGTGGTGTAGTTCAATTAGAGAAATTAGATGGTGCAGTCCTACCAATGCTTGTCAATGGGAATTTCTTAAAACCTTATAGGTCGGTGCCGGTGATGTGCACTACTTGAGGTGCTAAAAAAAGGGGGGGAGGGGGGACAGCAAGCCCTAGGGAAGAGGCTATGCAAGGATAAATTTTGTAAGCGATGACTGGTTAACCACTTACGACAGTTGTAGGGCTATGGGTTTGTCAAATCAAGTAATAAATGGAGGTAGTTAAAAGAATTGGCTGGTGTCTCTTGTTGAAGCCACCTACATTAATGAGTGATTCGAATATTAGAGTAAGATCGCTGGCAGATTTGGCGTCATTAATACCATATTTAGTAATAATGGTGATGATAGATTTGGCAATGATGAATTTTGGATTGGAGGTGGCTATAAAAAAACATGTGGGATGCATAAGGATGGAATTATTCAGTTGAGTGAGCAGAGTGTGAAGTAGAGGGTGAATTGTGCAGTGTGGTAAGAGTTGTTGAGTGAGTTGCAGTTAGAGTTGTCTAGTGCATTCTCAGGTTTGAGGGGTGAGGGATGTTGAGCAACCTTGACACCATAGATATTTCCAATGAGTATAAGTCCCCCATTCAGCCCACAGTGGTTGAAGAATAAATTATGAGCATGCCAGTCAGTTCGTCGTCCATTCCCAAGGGAAAGTGGTAGACTCAGAGGCCCAGTTTCATGCTGCCGCCAAAAAGGAAAACATAAAATTCAACAAGAGTGTAAGGAGAGGAAACTTCCTAGAATGAGCCATCGAGCTCAGGAGCTGTTGAGTTCGCGGCACCTTGGGGTGTCTCTGTTCATGACATTTTTTGGATATGTCGCTCCTACGCGTCTAGGAGCCCAACCGAGGAAGCTATCAAAGAATTAGAAGTATCCACCAAAATTGTCCCCACTACTGGAGGGGATGAAGTGCTTGGTTGACATCATCCCTGCGTTGATCCGGTCAAAATTTGATGACCATGACCTACTATTGCTCAAATATGTCAGGGATGAGCCCTATGAATCATCCCCAATGATGCCTGTTGCCCCAATTCAATGGATTCCTCAACCTTGGGCAAGTGGGTTAGATCAATTGGGATTGTTGGGGATCATCAATATGCCTCATTTTAGGAGATTGAATGAATCCCATGTGTGCATGAAGAAAATATTGGCTTGTTTTCATGGAGGGACACACTGGTTGAATACGTTGATCCTTGTTATAGTATATTTGATCACAAGCATCACAGGATTGCTGAAGGTTGGGGAAGATAGGGCGCACTATATTTGCGAGAGAGATATTGAAAAAAGGCTTGCCAAGAAACTGAAGGAGCACTTTGGTTTATAGCATGATGGTTGTGCTTATCGCATCGATAGAATTAACTCACAGGCGATGCGCATCGGCGCAAGGATTCTGGAGAGCAAGGTCGTTCGAGGAAACTAACCTGTCTAATGCAATTAGGGTGTTATCTCCTATTCCTAGAAGTGTGCTGAGGGGTGCAAATCAATTGGTCTCTATTTTTACTAAATCAGTTTCTAGAAGACATGCTTGCTTCTCAAACCGGGCGACCATTTTCCTATAGTTGGTTGTTGATCCTTATTGTGCTAGTTTCTTGGATGGAACTGAAGGACTATCAACTGATGGAATTTGATGCGGAAAAGGTGTTCCAAGGTGTGAGGTATCAAAACTTATGGTGGGTTGAAGAGCCTAGTCGACAGGTGGACTATGCCATCCATTTATGGGTTTATTGGGAAGCACTATAAGCCACAACTATTGTTGTTCCCTGAGTCTCTCCTTATGCCACAACCAATTACCAATGGATCCTCTGGTTTTCCATCGATCCCCACTCTCTTCATATTCAGGCTAGACAAGACCCTGACCAGCAATGGCTATCGTTGCCTTATAAAGTCACAATGGAAGAATTGGATGCTATTATACAAGAATGGCCAGGAAAATGGCACACCTCAGTGAGTCAGGAGGAATTGTCTAAGGAGCCACCATTGGATTCCCCTGAAGAGCCTGCCCCGAAGGAGCAAAGCACCCACGACTTTGAAAATGACTCATCGACAGGCCCTAAGGATGTAGCACAATGCATGCGGGATTAGACTTGCACCAAATGGCATCAAGAATATGAGGCAAGTAGTGGTACCAGGTTGGGGATGGAAGACCAACTGCAGTGGCTTATCAAAGTTGTCACTTCCTCCTCTACGCATGTGACTACAATGATCTGCAAATCGAACCATGAAGAATTTGGCATGGAAAGAGATCGATTAGATTCCATTTTTGATATTGTTTCCAAGCAATCATCAGCAAGACCTATGCCGCATGACATCCCATTGATCACCATTAAGCCCTGATCTAGGAACGTGCAAGTTCCCCTGATTGCCATCAATGCAGGAAATGAAGAAGTTCACCAGTTGCTGCACCCAATCCAGAGGGTGACTTTGGATCTGAACAAGCTATTCTCTATGGCATTGGTTGAGTTGTAGCATGTTGCTGGCCTAGAATTGGTGGCACGATAGAAAGAACTGACTGAGGGCTATGTCTAGTCCCAAAACACCTCTGAGAAGCTACAGAAGGAGGCATAGGAGCTGCATCATGTCCGGGTATAGCTGGTAGAAGAAAAAGTGTGAGAGATCAACACTTTGAAGGTGACATAGGCTAAGTTGCAGTGGAAGGTTGCTAAATAAATTACTAAACAGAAAAATTTGCAAGACCACCTGATTGTTGAACATGCACAACTGTGTTCCCGATGCGGTGAAGTTGAGTAAGCTATTTCTCAAGCCTTCCAGCACATTTTTGAAAACATGGCTGATCTCACCTCAGTTGAAAAGGCCAAGAAATTGGGGAAAACTATTGTTCAACTTCAGGATACCAACCTGTTGCTCAATTCCTTAGTACAACCCACAATGCTGCCAGAGCAGGTTGTGAAATGAAGGGCCTCCATTGAATAAATTGCCACTCAATTTCACAGCAAGGAGCAGGAGGCTAAAACCATTATGGAGGCGAGAACGTAGTTTTGGTAGAGTGTTGTCCAGGATGAGTAGCTTGATCAGCTGACTGCGTAGGTGCAAGAAGCAGAAGGTCAACTGATGACCCTGAAGACATCACTGAGGGTCATGCCATTGATGGTACAGATCATGCGAGCCATAGAACTAAAGGATCTACAGTAGAGAGATTCTCGTGCGCAAGAACGCCAACAAATGTGTCACATCCATATTGATGAATTTCAAGAAATCGGTGGGAAATTGGTTGTTAAAGCAATCACCATGCTCCAGGAATTCCAAGAGCATATACAAATGATTGACAAAAAGGCTAGAGAAAATCACCTAGTGCAGCAGACTTTGACTAATTATCAGAGTACCATCGACAATGCCCAGCTTCAGGTTCATGAGATTGCACAACAATTTAAAGATTTCAAGGAGCAAACTTTGGCACATACCCTGGCAACCTAACATGGCTCGAGGATGAGCCACAAGAATGTGTTGGGGGCCTGTTGGCATGGGTTTTGGTAAGCGAGTTGTATAGCATCACGGCAGTTATGCAAGCTCATGCAGTACCATGCAAGGCTAGATCAGCATGATGGGAAGAAGAATAACTGCTTTTGAATAGTTTATATATATTTTGGCAAAGTTGTATCGCAATAGGTCAATCAGTAGTGGTTAGAAGTTAGTTAGTAGTGGACCTGTTACCACCTAAGCTGTACTTAGTGGTTTTTTTATCAAGTGAGCCTGTTGAACCGGACAAGGATAACTTGTTCGGACTTCAAAAGACCTTCAGTCTTGCTTCTGGGAAACTTTGTTGTACTATATCACATGTTCATACCCCCTTCAGGGAGGTGTAATAAATTTTCTAGCATGATAGTGTCTGTAAAATACTTAGTCTCTTGGAATTTATTTTTCAATCCAATTAGTCTAGGGTGTTTTTTTCCCTTGGTTATTATTGGTTGTTGAATAAACGACTGATAATTTCTGAGTTTTTCACTCCATACCTCCAAAGTTGGGGTGGTCGGCTTGGCATTTAGGCTTATTGAGGTTATTAGAGCCTATGTGTCAATGTATAAACATGTTAGGAATGATGGTCGAGTCATATGAACATGTCTAAGGCCCCCTAGGTTTTTTCAACTTTTTTAAATTTTTAATTGTTTCAGTGTTTTTTATTAAAATTTAATTTTTCCAAAACTTAGGCTATTTTTTAATAGTTTAATTGGAAAAATTGGTTTTGTAATAAAAGTGGGCCAAATAATTAGTTTCAGTCATGTAGGTGCTCATTTTCAAGCTAAGAGCACCATGTAAACCCATGGACCCACTTTTTCCTAGTTTTGAGTGTTTTTCCATCACTCAGGTCAGAAATCCCCAAAAAATCAATTATTGATTATTTTAATTAATAAATTGATGAATAATGGAGAAAATCCAAAATCATAGATCAGTGGATTCTCAGCCACTTTGATTGAAATCAGTCAGATTTGAACCAGATTGACTGGATCTGACAAATCCTTGACTAAAGGAGTTGATCTGGACAGATCCAGAGTTGAACGTCAGCATCCTTTATTGGGAATTTTTCCCTCCCTCTCTCCTCCACACGTTTGGGCTCATCTGGATGAATTTTGGTGGATGCTTCAGTCAACAGGTTGAGGTGTCAGTCAGATCAGCTCTTCGATTGATAGTTGCACCCAGTGAGACTTAGATCTGGCTCAGTTAGACACATATCAGGCATTTATGGACTCTCCTTTAGCTACAATGGTCTATCTCCTTGGGATTTGCACCCCCTTGGGATGGATCTCCTATTTTTTGTATAAATAAAGCTCAGGCTGCCTCTTCCAAGCTAGTTAGAGTTGGATTGAATGGCTTGCTATTGTAATACTATTGTAATCTTTTGATTATTGGAATAAAGAATCTCTGGAGGCCAAATGGTGTAATGCTCTCATGTGTGTGGATTAATCATTGTCTCACAGCTATTGATGTTGCCGAATTTTCTCTCAATTTCTGCATCTGAACGCAATCTGGCTTGAACGATTCAGCTGAATCAATAGGAGTATAGTTGGGCAAGTAAGGTTACTTGTTTATTCTATATCTCATAGCATATATGTTAGGAGATCTAGATTATACATGTTTAATACATTTATTTGCATGTAATTATTGTCTCTTTTTCATATATATATCCAAATCTCATGAGGTTTCGTGCAGGATTGTGTGTTTAGCTTTCAAGTAGCAAGGATTGGATGAGCTATGGATATAGTTTGACTCCACTATACATCAAAAAAATTTGTGGAGACATTGTCCCTCTGTATTCCACTAACAAGTTTCCATTGCAGATCCATCCAACAAAGGGCCTTTCCCCTTCTCTTCCTCCTTTCTATTAAAATCAATCTTCCGGATACCTGTCTCTTCCTCTTATGATCAGATCTAGTTATAAGAATTGAATATATATTGTTATATCGATTTCATAAGTGTCTTCTTGCTTATATTTTTAATTTCATAAAGAATATCATTTCATAAAGATAAGTCTAGGTGTAGGAATTTCCTTTTTCGCAAGTAGCTAAAGCATAGATCTAAAGCTTGCTCATAAGGTAGTTTCTTTTTTTTTATTCAAAGATTTAAATTCTACAAGAAAAGTGCATATCTCATTGGTTTCCCAAACAACAAGCCAAGATCCCAAGGAAAGCTTGCTTTCCTTGGTTCCTTTTGCAAAACTAGATTAGCCCCTTTTAACAATTTTTTACTTAGTTTTTTTTGGTAACTAGCGTGGTGACCCAAAAAACTTTTAAAGTGTGATTGGGTACATTTGATTATGATTTCTCACTATTTTTTAGTAGGCCTAACAAAAAAGAGGAGACTATTCCCATTTTCCAACTCTTGGACGAACCAGAGCTTCCTCGAAGCTTCCCCACCGCCGTGTTTTGATTTTAGCTTGTTGCAAGATTTTTGTAAGCCTTTGGATCCTAGATAACAAGGACCAAAGTGCATCAATTTCAATTTTATGATATTGTAAATCAATACTAATAAAAAAAAATATCTTTTTGAATATGCTCTTTCAAGCCTATTCACCATCCCCCCTGGGGGGATTTGCGTCTGTGTCTTTTTTTTTCTTTTTGTTTATATTTTTTTTAATCTAGCGTAGTTATAATATGTAGGGTAGTATACTTTGATTTATAATCATTTCCATATTCCATATCTGAGGTTTCAAATTAATTTTAATACTTACCCCACGACTTCTCGATTGACCTGAAAGGGGAAAGAGATGCATGGTAGGACTAATTAGAAAACCGGAATTGTATATATTTGTTTTATTTTTCAACAACTGTTTCATAAACTATAATAAAATTAACCCCTCCTTGATTCCCCAATTGAGATCCACTTGAATCAAAAGAGGTTCTTGGAGGGTTTTCTTTTTTAACAAGAACACCTATCTTAAAATTTACTAAAATTGACAAGACTTTGGTGTGTATGCTCTGCACTTGGATTCATTTCGTCCAATCAGTAAATATGCATCAAAAGCACTTTAGTTACTAGAATAATTATGATTCACTCTCCCAAATTGACAAACCATTAGGTGAAAATCCAACACCTCGATCAAACCATTACGGTGGCAAAATACCCAAAGGAAGCAGGAACTTCTGAAAAGTGACCTTAGGGCATCGATCTCTGTTACAACTGTAGGTGCATTATAAAAAATAGCCTCAGAGACTCCATTCAGCCCACATATTCCTTATGGGTAGCCATGAAGGTTTAGTTTTGGACATACTCCAAGTACTCTCGGGTATATGTGGAGTCCACCCCTTTGCCTAATTTTAATCAACTCATATTTCACATTAACTTAAAACCTACCAAGAGGCAATCACAAAACATTCACTCCAAGCACATGCGAGTACATTGATTATCTTTTGACTCCATTTTAAGGAACTCGCTATTTTCTTTCTATATATATATTGTGTCTCAGCATTGTGCTTTCATGCGCTCATTTTGTATCTTGTCATCTATGGTTGTTTATGGTTAAATTTCAAACTCCTAAGGCATTCAGTTTAACACCATCACACTACGTAATTAGCCTTAGTAACTTAATAGGGTCTACCCCCCTTGGCTTCGTTAGGAGTTGAGCTTAAACGGAGGGGTCAATAACAAGGTGACATCCTTGATCGAGACTTTCCTCAAAGGACACACCAAGTGGCTTGAAGATTTCTGCCACGTGACCCAGGTGTGTGAAAGGCAGAAATACATTTTGGCACCATTGCTGGGGATAATCTTTTTATTCTCGGGTATGACTTAGCTTAACTTTTTTCTAAACAACTAAAAAGATAATAAAAATAAAATAATTGATTGATCTTGTCTTTAAAAAACATAAAAATTAAAACTTGATCCATCTAGCGACTCCACTGTCTAACATCCCTCCAAGAATTTTTACCCAAAGAAACCGCCATCAATTATTCAATCCTATCCCTAATCCCGAAAGGTTTATTAGGGAAATATTGAATAGGCAGACTTCTCGTAGAAACCCTGAAGATTTAGGAGACCAATCCCTCTCAGATATCCATCACATATTTGTTGAGAGTCATGTTCACCAATCTCAAGAAATGACAGAATTATTCAAACCCCTTGACTTTTCTCAGATAGCAGGTGCTCCCCATGCCATTCCAAAAGATGTTATCAAGAAGCTCCCCATATTTCAGGGCAATAATGCCATCACTACCAAGTCTCACCTTCGAAAGTTTGAAAAGCACATGGTCAGTTATTGCAATGATGCTGCCCATGACCATGACGATGTCAAAATGAAACTCTTTGCTTTATCCTTAGAATATGATGCTAAAGAATGGTACTTCAACCTAGATGATGATTCAAATAAAACTCTTAGTGAATTACTAGAGGGTTTTAAGAAGAAATGGGGAGAAAAGAAAGAACCAAGACATCTGCTTGCTGCCCTTCATAACATTAAGAAGATGGAGAATGAAACCATGGATGAATTTAACACTAAGTTCAGGCATGTGGTTGTGGACCTCCCTAACGAAATCAATCCAAAGGATGCCTCCATCCTCATATATTACATTGAAGCTTTCACTAGTGATTTGAGGTACTAGTTAAGAGACAAAGAGCCGGCCAATCTAAAAACTTCTCAGGAATTGGCCAAGAAAATAGAAAAGAATATGTAGTCTTCAGGAAAGTCCAACATTCCAGGTCACACTAGGGGAAACAATTCCTACAACAAAGAGACCAAGGGTAAATCCGTTGAATCGAAAGAAAAGGGAACTTCTAAAGATCCCATGGAAAAGGTGACGAACATGATAAAAAACTTGGTTACTAGTCAAAACCAACTAATGGCCAATCATTCTACACACTTGAATCACATTCATGATAGATTGATCACAATGGAAAAGAATATTGGACCTAGGAACTTTCATCCCAAGAAAAATCAGATGTATCAAAATAAATTTCCTCAGCAGGATCCTAGGATTCCAAACCAGTTAGACTTATCTAACATGGTAGAAGAAGTAATTCCATGGTGTAGAACCTGTGAACAATTCCACCAAGAAAGCACTTGTTATGTTGCAAATCAAGTCATGGAACATGGACTTCCTGAGTTCAGTAGTCAGGAAACAACTTCAAGCAAGTCTGATCATGTATACATGGTAGGCCAGGCCTACCCTTTGTCACCAACTAAACAGTGAAAACCTAAGGATGAAACCATTGCAAAATCTTATAGTGAAACTTATGATGAAAACTGTAATGTAGATGATGGGACTCCTATGTGTTCTCCATATAATGATGATAGTCTGGAAGGTTTACTGCCTTGTGACCTTTTCTATGAAGAAGATGAGTATGAAAATGAGGAAAAGTATAACTTGGAGCATGATACAAGTGACAAAGACTCCCTTATCTCCGACAAAGATGTTTATGAGGAGTCCTGGACATTCATGGAAAATCCAGTCTGTGACATGAATAAAGAGGAAAATAATGAACCATAAACTTTTGATGGTTTTTTTATTTTTCTATCTATGACATATCTGAAGGAGAGAGCATGGATCTAGATACCTTGGAAAATCCTAGAATGGAAGAGGAGCATTCAAAACTCTTATATGATCATTTAGAGTCATATCATGTAGAGCCGCACAAAGGTATCAATAATGAAGACATGGAGAAGCAGTGTTGCGAAAAGAAAAATGTGATGTTGTTAGTAGAATATCAGTCTCAACTATCATCTTCACATATAGAGTCTCCTCATGATTTGGAGCCACTTGGGGCTTATACAGGGAATTATCATCCGGTAAGCCTCGATGATCAGTATGATGGTGTAGTCAATCTTCCTCATCACTCTGATTTGTATATCAACCCTGTCCAGTCATGGATAGAAGTAGCATGCGCAAGTAATTACCATTTTGGGAGGAAGTTTGATGAAATTATGCATGCCTATGATTTCCCATCCATCCCAACTATTTCGAATCATCACGTAGGTTTGCATTTTCTAAATAAGGTATCCTTACTTTGGCTAGTTACCAAAGACAAGGAAACAAATTTATGTTGATAAAATGCTTAGGTGGTTACATTGGATTTCTGATTACACTTAACCCGTTTTATATCATGCTTAGAGTAGGAAAATAAGCTCCTTAAAAGAGATCATTTACTTTATGCAGTCATGTTTTGTACTTAGCTATAATAATAATAAAAAATTAGTTAGTTACATTTTTTTTGTTTAAATCAATCAGCTTAATGGTCTATTTGGTTTTTTATAAAACTTTTGCTATTGAGGTTTTCTTGTCAAGTAGAGATGTTTTTATAGGGTATATAAACCAGATATTCTGGTGTTCTTGTATCCTCTCCTTGGCTTAATGACCAGATCGAGCACATGTCCCACAATTGGAGCTAGAATGTTACCACCTAAGTTGTACTTAGTAGTTTTTTATCAAGTGAGCCTGGTGAAACGGACAAGGATAACTTGTTCGGACTTCAGAAGACTTTCAGTATTGCTTCTGGGAAACTTTGTTGTACTATATCACATGTTCATACCCCCTTGGGGGAGTTGTAATCAATGTTCTAGCATGATAGTGTCTGTAAAAGACTCGGTCTCTTAGACTTTATTTGTCAATCCGATCAGCCCAGGGTGTTTTTTCCCTTGGTTATTATTGGTTGTTGAATAAACGACTAATAATTTCTGAGTTTTTCAATCCATACCTCCAAAGTTAGGGTGGTCGGCTTGGAATTTATGCCTATTGATGTTATTAGAGTCTATGTGTCAATGTTTAAACATGCTAAACATCATGGTCGAGTCATATGAACACCTTGTCTAAAATTTACTAAAATTGACAAGACTCCGGTGTGTATGCTCTGCACTTAGCTGCGGTTCGTCCAATCAGTCAAGCTGCATCAAAAGCACTTGAGTGAATAGAATAATTAGGATTCACTCTCCCAAATTGACAAACCATCAGGTGAAAATCCAACACCTTGATCAAACCATTACAGTGGAAAAATACGCAAAGGAAGCGGGAACTCCTGAAAAGTGACCTCGGGGCACCGAACTCTGTTACACCTGCAGGTGCATTATGAACAATAGCCTCAGAGACTCAATTCAGCCCACATATTCCTTGCGGGTATCCATGGAGGTTTAGTTTTGGACATACTCCAAGTAATCTCAGGTATATCTGGAATCCACCCCTTCGCCTAATTTTAATCAACTCATATTTCACATTAACTTAAAACGTACCAAGAGGCAATCACAAAACATTCACTCCAAGCACATGCGAGTACATTGATTATATTTTGACTCCATTTTAAGACACTAGCTATTTTATTTCTATATATATATATATATATATTGTGTCTCGGCATTGTGCTTTCGTGCGCTCATTCTGTATCTTGTCATCTATGGTTGTTTCTGGTTAAATTTCAAACTCCTAAGTAACTCATTCAATTTAACACCATCAAACTAAGTAATTAGCCTTAGTAACTTAATAGGGTCTACCCCCCTTGGCTTTTTTAGGAGTTGAGCCTAAACAGAGGAGTCAAGAACAAGGTGACAGCCTTAACTCGAGACTTGCCCCCAAGGACACATTGAGTGGCTTGAATATTTCTGCCACGTGACACAGGTGTGTGAAAGGTGGAAATAGGACCCTGAATCTAAAGGTGTCAGCCTATTTATAGATCTATTTTTGTAGAAAATATAGATGATCGGGAGGGGGGGGGGTATATAAGTCGCATGAGGTCTAGTGTGATATGTTTTTATAAAGAAGTCTTTGTCGTAACTGTGATTTATCGGAGTTTTTATTGATATATTCAGCCTCTAGTTATGGAGAGAATTGTCCTGCCTTAGATCTTTTGTGCAAAATGCATTAGATGAAATTTCAACTCAAAATGGGCCTCCTAAAAAAAATCAATAAAATAATAAAATAATATTTATTAATTTTGGAGGAAGAAAAGAAAAAAACAATTTTTTTGTTTGTATTTTCGACATATCTCCTCGTGTTTTTACTCAAATTTCGATCGGGAGAGATAGTTGGATGCAGAATTAAATTCCCCATCCAACAAGTACCCACTTGATATACTTTTGACGGACCCTGGTACCCCCAAAACAAGAAATACCTGAAAAAACATGATGATGATGTCATCATCACATTTTTTTAGGTATTTCTTGTTTTTGTGGTAGCAAGGTCCATCAAAAGTATGCCGAGTGCGTACTCGTTGTATGGGGAATTTAATTCTACATTCAACAATCTATCCCGATCAAAATTTGAGTAAAAACACGGGGCGATATGTCAAAAATACAAACAAAAAAAGGTATTTTTTTATGATACCTATCCCCAAATTTATATTAAAAAAGAGTTTAAGACCTATACAGTATTTCAAATTTAAAACAATTTCATTGGCTAACACATGATGATGTGGAATTTGAATCAAAGCTAAAAGGCCCATTTTGAGTTGAAATTTCATCTAATGAATATATATATATAGTTGATGCATAATCTTGTCTTTTTAGCTCTATATCTGTCTTGTTGCTATGTTATGATATTTTGCAATGCTCTAAGGCATTATGATGTTGCTGCGTTCTCTATTATAGTAATGTTGATCTGTCTTATTACTGTCACATCATGATCTAATATCGTTAATATAGATACTATGACAAATGTGTGGTACGCTCCGTGATTATGGAAGTGAGTTGATATCGATGATATATCTATGGGTCTGTTAAATTATGCTGCTTCCGTGTCGGATCCCATATCCTCCATTCCCTACTATCAAAAACTCAATTCTGACAGCTCTCCCTTGAACATCTTAGGTGAGACCTCGTCCACTCTACGGACATTGCTGGGCAGGCTAATCCTTTCCTGGGCTGGTACTTAGGGATATTGCATTGGTTGAGTGTCGACAGAGTGAGGACCCCTATCGATGAAGCTTTGTTAGTGGGTCTTGCCAACATTACCTTAGTCGAGGGTAAAATATGAGTGTTAACATGGTGTATGGACAAGAAGCTGTGATGCCTATTGACTATATTTTACTGAGCTTAAGACTTGTTGTAATCACATAAATGACATATGTCGATGTTGTTGAAGAAATATTGTCGCAACTTGTTCAGCTGGAAGAAGAACGTTTTATTAGAGGATTTCATCAAGATGTTGAAAAACAAAGGAAAAAAGCATGGAATGATGGACAAATTAAGAGATACCATTTTGAGTTTAGAGGACTTTTTCTTATGTTTGAAAAACAAAAATCAAACATCCAATAAAGTTGAGAACAGAATGGTTAGGACCGTATATCATCATGAATATCACTGATGGAGGAGCAGTGAAATTGCAAAAGTTAGATAGAACAGAAGTCCAAGGATTGGTGAATGGAATTCATCTGAAGCTGTATCATGATAGCATCAAGTTAGTCGGATAAGAGAGAGAGAGAGAGAGAGAGAGAGAGAGAGAGAGAGAGAGAGAGGATATTAAAGAAAAGAAATAAAATAAGAGGGACAAAATTTTCTTGGTCGCATACTGCTAGTCTGTCGTCGTAAAAAGATGAATTCTCAGAGACTCAGTGTTTGGAGAAGAAAAACAATTAAGGGATAATGCTATAATTTAAGGGTGTGGACACATAGTATGTCATAAGAAAAGAATATTTTTCAAAGGAGAAAACATGTCACAAGGCATGCAAGGTTGTCTCAAGAAATACGACAATTGCAGATATGAAAATTGGATGTCATTTATTTCATATATGACAGCTGGAGGGCATTAATTTGAAAAGTCTAAGAGATATTGGTGGCATGATTTTAATTCACTTCGGTCATGATTGCAATGACATCATAGGGAAAAGTGGTGGGTTACATAACAGTTTCCGTATGATGATTCAAACAGGTGATCCATGTCGTGGATCATGTTTCCACTATTCCACTCGATCATTGCACATGTGAAGGTTTGACAGATAGAGTAAGTAGGTATTATGTGCATTCACCCTTCACTTTCAAATCATTATAATGCACTAGAATGAGGAATTTCTCTGTACAATTCCCAAGGCCATAGTAAGGTTGTTGGTTACATAATTATGGTTGTTATGAATCCTAGTAGAATTGCATTCACAGGCTCTTTGATTGAAGTTATGCTATTGATGATGATTGAGGAAGAAGCTTCCAGATATGTTCCACTGCAAGTGGGGATGGGATTGGAACTTGAGCTAGTTCCATACATCCCTAAGATAAGGATACAAACTGACATACCGGGTTCATCAATGAAGGATTGTTATGGTTCCCACAAGAGTAAATCTCTCTCGCCATTACTAACAAAGGATTAATACGCAACAATTTAAATTCGATTTCTAAATGAAATTCCACCAAAACCATCAGATACACTTGCTAAATGATTCACTATAGTGCATACTATCCATTGTTAGAACCCGCCAGTACGGAACCGCATTTGGATAAAATCAAATGTATGTACAAGAATATCAAAATATAGTTGGTGATGGTGTTTAAAAGAAGAAGATGAAATGGTGGATTCTGATGAAGAAAAGTAAGATGTCAATGAGATGGCATATTTCATCGTTAAAGAAACAGAGGACGTCGATGAGATGGAATACTTCATCGTCAAAGAAATGGAAGGCATCGATGAGATGGAGGAATTCATCATTAATAAAATAGAGAATATGATTAAACGTTGAGTTACATTGTGGAGGAAGAAGAAGTTGAGCAGCATGGTCTTCCTGTGAGAGGGAAGAAGCCAAAGGAAAGAATTCCCAGGAAAGCACTTTGGATCTCATCTTCAGCTTTTTGAGTTTGTCATGTTGATTATATTTTCTATCTCATTCCTCCTACCGCTTCGAAACATTAAAATTAACTGATAGAAGAAAGAATACAAGCAACAACATAAGTTGCGAAGATAATAGAAGAGGCAGAGGCACTATGTGCTAAGGCTATCGACCAAGTCTCTCAAACTTGGGAATCCTTGATTGAAGACATCGAACTACAAAAATTCGCTGATGAGATAGGAACAACCGATACAAAAGTAACTCAGCTAAAGAATGATATGAAACAATTACCCTTAGCACAAAAGATGGCTAAGGTGACAAAAATGAAGAAATTGCAACAAAGTGATGGTGTTGCGCATGCAACAACAACAATGGGTATATAAAGTTGAAGAGTTGCATTCTGAAGCATAGTGAAGTGAAATTATTATCTATCCTGTAGATCAAAGAGTACAATGAGTAGTGGAAGCAACAAGGCTTGTACCGTTGGAGCACCTCAGTTCCGACCTTCTGGAAAACTTGTAGAAATCAGAGGAAGATGTGCAATGATAGACATAAGAGATCCTGAAAATATTCCAAATTTTTCAAGGTAAAGTTGGCACAAGTCAAGAAGTGGAAGAATAAGCTTTTGTGGCTCAATACGAGCCACATGTAAGTGTTTGGGGACTATTGGGCCTAGAGAAAGATAGGCATAATTTTGTTAGAATTATTCCCAAGAATGAAAAGAGTCAAGTTGCAAAAAGTAAAAGGAGTTGTGACAGAAGTAGAGAAAGAAGAGCATAATAAGGAAAAGAAGGAAAAAGAGTTGCGACAGAAGTAGCCATGGAAGGAAGGACAGCAAGGTATAAGAAGTAGTAAGGAAGGTGTTAACGCAAAAAATTGCTCAACTAGCTCCACATGGCCTAAATCATATATAGACATATTTTTTGTATCTTTTTTCTCTCATTTTGACCTCCATAACTGAAGTGAATAATTATTCACTCATACAATATTATTCACCAAAACACATGGAATATTCGATAAGCCATAAGGAAAGTATATATTAATGATAGGATGAAATATGATTGATGGTTGATAACCCTCCTATTAAATAGGGCTTGGGAATTGTGAATGAAAGGTCATGTTATTTCATCTTAATTATGTTTATTATTAATTATTTAATTATTATATTTATTTTATGTTCATTATATTTCCTTCCCCTTAAGGGAATCTTTGTCCTCAAAGATGTATTTGACATCAATGTCTGATTTATTTTAATCTGTTGGCTCATAATTCTTTCCCTTTTGTATTTTCAGCATTTGAGGAGATGAGTTGATACGAATTACGGATTCCCCATGAGAATTGTCGCATCGTATCTACTATGGTCCATTCCATATCTATTTTTATCGAAGCTCTGATATATTTTTGTGGGACAATTCGTCTCAATTGTTGCTTAGTATGTTGATATTTTCGCATGTCCACATAAGTCTTCTGTGAATATCCATTTTTACCCCCTCGTTGGTCAAAATGATGATCATAATTAGTATGTCTATAAGGTGTAGGTGTTGTTTGTTCTTATTTCTTTTGGACTGTAGTGAGGACTGCCTTCACTTAATTTGATTTTTGGATGCATTTTCCTGGATTGTGCTTCTTGGTTCTCCAGTAGATTGTTTATGACTCTGAATCTTTTTGATTCTTTCCTCTTGTGACTTTTTTCCAATTTCTAGATCCTTGATTTGGTTCTGTAGTTCCTGATTACGATTATTTAGGCAATGGTTTTCTTCTTGCTTTTCTAGTATTTTTCCTTCGAGGTCTTCACCGGAGTGTTCCCTCTTGCTACTATTTTTAAATTTTTAAATTTTTGTAATCAGGGTTTTGTTATGATTTCTTAATTTGAAAATTTCTTTAGAATTGTTGGATATTGTTTTATTACTCCTTGCGATCTCCAGCTTTTGTTCCTTTCTAGAGTCGTTGTTTTGTTGTTGAAGAACTTTTATCTGTTGTCGATACTGGTCGACCACTGATTATTGATCTTCTAATTTTTGTCGTATGTGTGTTAGTTCTTCATCTCTATCGTTATTGATTTTGTTAAAGCATATTATTTTTGCTTCATAATCAATTATTTCTTTCCTTATATCTTGATTTTTTTTGTCTCTGATTGAACTCATTTTCGTCTTTTAATTTATTAATTTGGGCCGACAATTTTTCTATATGATTGTTCTGGTTGCATTTTTTTTGTTCCTTACACTCTTTTTGCATCTTATGTAATTTAATGAGTACTTATGATTTCATATTCATGTCTTGTAATTCTTCATTGTCTCTTTGATAACGCTTTAATTTGGCTTATAATTTCTCTATTTGTACTTGCAAACCAGATTCCATGATTTCTTATTTCTTTGACACTAGATGGTCGTCTGGACTATAGATAGTCATCAATTTTTTTGACTTTGTTTTCCTCTTTTCAATGATAATTGGTCTTCTTCTCGTTAGGTTAAATAACCTTTTTTTTTCAAAAATAATTATTATAATTTCTTTTTATAATAATTATTATTAATTAATTAATTAATAATTATATTAATGTTTTTATAAACTATATATATAGTTCCATATATATATATATAGTTAATTATTGTATTAATTATTATATAATAAAACAAAAAATTGAACTATTATAAATATATTATAATAATTCAAATCAAAGAAAAACCTAGGTTGAAGCTGGAACGAAAAGCCATGTGTTTGTTTTACTTTATCTTTTCTTTTTTTTACTTTCCTTTTCCTTTCTTTGTTTTTTTACTTTTTTTCTTTTTTTTTAATCTTCTTTTACGTTTTTCTTTTTCTTTTGGACAATGTCCAATATTTTAGGGAAACCCTAAATTAAGGCTACAAGCCAAAAATCAGACAAGGTCTGAGAATCAAGGCCAAAGGCCCATATCAGCCAAACAAGGCTTTGATACCACTTGAAGTGAATAATTATTTGCTCATACAATATTATTCACCAAAACACCTAGAATATTCGATAACCCATAAGGCAAGTATGTATTAATGATAGAATGAAAGATGATTGATGGTTGTGTTGAGGCCCAAAAATTCGCAGGCAACAACAGTAAGGGATTCTCCACAGTCAACGTTCCCAAATAGCCTGTGACTGTTTGGAATGGGGAATCCGTCCGGTTTGCGGTCTCGCTATCGTAGGTCAAAGTAACAAAAACAAAGGTTTTACCGGTTGCGGCCCGGTCCACCATGTATATTTTTGTATTTTTTGACTTTATTATGATATGCAGATGCCTAATTAACCATGCATTGTGATAAGATGCGAGGAGCAGTCACAATGTGATGCGTAGGTTCTTACCTCTCGTCTTAAGGCTCACAAGCATCCAAATCACATACAACAAGAAAATAAACTAACTACCTAAACTATCCCTAGTGTAGAAATTCAGGCCTGCAGTAGATTAATTTCACCCACAACAATTAACAATTGATCATGCAAAATTATCAACAATGGAGACTCAATATGGAGCTGTAACACAAAATTATATTAACTGAGTGTACAATAGCCAACCCTGTAAAAACATAGTCTGCTGAATATATAGAATACATGAGCAAATCGAATGCATAAGGAAGCATCCAAATCTAGCATAAAGCAGGCTTACCCAAAATAGGCAAATCCCCCATAGGTGTAAAAAGCTGATCCCAAATCTATCAAGGACCCCACGAATTAGAAAGGGCGCATGGGGAAGATAAAGAGTGGTCAAATGGCATCTCATACATGCTTTTTCATGGAGGAAAGAGTGGAGGAGGAAGAGGCAACAAAGCTGATTCACCTCACCTAGTCTTGCTTTCCTATGTGCCTTAAAACACTGAAAAAGCAGGCAATAAAGCAGAAAAAGAAGAAGGGTGCCTAGGAGGCCAGGAATAAAGCATATTTGATTCCTAAGGCTTTCCCAAGCACTCCATGAGTCAATAATGGCAAGTTTGACCTCTATGGATAGGCAATTAGCAACTTGCACATGGTGGGACTCATGGACTAGGCAAATAAGACAAAACAAATGAAATAATGTCTAAGCGGGTAAATACTATGGGTTGATTATTCTAACACCTAGGGAGAAGGATTATCATTCATTGGTGAGTAATATATTTTGTACATGCATAATGAAAAGTTAAAGATAGCTGACGCTTCTTTCAAGACACATGAACAATTGCATATTTTTGAACAACCAGTTAGCCAATTATTTTATGAACAACATTCATTACTCACAGTGGAAAACATCACAAATTATACTGAAAAGCATTCAACAAGAACATAGTTTCAAGAAGTTAAACACTCTCACAGTTAATGAAACACAGCTGAAAATGAAATAGTTCCCCTTCAACATTGTTCATTTAATCACATTGATACATTCCACATTTAGCTTCCTCCAGCAGGAAAAAGTTGCAGTTTCTGATTGTAAAACGAAATAGTTCCTCTTACAAGAAAATGGTGTACAAGTTTTTCCCGGGAAAAAGTCCCTGTCTAAGTTCTACTTTCAAATATTTAAACTACAACTGCAGACCGCTTGGGCTGCCCCCCAAACGTCTGACCTTTCAGTTTCTCAACGCTTCATATTCCTCTATATTTTCTGCGCATGCTCGTGATTGGCTGAGTGACTGCCGGACCTTTCAGAGCTGCTCCTCTGTTACTATTTGTTTTGTCTTTTTCTTTCGTTTGTCCTTCTTGTGATCCTGTTAGTTTCGGCCCTGCCTCTACCAAACGGTCCGTCTTCCTCCATGCCGCGGTAGTTTGACCAATCTCCCGAACCCACCTGCAATCAATCGACAAGTATCATTCATTGAAATGGCGTTTTAAACATTAAAATTAACCATCTGAAACAGATAATCCACAAGAAATAGGCCAGGTGCATCTCTTGATCTGGAAAGAGTTTTATTAAGCCCTGGGTGGGAAAGTTCTAGATTGACAGTCGGAAGGCTTTGTCATCGGACGTGAAAAGACTTTCCTAGCCGCAACGGCAGAAAATACAAGGGCTAAAGTCACGCGAAACACGGGTGGGAAAATCTCAATCAAAAGTCGGACGACTTTACACTTTGAAAGCTAAAGGACTTTGAGAGCTGCAACAGCGGAAAGGAAAAGAGATAGAGACACCCGAAATGCGGGCGGGAAAAGGTTTTAGTCAGAATTCAGAAGACAATTAAATCGGGAGCTAAATGACTCTCCTAGACACAATGGTGGAAGAGAAACAACTACGGGTCCACGACGAAAAATAGTCAACATGCATCGATAGGCGGTTCGTTTTGGACTTCGGGTGCCAAACCGCTTTGGGAGCCACAACGGTGGAAGAGGAAATGGCTAAGGCTTCCGATTAAACAAACAATTGATGCCCGATCACTTAGAAAAACAATAAGTGTTCCGAAAGCCCAAAAAATTCAACAGCAGTCAAAAAACCATTTCACCTTCAAAACAGCGACCCATCAGAGAACAATTAGCAATACTAAACTCAACTCTGGGACCCGCTGCAAAAATCAAACACAAAAAACATCTGGAAACAGGCTGCACATAAATCGTTAAGAATATCCAAACTTAAAACATGATCAACAATCAAGGATAAAATGACCTGAAGCAATATTCCATCATGAGGAGGGGCCCAAAATTTAAGAGATTTGGGGAGAACGGTTGCAGCTACAACAGGTTGATAACCTACCTATTAAATAGGGATTGGGAATTATGAATGAAAGGTCATTTCCTTTCATCTTAATTATGTTTATTATTAATTATTTAATTATTATATTTATTATATTTATTATATTTATTTTATGTTCATTACAATAACTATGTTTTAACCTTACGCTCTCTCAAAAAACTCAAAAAAAATCAACAAGGGCCTAAAACCCCTCAAAGCGGCTTAAAAACCCTCAAAAGAGATAAAAACCCACAAAGGGGCTTAAAAAATCCAAAAAGGGATAAAAGACCTAAATAGGATTTAAAACCTTAAATAGGGTTTCAAAACACTAAAAGAGAGAAAAGGACAAGAAAAACTATAAAATAGTGTGGAGGTCCCCATCACAAGATAACCCAATTATTCCTTCACCACAATTTTCTATTACTTATGAGTACGGTGATAATCATTCCTCTTGTTAGAATAATCAACCCATAGTTTACCCATTTAGACATTAATTTAATTATTTTTGTCTTATTATCCTAGTTCATGTGTCCCACCTTGTGCAAGTTGTCTATTACCTATCCATAGTGGTAAAACTTGCCTTATTTAACTCATGTAGCACATGGGAAATCCCAAGGAATCAAATCTTCTTTAGTCCTGGCCTCCTAGGCGCCCTTCTTCTTTTTCTGCTTTATTCCCTGCTTTTTCAGTGCTTTAAGGCAAAAGGAAAAGCTAGACTAGGTGAGGTTGACTAGTTTTTTGTCCTACACATCCTCCTCTCTTTTCTCCATGCAAAAGCATGTATGAGCTTCCATTCCACCACTCTTTAGCTTGCCTAAGCCATTTTTCCAATTCGTGAGCTCCATGACAGATTTGGGATCAACTTTTTACACCTATGGGGGATTTGCTTATTTTTAGTAAGCTTGCTTTATGCTAGATTCGAATTTCTCCTCATGCATTCGAATCCCTGATGTATGTTATTTATTCAATAACCTATGTTATTACAGGGTTGGATATTGTACACTGATTTAATACAGTTTAGTGTTCAACTCCAATTTTCAGTCTCTTTGTGAGTGATTTTGCATGATCAATTGTTAATTGTTGTGAGTAAAATTAATCTATCACCTGGTTCAATTTCCACATGGTATTAGATCCATTGTATATTGTTTCTCTCCTTCAAAAATTGTTTTGCAGGTTCGACATCAATGACTGGGAGCCTTCTATTGACAGCCGAGACATATTTTCTAAGCTATGGATCAATCACAGAAAACTATGTTGACTCCCTTCAATTTCTTTGAATGGAAAGCAGAGATGGAGATACTGTTGAGAGTGAAAGGCCTCTGTAGGGTGACTATGGAAACAGAAGTAGATCCCAATGCAGCTGCAGAGAAGATAAAATGGCACAACAGGAGGGATGAGGCTTATGGCCTCCTGTGTCTAAGTATTTCTAGAGACCTCCTTTTCCATCTTGATGGATTGACATCACCGAATGAAGTATGGGAGAAGCTTTCTGATATTTTTGGAAAGACATATGAGATGATGGGACATCAAATTGAAAATGAGCTGATTTCTCTGAGTCCAACGAGCTTTGAATCCCTGCAGCTATATTTCTCCAAGTTCAAAGCACTAGTTTTGCAGCTAAAATAGTGTGGTATTGAAAAGAAATATGATAAGCTCATACTGGCCACCCTCTCGAAGCTGGGCCCTAATTATTCAGTGTTTGTTTCGACCTTCTATGCCACAAAACTGACAGCTCGAACCTGCAAGATACCTAGCCCTACAGATTTCATGGAATCTCTCACACAAGAACAGGACAAGCTGGTGATTATGGGCACCATCAAACCATCCAAAGATCAAGATTTGATTGCTGAATATTTGAAGGTGGATTCAAAAGGCAAAAAGAAAGCTAAAAATCCACCTAAGCAAAAGAGAGACAAGAAAAAGTCTCTGGAGGATCCACAAGGTCCCAAGAAGAATTACTAGAAGAAGAAGAACAAAGGTGAAATGAACAAGTGCGCATATTGCAATAAGGGAAATCACTCTAAAAGCTCTTGTATGAAAAAGCAGATAGAAATGCTGACCCAACTCTTGGAGAAGAATGGCATCTCCCTTCCAGAAAGCTCAAAGAAGAGAGAAGGAGGATCAAGTTCAGATGACAGAGAGAGAGTTCATGATCTAGTTGTTGGCATATCAAGCTGACCCAGTTTTATCATTGATTCTGGAGCTTCAAGACACATGGTTTCGACTAAGGAGGCCTTCTCCTCACTGGACATGTCGAAAGGACCATCTATTGTACTGGGAGATGACTCTCTCATTGAAAGTAAAGGCAAAGGAAGGATAGATATTGATCATGGTCAGTTCATAAATGTGCTGTATGTGCCTGGTCTCGCCTCCAACCTCCTGTTAGTGTACCAGATGACCCACACTGGGTCTCCTAAGAAGGTCATATTCTCCCCTGATGAAGTTGAGATCATAGAGATTTCAATTGGTAGAGTCATTGCAAAAGGAGTTGCAAATCATGCTCAAAAGGTATACATGTTCTCACACTTCCTACCTTACTCAAACCCCTCTGCTCTTCTTTTTCATGCTAATGAAGCCAGCAAGCTGTGGCATGAAAGATTTGGCCACCTAAATTACAAATATCTTTCTAATCTTAGTGAAAAAGAGATCGTCATAGGGTTTCCCAAGATAAAATTTTCCAAAGGAGTCTGCCAAGGTTGTATCCTAGGAAAACACCCAGAGCACAAATTTGAGAGAGCTAGTCATGAGAGAACCTCTGCACCCCTTGAGCTGATCCACAGTGATGTTGCTGGCCCATTCCCTCATATGTACATGAGTCAGGACAAATATGCATTGAATTTTATTGATGACTTTTCCAGGTATTGCTTGGTTCACTTCCTGAAACACAAGTCTGAATTTTTTGGCCTATTCAAAGTCTTTAAGGATTTGGTTGAAAACCAGTCTGGAAGGAAACTCAAGGCCCTCAGATTTGAAAATGGTGGTGAGTATTTCAAGTCTAAGTTTATTAATTATTGTGTAGATGCAGGTATTCATATGTAGCATTCTATCCCTTACACACCACATCAAAATGGTGTTGCTGAGAGGAAGAATAGATCACTGAAGGAGATGGCAACATGCATGATGGAGGCCAAAACTTTGCCACCAAAGTACTGGGCCGATGCTATCAACTATGCAGCCTATATCCAGAATAGGGTGCCTCACAAACATCTTGATGTCATGACTCCCTTCGAAGCATGGAGTGGGAACAAGCCAGATGTGACCCATTTCAGGATTTTTGGCTCAAAGGCTTGGGATAGAATCCCGACAAAGAAGACGAAGGCTTTGTAGCCCCAAAGCCAAGGGTGTATTTTTGTTGGATACTCTAAATATTCAAAAGGGTACAAACTGGTAAATTTGAGCACAAATAAATCCTTCATTGAAAGGTGTGTTCATTTTGAATAAGAACCCCTTGCAGCAGTGGAAGTTGGTGAAGCCTCTTCACCACCTGAACCCCAAGAAGTAAGTAAAGAGTTTGTTGAACATGATGATTCTGATTTGTCTGATGGATATGAGTTTATTGCAGACCCTAACAGCCCTACAATGCCAAAATGGGCAGCCAAGACACTACATGCAGCAAGAGAGCTAGCTGGGGATCCCAATGACCCAAGGAGGACTAGATCTCAATTTGAGAATGGTCTGTGCATGAAGGATCCTATGTTTGATGAAAAATTCTATTTGATGGTGGATTCTGATCCTAAAACATATGAAGAAGCAGCAGGAGATCCAAGATGGAAAACAGCCATGAAGGAGGAGTTCAGCTCACTCCAGAAGAGCAACACATGGGAGCTAGTGGATCTCCCCCCAGGGAGAAAACTAGTACAATGTAAGTGGGTCTATAAGACAAAATTTGCTGCTGATGATTCACCACTGAAGTAAAAGGATAGATTGGTACCCAAGGGCTACTCACAGGTTCATGGCATAGATTACAATGAGACTTTTTCCCCAGTGGAAAAGATGGATTCCATCAGGCTAGCCTTAGCCATTGCAGCCTCAAGGCAATGGGAGGTACATCACATGGATGTAAAATATGCCTTACTAAATGGATATATCACTGAAGAGATATATATGCAGCAGACTCAAGGTTTTTCTACTAACCCTTCTCTTATGTGCAGGTTGAGAAAGTCATTGTATGGGCTAAAGCAAGCCCCTAGGGCTTGGTATGCCAAGATCGATAGCTTCTTGCTATCACTGAATTTTGTTCGGTGCAAATCAGATACAAATGTCTATTTGAAGTTAGTTAATGGTTCATTAATGATCATTTTGTTATATGTTGATGACCTCCTCATTACAGGAAGCTCAAAGGATGAGATTGATTCCTTAAAAGGAGCTATGAACCAAGCCTTCTCCATGACAGATTTGGGGCTCTTAAGTCAATTTTTGGGGCTTGAGATTGCTCAAAACAAAGTTGGAATCAAGGTGCACCAGTCCAAATATGCCTTGGACTTGCTAAAAAAATTCAAAATGAAGGATTGCAAAGCAATAAAAACTCCTTTCCTTTCAGGAGTGAAGCTGGAAGAAGCTGATTCTTCACCTATGGTAAAGAATACACTGTATAGGAAATTGATTGGATGTTTGTTGTGTCTGACACATACTAGACCTGATCTTTGTTATGCAATAAGTGTGGCTTCTAGATACATGGATCAGCCTCATGATATCCATTGGAAAGCAGCCAAAAGGATCCTTAACTCTGTTCAGGGAACCAGGACACATGGGATCTTCTATAAAGCAAAATCTGATCTTGATTTGATTGGATTTACCAACAGTGATTGGGCAGGTGATAGCACAGATAGAAATTCAACATCAGGATATGTGTTCATGCTTGCAGAAGGGCCAATCAGGTGGTCAAGAAAGAAACAGAGTTCCATTGCACTCTCATCTACAGAAGCAGAGTACAGAGGAGTTGTTAATGCAGCAACTCAATGTTTATGGTTGCAGGGTTTACTTGGAGAGTTTGGCTTCGAACCAGAGTACTCAACTACCATATACTATGATAACAAGAGTACCATTTGAATCTGCAAAGATCCAGTTCAGAAGCAGAGAACCAGACACATTGAGATCCATATGCACTACATCAGAGAACTTGTGCATGATGGCACCATTCACCTACTCTTCTGTTCATCTTCAGAACAAGTAGCTGATATCTTCACCAAAGCATTTTGTGAGAATAATTTCAGCAATCTCAAATCACTGCTGGGGATTTCTGATCATGCTGTGAAAGCATGAGTGAAGACAAGATTCTACAATTTTGTTTTACAGTCCATGTTTAAGGGAGGATTTTCCCAAGTTGGTTTTGCCTCTTTCCTTATTTAAATGGACATGCAGTATGTAAAGGGTGACTAAGCCTTGTTGCTAGGCCCTATAATTTTATGATATATTACTCATAATTCATGCTTAAAGGGGGGTGTTAGAATAATCAACCCATAGTTTACCCATTTAGACATTAATTTAATTATTTCTGTCTTATTAGCCTAGTTCATGTGTCCCACCTTGTGCAAGTTGTCTATTACCTATCCATAGTGATCAAAATTGCCTTATTTGACTCATGTAGCACATGGGAAATCCCAAGGAATCAAATCTACTTTATTCCTGGCCTCCTAGGCGCCCTTCTGCTTTTTTTGCTTTATTCCCTACTTTTTCAATGCTTTAAGGAAAAAGGAAAAGCTAGACTAGGTGAGGTTAACTAGTTTTTTGTCCTACACATCCTCCTCTCTTTTATCCATGAAAAACCATGTATGAGATACCATTCCACCACTCTTTAGCTTTCCTAAGCCATTTTTCCAATTCGTGATCTCCATGATAGATTTGGGATCAGCTTTTTACACCTATGGGGGATTTGCTTATTTTTAGTAAGCCTGCTTTATGCTAGATTCGAATTGCTCCTCATGCATTCGAATCCCTGATGTATGTTATTTATTCATAAACCTATGTTATTACAGGGTTGGCTATTGTACACTGACTTAATACAGTTTAGTGTTCAGCTCCAATTTTCAGTCTCTTTGTGAGTGATTTTGCATGATCAATTGTTAATTGTTGTGAGTAAAATTAATCTATCACCTGGTTCAATTTCCACACCTCTCACAATACCCACAACTTTTCAATCATTCTATTTACACCACCAGTTCCCCACCTTGTACGTTGAGGCATCCTCCGTACCATCAAACCTGTGGAGAGGAGGTACCATCCAAGCTAGGGCATGATGGTCCAATTTTATAGAAAAGAGAAGGTATTTTTGTCCCATATTTTTCATTTTAGTTTCATTTTTTGTTTATTGTTTATTATTTCTAGTCATTTGTTTTGCAACTTTATTTCTAACCATTTGAATATACCCTTCTGTTATACACCTGAATGGCACCTCTCCGTCCGAGTGCCAACATCCCTCATGTTGGCACACAAAAGGACACCTATGGATATAGGTTTGCCCAAAACACTATAGCTTGGTTTATCATGAAATACATTCTCTCATCGTCCACCTAGTTACTTTTTCATTTAACCATGTTGATATGTATTCGCGACTTTCATATTATACAACTCGCGCATCATTCGCGAGTCTCGGTTGTTACAGGTCACGCATCATTGTATTCACGGGTTTCTCTTATACTAAGCTGCGAATCACTCACGGGTTTCTCTAATGCATACCCACGTATATGTCTCAAACATTAAAACATAAAAACTTTCGTTGATTGGAGATTAGTTAAGTCATTTAACTTAATTTCCTCAACTACCACAACTTCCCCAACCTTCGAGAACTACCTTATTTCACCCATATAAATACAGGCCTTGGGGAGGGTGTGGGTTACTTACACTTGGAGAGAAAAGTTATGCTGGTGGAGTTTATACAGAAGTATTTGGAGCAGTTGAACTTAGAATCCTTTGGTTGCAGAGGAGTCCTTGTCTCAGACGCTGGGTTGTAACCTTAACTCTTTCCATTATTGATAATAAAGAGATTACTTCTTCCATATGTGTTTCATGTCTTGTGATTGGATGAATGTTTATATTTTAGTATGATATATGTTTTATATAACCTGCTTATATGTACATGAATCATCTTGTATCTGGAAGAGTGTGTCTTGACAGGTGAAAGAAGAGCAATCCTGAAGATTCTGGAAGTGGAACAGAGAGGAAGAGAATAGCAAGGATCGAACTTTGTTTAACAAGTAAGTCCTTCTAACCCTCCTATTTCCTATTATGTACTTTAAGAGTCAATTGTCTGCAAGTAATTGAGTATGTTGGTAACCCCGACCTTCGGTTATTAGGTGTATTATTCTGTACAATAGAACTGGCGACTCCACTGGGGAAGCCCTAGACTGCTGTAGGTTTTTTTGTCCCTGACCAGTCTTTGCTCGGAAGTCTGTGTGTGATTTTATGCCATGGTTTTCACTTGACTCAGCTTTTGAAAGTCCTTTGATTTTTTCTTTGTTTTTGAGAAAAATTTCACACGCATTCGCGAGTTGTATTTATAGACAGTCGCGAATACTACTGTGCATTCGCGGGTTGTCTTTCTAGACAGTCGCGAGTTGCGCCAAGTGACAGTCGCGAATACTCCTGGAAGTTGAGATTTTTAAGTAAAGTTTGCTTGTTATTTTCTTGTTATTATCTCTATTTCCTGAGTGGATTTTCCTTATGAGTGCTGGGCAATTTGTTTGAATACCCTGGGTGATCATACTTATAGCTTTTTCGAAAGCCCTTGAGTCTCCTTTACTTGGTTTATTTACTGTTTGCTTTCTGAAGTTTTTGGCCTGTTTGGGTACTAGGTTAAAGTGTCGTGGTCCAGATCAGTGATCAGGGTCTTGGACTCTATTTTCCAGTCTGTCATTTGATAGTGGCTGGTTGTCACTTTCCCTTTTTTAAAGTCTGCAGTGATTTTTCGTCATTGTTTGCACCCAAGCTAGGTTTCCTAGCCTTCCTTTATTGGTTGTTTGCTGCTTCAGTTTGCCTGTTTGCCTCAGTTTGTTGCTTCTTTACAGTTTATAAGTTCCAAGTTTACTCAAGTAGAGTGCATTATAGATGCATAGTAGTTTTTTGATCATTTTTAAACTTGAAAAGAAAACATAGTTAATCTTTTGCATTGTGATTTTTGCATAAGTAGTGTTTGTTTCATTTTAAAAATATTATCTCAAAAAAAATAAAAAATATAGGCTTAGTTTCTCTTATCATTGCTTTCAGTTCATCAATACATATTCAAAAAATGAAAAGAATTTTATTTTATAGTAGTAGTTTGCTTTGAATGCACCTTTACTTTCATTGATTTCTTGTTTGAGTCAAAACACCATACAGTATATCACTTCCATTTCCTCTTGAGTAAGAAACAACCCTCTAAAATAAACGCATAAATTAAAATTTACTAGTAAGTTTTATTTTTAGGGGCCTTTCACCTACTAGCTTAAGCTAGACTTGTGGGATAGGAATTTTAAACTTCCAACAAGTTATAAACTCAGACGTAGTGGACTTTTTGTTAGGTAAATCCTTGATTCTATCACTGTATCTAGGAAGCTCCTCTCAAATGGGATTTAAGCACCAGGCCGCGTGGAGGCTTGGACAGAGGAGATATCCCTCTGAATCCTTGTCAAAATGTAACCCAGGACTTTTACACATCTGGGGATTCTGTCCTAGACAGATTTTCGGGCTCAGCTACCCTGCCCATGCGTACGAGTTCGGCTGACGACTGTCCCCCCAGACTGTTGGTATTATCAAGGTAGCCTTTAGTCTCTTGTCTTTTAGGGTTCATACCTAGGTAAACCAGAAGGTTATTTCTGGTTCACCTTGAACGATCTTGGAAGGTAACCCTTGTGGAAAGTGTAGGAGGGCGGTGGGTGATTCCTCCTCTTGTGCCTAAGAACCACCTCAAGGACTCCAAGTAATCATTCATCAGCTTTCTTCGGGAAAGCATATCTTTTACACTGATTTGATTGCTTGAGACTCTAGGAATTTTTTTAGTGTATGCTCTATGGATTTGCTTGTGTTTAGTTGGCCTTAGTGTGTGATTAGTCAAGTTTTTAATTCTGGAGGACCAATGTGTTAGAAGGTCTAGAAGGTTGAGAAACCTTCCTCCTATCACTGCATTGGAGCCTCCACCTTTACCTCAAAGGCGGAGATTAGACACAGAGGGTTCATTTGAACCTGTAGGAATAAGTGAGGTTCTTAGTGAACCAGAACTCATTTCTAACCGCTTTAATCTAGATACAGTCGAGATAGAAGAATTGTAGACTGACGAGTTTACAAGAAATTTTAACTCCCCCTTGACTGATTTGAACGATCCTGTGATCGTGCAGGTTAGACCATTTGATTCACCAGTGCTAGGTGTCCCTGTGAGTAGAGTCATGTCTTCTATAGAAGAAAGTTCTTTTGTGTTTACCTCAACCCTTCCGGTTGAAGGTGTACTACCTCCCCCGGTTAGTGCCCCTAGATCTAGTTTTCCTTCTACACCTTTAACTCCAGCGAGCCGGGTGGTCTAACCACCGGTTCACTCCAACATAGGAGGTACTTCTGGTAACATGGTTGCTAGGATCCCCAGTATACCTACCATTCCTTCTTCCTTTCCTTACACTACTCAAAGCGGTTCGGTAGGATCCTCGGCTTATGTCAAAGGATTTCCTTAGAATGGGGGGAATATTCCCCCATCCAGTCCATACGTAGGTCCATATCCTTCATATGTAGGAGTGCAGTTTGGGAGAAACACCTCTTATAGGCAGAGTTTCCAAACCCCTATTTCGGTCCCATACACGAGCTCTCCCTTTTCGTTGTTTAGCGGAGGGATACCTGATCCAGTCTTTCAGACCCTTGCTTCTATGGGGATGGCCCAAACCACTTACACTACACCTCCCACCCAAAATCCTGTGGCTTACGGATGGAATCCATTTCAAAGCAACCTTACCACTTCACAACTGGTGTCTGGGGGAAACCCTACCTTTACCCATGGGAATTCGGGGGCAGGACCCTCTAATCCCCAAGTTGGCACATCTAGTGCACCGGTTAGGCCCAAACTTCCTTTCCTGGCAACTTTAAACTTTCCAGACTTATCAAAGTTGATGAATGACCCAGTGAGGCATGACCCCTTATGGCCACCTGTTCCCACCAAGTTTCCCTCAGATATCCCTAAATTCGAAGGTAAAACTGGTGAAGATCCTGGGGCACATGCCACCACTTTTCACTTATGGTGTTCTTCCAATTCGTTGAATGAGGACTCAATTAGATTGAGGCTATTCCAGAGGACCTTGACAGGTACGGTAGCCAAGTGGTATATTTAATTGCCTTCAGCTGCCTTTAGTAGTTTCTGGGATTTGGCTAGTGCTTTCCTTAGCCACTTTCAGCTTCCGGTTCGATACGATTTCGGAATGGACTTGTTGTCTACTTTTAGACAAAACAAGGCTACCCACATCTCGGATCATATCCAAGAGTGGAGGAGGTGAAAGATCCTTATTAAAGCCACCATTCCTCCTGAGTTTCTATTAGAATGGTTCCTTAAATCATTGTTGCCATACATATCTAAGGATGTTTCCACATCAGGAGTAACAAGTGAAAAAGAAGCCATTCTCAGGGCCCAGCAGTTAGATTTGATTTACTCACAGTCTGGGATCTTATATGAGATCATCCCTAAGGCACCGAGGCCTTCACATGAGGCGGAGAAGCCTAAGCCTGGACCCCATGCCAATGGTGTGGTTGGATCTGTCAACTCTCCCACCGTAGAGTCTTTAACTAAACAACTTCACCAGTTGTCTATCCAACAGTCTACGGCAGAGGCAGCAAAGGTTGCCCCCTCTCCCCAAAATGAAAATGTTTTTGCTCAAACCTCTCAGAAGGGAAATCAGCAGCCCAGCGGGAAGAAAAAGAAGGGTAAAAAGGGAGAGGGAAAACAAAACAAGCCAAAGCCCGCAAATAATGCTGATGGGGGAAAAAAAGAAAAGAAGAAGGTCAAGTTCCCTTGTAAGTTGTGCCAAGAGGACCACCTTACTCACCTTTGTCCCCTCATGGATCAAGCCCAAAAGCTGCTCAAAGCTCAACAACCGGCTGTCCTGAAGGATCCTTTTCCCCAAGGACAGAATTCTGCTTCAGCTTCTACCATAGCAGGGGGCACTCAAAATGCCCCTGACCCTAATTATATCAACATGGTTCGATCCTCGACTTTGTTGCAAACCAGGAACAAAAACTATGAAAACGAGACTGATGAGAAGGGTAAAGCTGTAGTTGAACCTTCTGTTATCCCTAAAGTTGGACCTAGACTACGGGATCCAAGCTTAAGGAAATCTTAGTTTTAAAATGATCAAATCAAATGAAATCAAATTAAAAATAAAAGCTGGTATTGAACCAGGGAAAATAGAAACTTACAGACACTAGGCTTAAATCACTTATTGTACAGTTTATACAGTTTTAGGTATGAGACCAAAATATTCACACACCATTTACAATGAACAAATCTGGTATATAACAGATGGGTAAATGCAGGTATGTACCAAGATATCAAAGAATTAAAATGAAGGTTGGTAAGACTAAGAGCTGCAGGAAAATCACAACCAATTCTGTATAACATGAAAGCAGTGACAAAGTCCAACACCCAGGTTTTATGATCCTAAATTATGAAGTGAAACTATTACTGTGTATATAAATGAAAGATAACTGTCAACTTGTAATAAGAATTATGTATTGGAATGTGAGTGACCAAGTACACAAAAGATTTATCAAAGAAACAGTTTATGTAGTATAGAAATAAATCAACATCAAATTCATTCAAAACTAAAACCTGTTATTGAAGTTGCAAATGGTTCATGATATACAGATGTATCTACAAATCTTCCAACATGTCTCCCAAGACAGCCAACCCCTTCTCACTAGTTCGAGAGCTGTTTTTGTACCAAAAATGGTTCTATCTAGAACTAACAATAGATCCTATAAGTTTGGATTGACCTCCTTCAAAAGTGGGAAGTCAATCTTTACAAAATGCTTTTACACTACATGTGTCCTACAGATGTCACACATAATATTACAAGTTCAAAATCAAACAACTTTCAAACATCTACAAGCTTCTAGAAGCTTCAGCTAAAGTGGCCAAGTCATTGAGCACCTGGGAGCGCCTTTGGAGTCTAGCCAGCTCCATATCTTTATCATTCTCCTTTTCCTGGGCTTTGAAATGCTCAAGCTGTTGCTGCATAGCTCGTTTCTCTTTAAGGATATTTCTGGAAACCATCAACAGTTTTTGAAACTCTACCTCCTTTTCTTCCATATGCTCCCTTAACCTTTTGTTTGCCACCAATGGCTTTTCATTGATATCCTGCAAGTATCTGGTTTGCTCCTTATACATATGAAGGGATCTTTGACATTGACCAAGCTCTGGAGTAATATCTATATATTCCTCTCTGCTGCAATCTCCTTCTTCAGGCACAGTTCTTCATATTGATCCTTCATCAAAATTGTTTTGTTTATTTGTACAAAACATTTTTGGTATAGCCCCTGCTACACCTTGCCTGTCAATAAATTCCTCCATGTTCTCAGAATGTTTATCTTCTACTGTGTTTATTGTCCCTTCATCGGCTGCATCTTCTATAATCACAACCTCTTTAGCACCTTCCTGTGCTATTCTTTCTTCTTTCTGCAGTTTCTCCCTCATTCTAGTTCTTGGTTTACCCTTGTTGAATAGTTGTTTGCAAATTGTCTTTTTAAATGCAATGCTTTTAAATATATCACTGAGATTTTCTGTACTTTCATGTATGCAGGGTGTTTCAGGGTCTACAGGCTTATCAACAGCATTTATTTCTTTATCCTTATCCTTCTGATTTGCCTCTGTAGGGTTTATTATATGTTGGCTGGCATCATCCATCATTTTCTTACCCTTTTCTTTAGGGTTCTCACTGAAACCTAGCTCTGCCAATAAAGAAATCCATGACCTTCCTTCCTTTTCCAACTGGGTTAAAACCAATAGCTTAATTAATCCTTGATGATAGATTGATCTAGCCGTATGTGATGGGTGTTTTTGTACCTTAGGAATCATCTTTTGAAGGCTCTTAAGAAGGTAAAAAGGGATATTTAGCTGTATAACACCATGAATGTGCAGTAAAAGCTTCAAATGACACTTTAAAACTCGATCATACCTTCCATCGCAGGTAATATAGTTCTGGACAACTTCTAATGGTACTCTCCATGCTGGCTTCATCCTATTGACATGAACATCGTTCTTCCAATCAAGTTTTTCATTACCAAGGACCAAAAACTCACTGAAGTCTTCTTTGAATTCTTTTTGTTTAAACATCTCTCACCTTCTGCTGGAACATTGATAGCTTCAGCAATAGAGCTTTCATTAACTCTCACAGTTAAACTCTGTAACTGGACTCTATCATCATCATAATTCTCAATGAAAGCCATTGTTAACTGAGAATGATATCCCTGTAATTTGTCACAGAAACTAAACCAACCTGACCTTTGTATCAACTTAGCAGATTGTGGAAATTGTTTAATCCACTCTGTATTACTGGGCTCCAATCTGCATATAAAAACTCCAGGCCTTTTCTTTACAACCAGCTCTGGCTCCTCCTCTTCAATTTCCCATGACATCTTTAAACCCTAGAATGATTTCAACATAACCTGTGTAAAATAATAAAATTTTATGTCTCAACAAACAGAGACAGTTTGCTGCATACGACTCTGTGCTAACACCTGGGATGTGAATACATCTCTTCTTGTGCTGGAGGTAAAAGTTTGTAAACTAACAAAGTGACAACTCTGATGAAATTTGAATCAAACTAGTGATAAGTCTTAACCCTGAAGACCCTATCAAACCTTGAAAATATTCACACAGTGTTATCTTAAACAGAGCATTTCATATTATGACTGAATGCTAAAGCAATACAGTGTTGAAACTAAAAATGCAGGTAGTTATAAGCCTGAAATTACACGCTCTAGGGTTTTCCAAAGCAACCCTAATCTTCTGAATATTCACATAATACTGCTCTTACCCAAGGAACTCTGTCAATCAACATGCCTTCAAACTGTATATCTTGTACAAGAGGTTTTATATTGCTGTATAGTCTTCACGCTGAATATCCAACCCAGAATTGCTGAAAATGCAAATGAATAAATGTATACACTTCAATCCTAACCCTGCAAACCCTAGGATTCAAACATAAATCCAGAATTCCTGAACAGGGTATAACACAACTCGTGAAGATGAACAATGAATGAAGCCAGCGCTTGCTTACCTTTTTCATCTTTTCTGGCATCCCATCTGAGCACCAGATCACCAACTGAAAACAAATCATTTTTAACCCTTTTATCAAAACTGTCTTTCATTCTTTTTTGATGTTTCTCAGCTATATCCTTGATGGCTTCTCTGTCTTGCTGCAACTGCACTATTTGAAACATTCTCCTTCTGATGTCATCTGGTTCTTCTTCAATTTCCTGCACAAACTTCATGACTAGATTGACTAAATGGACAGGAAAAACAGCACCAGTCCCATAAACCAATTGAAATGGGGATGTCCCAGTTGATTTTTTAATTGTTACCCTATCAGTCCACAGAGCAAACTTCAGCTTGTTGTCCCAACTTCGTTTATTTTCAAACAACATTTTCTTGATGCTACTTACAATGTTCTTGTTGCTGGATTTTGCTAATCCATTTCCTTGTGGATAGTATGGTGTGGATTGCTTAAGGTTAATGTTATTTTCCTGACAAAAATTTACCATCTTTTTTGACTTGAAGGAAGGGGCATTGTCAGTGAGTAATTTTCTAGGGCATCCAAACCTACTCAGAATGTTTTCTTGGAGGAAAGTAATTATTACCTATTCTGTTGCTCTCCTTGTTGGAATTGCTTCTACCCATTTTGTGAAGAAATCGGTAGCAGTCAAGATCCATTTGTGTTGTCCACTAGATGGAGGATGAATTTCACCAATAAAGTCTAGTCCCAACTGCTGAAATGGACCATTCATAGAAATAGGCTTTAATGGTAGGGATTTAAGCTTTTGCTTACCTGCAAATTTTTGACACTCAACACATGATCTAACCTGCTGAAATACATCTGAGAACAGGGTAAGCCAGTAGTATCCTGCTCTCAAGATTTTAAAAGCAGTTGCTTTCCAATATTTGTGTCCTCCACACACTCCACTATGCAACTCTGCAATCACAGCATCAATTTGATATTTCTCCAAACATTTCAGCAGTATACCTCCTGGGTCCTTCCAATACAACATCTGATATCTTAGAACATACTTCATTGCTTTGAGTTTCAAAGATCTGCATTCACTCTTGTTCAATTCCAGAGGGCAGTGTAAATACAAAAGAAAATACACCACATCCTTATACCAATCAGATTCAGCATACCTGTTATAAATATGCTCCTTACTGTGCTCTGTACTCAGACTCTGTGCTTACTGTTCTGCCATGATCTGAAGGTTCAAAACCTGACAATTAGACTCTGTGAGAATATTATCCAACCCTTGTCCTTTTACCAATTTTGTTGGCTTAATTTCTATGTCATATTCCATGACCTTGGCTATCCATCTGCCCCTCTTTCCTTCGCTGTCAGGATGTGCCAGAATTTCCTTAACTGCTACATTTGGAACATATGCCACAACCTTAGAATGTAAAACATATATTCTAAAGAATTTCAGAGCTTTAACTAAGGCATAGGCCTGTTTTTCCATTATATTATACTTCAGCTCAGAATCCCTTAAAGTTTTGCTGAAGAATGATATGGGCTGTTCCAAATTATCAGAATTCTTTTGTAACAATACAGCAGCAGTAGTATCCTCTGATGCAAAAGAAAATATGGCAAAATCTTTTGTGTAATCAGGAGCCATCAAGACAGGAGCTTCTATCAATGCTTGTTTTATGTTTTCAAATGCCTGTTTAGCTTGTTTAGACCATTTAACCTCGCTGTCCTTTTTAAGCATTTGAGTGATATGCTTTATTATCTCTGCGAAATTTGGAATAAACCATCTTAAGAAGTTGATTTTTCCAACAAAGGATTGAATTTCTTTTTTGTTTCTGGGCATGCTGATTTTTAGAATAGCCTTGACTCTTTCAGGATCTATCTTTATTCCCTCAACAGAGACAATATGGCCTAACAGTTTGCCTTCTGTCAGGGCAAAGTGAGAATTTTTAGGATTTAATGATAAACCAAACTTCCTGCATTTGACAAAAATTTGTCTCAAGTGTTTAACATGATCTTCATTGGATTTAGAAAATACTGTAACATCATCCCGGTATATCACTACAAATTTTTCATTTTCACCCACAAAAGCTATATCCATAGCTCTCTGAGAAGTGGCACCTGCATTCATGAGCCCAAAAGGCATTTTATCATACATAAAGGTTCCCCATGGCGTGGTGAAGGCTGTTTTCTCTCTGTCCTCTGGCTGAACTGCAATCTGGTTATAACCAGAAAATCCATCAATCATTGAAATCCTTTGAGCACCTACTACTCTCTGTAAAATCTGATCTATCTTTGGCAATGAATAGTTATCTTTGAGGCATGATTTGTTCAAGTTACGGAAGTCTACACATAATCTTATCTCTCCATTTTTCTTCCGTACAAGGACTAAATTAGCAACCCAGGATGAATATCTTAAAGGCACAATGATTTTTGCATCTAACAGTTTCTTCACCTCTTTTTCAATCATAGGCAGCAATGCTGGATTTAACCTTCTAAGCTTCTGTTTAAAAGCCTTAGTGTTGGGTTTTAGAGGGATTTTGTGCTGAATTATGCTGGTATCATATGTTTTTAAGTCCTGATATGACCAAGCAAAAATGTCCTTATATTCTTTCAGCAAACTCAGATATTTTCTTCTTTCATCATCTGACAGCAATTTTGACAGCTTTATCATTTGAGGATGCTTCTCAGAACCAATTTTATATTCCATAACATTTTCTTCAGTAGTCTGTAGGGTAGGTTTCATAAGTGTATCATCTTTTGAAAACAGTCTTTCTAAAGGAACAAGTCCTTTAGGGATGAAATTCCCCTTTAACTCCACAATTTTATGATCAGCAATTGAATTGTTTATGTAGGGTTCATTTTCTGCCCATTCTGAATCCTGTTCCTACTCAACAATATCATCTGAAAATTCTCCAACTAATTCCAAAAACTCTTTTATTTATAGATCATCATTCAAAACCTTCCAATGTTTAATATTATCGGGGACAACAGGTCTATACCTAACATCAATTGGATATTTCAGATGAGTAACCTTTGGCACTTTGAAATAAGCTGCTGCTAAAGCTAAGCAATCAGCTGTTTCATTATACTCTCTTGGGACAAAGGTGATATTAAAGGCTATGAAATAATTTTCAATTAGATCCCAGACTTCATTCCTATAAACTTTCAACAACTGCTGCTTTACCTGGTACACCCTTTTCACTTGCTGGATTATTAATTTGTAGTCGCCAAACACATCAATCTCCTTAATGCCCAAGTCTTTTGCTGCCCTTAATCCAAGGATCAGAGCCTCATATTCAGTAGTATTGTTCATTGTTTTGAACTCCAATTTAAACATAAGGGAAATAGCCTCATCTCCAGCTGAAATCTATAACACTCCTGCACCTACCCCTTCCTTACTTGATGCACCATCGAAATACATTTACCACAAGCCATCAGGTTCCTCTTTCTATACCTGAATTTTGATATCTTTTTATACCTTTAAAACACCTTCAGATTCATCGTTCAATTGCAACATAAAAGAACCCTAGTTTTCATCAACTGAATAAATAGGGTGATTATTAGGGTGTCTGCTGTCACGTACCAAGTATGCCATCTGAACCTCCCTATACAATCTTCTGAATTCACCCCCAAAAACTGGAATTGTAGCATATGAGAGATCCATCTGCAAAGTTCCTCCTACATTTTTCGCCCAGGATCTAGATAACAACATGCCAAACTTAGGAGAAATATCTGCAACCACAATATCCATCAATATACTTTTCATAGGCACCTGTGTTAAATTTACCACCAAGTCCTTGATCACTCCAATACATTTTACTGCCCTGGAGTCAAATGCATATAAATCATGGTAAGGCTTTGTTACACTCAGCCCTAAGGCATCCATGACTGCTTTGGGCATAAGGTTGTGTGAAGCTCCTGAATCCAGTAAACAGTTATGCAGCAATTGATCATGTACTGAAAAAGTCACATAAAATGGAGGAGGATATTCTGAATTGTCATCCGGTTGATCAAAGGTTTTTTATCCTACAATAATAGTAGGATTTTCATCCTGCAGATTAATTTCATCAGAAGGAATCAGACTAGGATTCACTGCATTACTAAAGGCTTTAAATTTTGCCTCCCTGTAAATTTTACTTTTAATCAACTCAGTCAAAGGCACAGGGATCTTTA
>LPNX010607027.1:54910-101635 GCA_001517045.1 Pseudotsuga menziesii | reverse complement strand
CTCTTGATTAGGTGAAGTAGCAGGAACTTCTTCATGCGGGGGAGTTGGTGCTTCATATGGAAATTCCAAAGGTTGTTCTAGAATAGGAATCCCCCCTTCAATGTTTGGAACTTCATATTCATTTTCAGAATATGTCTTTGGATGAGGATAATTTTCCAAATGATCAAGCTGTCTCTCAATGGACTGGTCATTTTTATTAGTTTCAAGAAAAATGACATCTCTGGAAATAAAAAATTTCTTGTTTACCTCATCATACAAACGATATGCCTTGGAGTATTCTTCGTACCCCGGGAAAATGCATCTTCTACTTCGAGCACCAAGCTTGTTTCCTTGCTCCTTCGGAATCAAGGCATAACAGGTGGAACCAAAAACTCTGAGATGCCTGACTAAAGGGAGATGGCCAAACCACATTTCATGTGGAGTCTTGTCCTCAAGATCATTTGAGGGACTTCTATTTCTCAAATATGCTGCACATTTTACTACATCACCCCAAAACATTAGTTTTACATTCTTGAAAAACATCATTGAGCGAACCATATTCATTATGGTTCTATTCATTCCCTCTGCTACACCATTTTGTTGAGGATTGTAGGGAACTGTACTCTGATGTGCAATTCCATGTTGGAGAAGATAAGATTCAAAAGCATTTGAAGTGTATTCTTTTCCATTATCAGTACGAAGTGCACCAATTTTTGATTGTGCTTGTTTTTCAATTAATGCATGAAAGTCTTTGAATGTTTGAAATGCTTCTGACTTTGTCTTTAAACAGTAAATCCAGCACATTTGTGAGTAGTCATCAAAAAATGTCATAAAGTACTTGTTCCCATTTGCTGAAGGAGTTGGCATTGGGACACACAAATCAGAATGTACTAACTCTAATTTCCTACTTGCTCTGAAATTAGATTCATGGAATGGCAGCTTACTATGTTTCCCTAAAATACATGCATCACATTTATTCTTCTCTTTAGGAATGGTGGGCAAGCCAAATACACCATTCTTTTTCAACAAGCGAAGACTGTTATAATTTAGATGACCAAATCTTTCGTGCCACAATGAGCTAGATGACATATTATCTTCTCCATGCTGAGAGAGGTAGGCATAGTTCTGAAATCTTGTTGATGAACCCTTGAGCTTCAGCAGCTTTCCATATTCGTATCCAGTCATGATGACTTGGTTGTCAGAGGACTTTCTTATTTCAACGATTCCATCAAACATGTGGACGGAATGGCCTTGTTGTTGAATTTCCACCATGGACAGCAGGCTTCTCTGCAACTCAGGAAGATAGAGAACATTCTTCAACAAGAAATCAGGGAATCCAGGCATCTTCAGTCGAATGGTGCCCATTCCCTTTGGTTTAATACTTGACTTATCTGCAAAGTAAACTATGTCATCTATTGTTTCATTCAGTTCTTCAAAACAATCTTTTCTAAATGTCATATGTGATGTTGCACCAGTATAAAGCAGCCAACAATCTTTGTAAGATGAAAGAGAAGTCATTTCATTAAATCCAAGATTACAATGTGCAACAATACAATGAGCAGAAAATTTACTAGCATCTTGGTCATCTTTCTTCTGGTTGTGCTTGTCTTTGATGGAGTCCCATGAAGCCCAACACTGATCTTATGTGTGCCCAGTTTTTCCGCAACGCTTGCACTGCAAATCTGATCTTTTGCTTTTGCCCCCTCTACCTCTTAAATTTCTTCTTCCTTGTCTTCTCTCTTTGCCGCAATCTCCCTTGGAAGGGTCTTTGGATTGGTCTTTGCCGGCAAGGGCAGCACCAATACTAGATGCCAAAGAGTGCATCTTTACAACTGTTAGTGTAATTTACAATAATAAACTTGACATGACAAAGAGAAATGAAAAAATAACCTTGCAGGTCTACAGTCTCTGCCAAGGTGTACAATGCAACTTCAGGTTTTAAAGAGATACAATAATAGTATTGCTGCTTCAATTTGCAACAATTTCAAGGAGAAGAAATTCAGTACAGGGTGTTCCAAAAGGCAGCAATGCAAATGGTGAAACCAGCAAACAGGATAACAACTTTCAATATATACTCAGCTCCAAAACTCAGTGATATCAATCACCAGAGGAATTAGGGCACAACTTAGGGTTTTTGTGCACTTCCAAAAGTCACAGTCAATACATAAAAATATTATGCAGCTCTTCAATGTAGTATACAACTCGGCTTTCAATAGGTTTTCAGCAGTCTAGGTTTACAAAGCTCAAAACACCAGCAACACATATATATCAGTCAGCATATATCAGTCTGTCTTCAATTTTTATATCAATCAATAGAATAAAACCAGAAGATTTAATTGTTCTTCCAAGGCATCCTTCAAGTAGAATGCAGCCTTCAAAATAGTCACCAGACTCTCTTCAATGCAGCCACCAGTAAATAGACTCCACGCTCAACGTAGTTACACCAATCTTACCTCATTTATCAATAGCAAGATACCAATAGGCAGTCTCCAATAGTGATACAATAGTGCGCAGTCTACAAAAAACAGTTTAGGGTTTATACATTCCCCCAAAAACCATATCACAATATATCACAATATATCAAAAAATCATAATATATCAAAAAGATTCGCAGTCTCTAATTGTGCGCACAGCTTTCACCATTCACGACCTTCACCATTCAGGCTTCAACGCATTGTTCAGGCTTCACAACATAGTTTCTTCTCCACAGTCTTTTCTCCACAGCATTACAGCTCGGGCTCTTCAGGCTTCACGCAAGTATCTGTTCAGAGCTCGACAAGGCTTCACATTCATTACCAGGCTTCACGCAGCACATTCGTTACCAGCTTACACCGTATATATACCAGCTTCACGCAGGCAGTCTCCCACTGCACAATCTCTCCACGCGGCCAGCGGTCTCTCCAGGCAGGTCGCAGCATAAAAAAATGCAGGCTCCATGCAGTCTATCAATCTCCACGAAGTCTTTAATCTCCATGCAGTCTATAAATCTCCACGCAGTCTTTAATCTCCGCGCATAACTGAGGTAGAAACTAGGGTTTCTGTAGTTCCCAAAATATTGCAGCACTAAAAAAATGTTTTATTTCCACGCAGCCTATCAACACTTTCTAGAGGAAGTTTGCAACTTACAAAGGGATTGAATGTGGTGTGGGACAGTTGATAGTTCAACACAGGCCCAAAACGCATTCTCCAATCTTCCTCTCAACACCACGCAACTGTCTCCTCCAGCGCGTGAAGGCACTCTTCACGCAGGTATAAACAGAAGTTTATTTCTCTTACACCATCAACAGTCTTCAACCCATTTCAATGGCATGCAGCAGTATTGTAGGTAGGCCGCAGCACAGTATATATATCAGTCTTGGCAGTATATATATCAGTTTGCAGCACACATATATATATTAGTCTAATAGGATGGAGGACACGGCAGTCTTGGCAGTATATATATCAGTTTGCAGCACACATATATATATCAGTCTAATAGGATCGAGGACGCGGCAGTCTTGGCAGTATATATATCAGTTTGCACACATATATATATCAGTCCAAATTGGTTGTTATGCCTGAACACAGCATTTAGGCAAAATCGATCATGGAAAACATAACGAGAAGTATTGCCATAATAACACAGCACAAAACTCGAAGAAGGGAGCCTGATTACAAATTAGGTTTAGGCTTAGGTAACACGCAGTGATATGAGAGGTCGCAGTGATATGAGAGGTAGCATCTCAGGTAACTCTACGCATGATAATCACCGAAACGCTCAACTCATTAGGGTTTCCCAGCACACACACTTAATCATGAAGGAATTTGCATGCGACTCGACTGGCAGACTGATGGAGTAGTCTGGCAATGGAATGGCAAGCAGAATGGCAGGAAGGAGGGCGCAGAAATGCAGCAGGAGTTATGGCAGACAACCTGCTCTGATACCAGTTGTTAGGTATAACTCCCAATTCAATGTTCTATTCACGACTAAAACATTAATTTATAGATTACAATGAGGCGGTTGAGAACCAGCCTTTTCACCTTCCCGGGAAACTATTCAAATTCCTATTTAATTATTTATTTACAATAATCCTGACGGATTATATTCTAACAATAAACCTTGGTTTTTAGTTCTATGTCTAAAATGTGTGAACCATAGTTTTTAGGTTTGTGGTTTGTAGTTCATGAAACCATAGTTATGTTGTAGTGCAGGTACATATATTCTAGGTACATGGTCTACTAGTTTCTAGTTTAGTGTGACTAACAAATATAATGATATAAACCTAATGACTTTATAAACCCTAGTTTGTAGTTCTATGTCTAAATTTATGAACCCTAGTTTTTTTTCTATTTGTGCATGTAGCTTAGTTATATGGTTTAAGTATTTATACATAAGTTAGACTAAAATAGCACATGATATCTATGTATGTGAATTTATACTTCATAAAACCCTAGTTTGTAGTTATATGTGTAAATTTATAAACCCTAGTTTTTAGGTTTATGATTTGTAGTTCGTGAAACCCTAGTTTTTTTCTATTTTCTCTTGTAGATTAGGTATATTGTGTAACTAGTTCTACATAAGAGAGACTAAAATAATACATCATCTCTATGTATGGGAAATTATTTCAATCCATGAAACCCTAATTGGTTATATACTTGTAATTCCCGTATGAGTTTTTACTTCTAATTCATACAATTATGTGTTTCTACTTGTAATTCATGAAATTATAGTTTCTTTGTTATAGTGTAGGTACATAGATTCTAGGTATATGGTCTATTGGTTTATAGTTAATGGCATGCCAAGAGATCAACGGAGTCGAAGGTTCATCGATTCAACCTCCGGTTGTCAAGTTATGTTGAGTTGAAAGTCGCATGAAAATGTCGTTCAAGGACACTTGGTGACTCTTGGTCTGAGAGCGAAAAACCAAATTGAGCAGCAAGATTGCATGCCATTGGCTCCAAAAAGTGTGTATGGAAAATTTCAATATGGAAACACTACCAAGAAAGGAACGGTAGATGGTTTTGGAGAGGTGAACCACCAATGCAAGAGTTGCATTGAAGGAAATTGAGAAAAAACCTAGTTTACAAAACCGATGCTCAACGAGGTCACTCAGACATGAAAACATTGTGGAGAGGGCCCCTAGATGTAATGGAATTGGAAGAGGCTAGAGGATTTGACAGATCTTCGATCCGACCTCCATTTTCCAATTTATGTCGAGTTGAAAGTCGCATGAAAATGTCGTTCAGGGACACTTGGTGACTCTCCATCTCGGAGCGAAAAATAAAATGGAGCAGCAATATTGCACATAGTTGGATTCAAAAATTGTATATGGGAAATGACAATATGGGAAAACTACCAATACTGGCATAGTGGAGGTTTTTGCAGAGTTGACCCACCAATGAGAGAGTTGTATTCAAGGAAACTGACAAAAACCCTAGTTTATGAACCTAATGCACAATGAAGTCACTAGGCCATGGAAAATCGATGGAGAGGGGCCACTAGAGGAAATGGCATGCCAGGATACCAAAGGATTTGATGGTTCATTGATCTAATCTCCATTTACTGAGTTATGTTGAGTTGAAAGTCGCATGGAAATGGGGTCCATGCAACCCTAGCAATGATGCATTGACCCTGCAAACCCCTGTGCCGAGCGGCTCGGGGTGGATTTCCCATGCAGCCCATTCTAAAACACACCTCTAGCAGCTGATGAAATAAAAAATCATTGCTCAGTTTGGTTTTTGGACCCCAGTCTTGAATTGGCCACGTCTCCCTGAACGACTTTTGCAGGCCTACTTCAACTCGCCATAGAACGTTGATTAAGGATCCAGTCGATGAACCATCTGTTCCATTTGGATCATGGTAGGGGATTATGGCGAGGGTGGACTCCCACATGACTCTGCATGACCTAAGCATGCATCGAAGCCATATTTTGAAAACTAGGGTTTCTCCCTAGTGGGGTCCATGCAACCCTAGAAACAATGCACCAGCCCCGAAAAACCTTGTGTCGAGCTACCGGGGGTGGCCTGCCCAGGGAGACCATGACCAAAAACACCTGTAGGAGCCAATGAATTAGGAAATCACCACCCATTTTGGTTTTTGGACCCCGACCTTGAATTGGCCTAGGTGTCCCTGAATGGCTTTTGTAGGCCTACTACAACTCGCCATAAAATGTTGACCGGGGATTCGATTGATGAACTGTCGGTTCCGTTAGGATTGTGGCATAGGATTATGGCCAATGTGGCATCCCCCCTGATTTCTCATGGCTCATGCATTCTTTCAGGATAGATTATACAAACTAGGGTTTTACCCCGGTGGAGTGTAAGCGCAATTACCCAGTCTCATTCAATATAGCCATCTAGATCCTCTCTATTGCTAATTGCCTCCATCAATATCTCATGCTATGAATGAGGAAAGAATTAATGTACCTTGGTTGATTTATCAGTTGACATTGTCTATAGATGGATGTTCATTCCAACAATCAAGCTTGTGAAGTGATAGACCACATAACCTAGTCTATAATCCATGAATACATGACCACTAGTTCTTCTTGATTTCCCATCTAGTGTAAGATATTCACCCTCAACCACCATCGAGAAAATAGGAAATTCATTTCCTTCACCATCAATCAATGAACCATTGAGGATTTGCTTACCTCAAATGCATCATGCCAGCCAATAATTTCTGCCCTGTTCATTGTCTTTCAGGGAAACAACTGCATATATGTGTCCTGGTTGTACAAGATTTGAGATATGGTCGTAGTCTTCCAAAATCACTGACTGAGCCTCCTCTAAGTGGTTGTTTCAAGGAATACATGTGTGTCTACTACAAGTGACACACGATCCCATTCATCAACCCAATCCATGCATTCACATTCATCCCATTCACCACTACTACAAGGGCTACAAAAGAAAGCAAGTTTCCATGTCCATATTTCAAATTGGGGGTTGTTTGAGCTTTGAACAAAATGAAATCCATGTGTTACTCATACTGTGCTGCAAATATAGGAACAAGATCGATCTATGTCAACCACTTGCCAAAAATTATTGAATGGCCTTGATTCCCCTGTTGATGTATGTTGCACTTTAGTCCGGTCTGACATTATTGTAGAGCGCCATTGAACTATGGATTCTACATCTTTGATATGGGTTTTTCTGGTAAACCTCATCTCCTCCCTTCATAGTGCGGTCTTGATGCATCCATCGGCCCCGTCATGCCCACATTTTCCGTTCTTGGTCTCAAAGTAGTTTCATACTTGCGGTACATTGTAAGTCTTATGTAACATACTCATCCATTGGAAGACTCGAGAATTTTTGAACTAGCCCACACAACATCTGACCATATCCAATGCTGATCCATCTGTATATCTCCCTACTTTAGCTGATCATAGAAAAATAAAAAAAAATGTTGCACATAATGCAGATCATGGAATCTTTCATCAATTATGTAAAAGTTTGTCTTCTTCTATAGTATCCTTTTGTTAATGTTTATATCAGGGCCATGCCTATATGTAATATGTACCATGATGTTGAATTGGTCGGGATGGTAGTATTGACTCTTAATTTCATTTTGTGGTTGAAGGATGTAGTTTTTTGCAAAATCCATGATTGAAATTATGGTCCCAATGGGAAATTTGTCCCTACATTTTTTGTACTGCTCATCCTGCCATCGCGATACATTCACATGTTGAACATACTGCTCAGTTTTCTTGTAGAAATTTGTCAAAAAATCACGTACCTGTACCTATTGCCATGAAAAAAGTGGTCATATTAGAATGTGGCCTTTAAAGAATGTGTATGTAGAAATTGAACGTGTAAGAGGAAAAACATGCAATAATCACTTGCACCTATGACTTCACTAATGAAACCTTCTTACTTTCCTTTGCACTATTTGATTGATTGGTTATGTACTTGAAGCTCTGCATCTCCATGGTCATACTACCAAATTGATTCTCATCGCTTTCATGAATGCAACGGTTCAAAAGAGAAAACCCAATGCACCTAGAAAAATTCCCATATAGACATGATTTTCCATAGTATTTCTTTCCTTCATGCCTTGGAGACATGATGTTGATGATAAAATATCTCGATGCAGTTGGTGGTATTATGGATTCATTGCAGCCCTACTCAATGTTAGTATGCAAATCACAAAATATATGTTTATACGTGTCATAAAAATATTGATATTCTACATGGCATCTACAACCGCATGTGTTTCAATCAATTCATATACGAACGTACCATGGTTTACATTTCTCGAAGGAACTTTGGCCCAGGTTCAATTGTGTGTGCTCATTCCTGAATCTCTCATAGAGTTTAGTCTATGTTGTGTCAAGGAAGTGTTTGGCATGGGATTCACATTTAGTAGAACTTTTTCTCAGATTTAGCACATTTCTTTGGTTAGATGAAGGTCTCGTATGATCATGCCATAAATTTTTTACTAAGTCCTTCACAACATCAATTAGCTTCAGATCTTGATAGGGAAACCTGCCGACAAAATCCCAACAATATTTTCCACTTGGAGTATGAATATTTTCTCTTATAATAGAGTACTTGTTAATAATTATTCTATTTAATTTAAGTAGATGAAAAGTGTGTGAAAGGAGGCAATGTTTCCATGTGGAATTGCTTACAACTGATTCTAATAACACATGATGATCCACACAAATATCTTTAGTACTAGATGTCTTCCCAAGTGCATTAAAAGAAGATTGGAGATTTGTAACAATATGATTATTATCCTCTGAACTTCTAACCATATTTATGCCCAGAATTTTCCTAACAACAACTAAACAATTTGAATTTAACAAACATAGTAATAATTGACATTTACCTGCATTGCCTTTGGATTCAAAATATTCCTTCATTAATTTTCTACATTTCCAATCGATAGTGTGTTTGGGAAACTTACCTTCAATTCCTAGCAGAGAACTATCATCCACATGGGTACGTCTACGAGTCCTTTTTCTTGCACTAGATAGTCAAGGTAGGGAAGGTGGACATGAGGTATGAATCCCAAGTGTTCTTTGTTGTGGTGCTTCATTCACATTTTGGTGCATATTGGGAGTGTGCTTGATACAGTTGTGGTCTTCTGGTAGAGATTACAAATTAATCATTGCTCCTAGGTCCAACGCTTGACACCTAGAGTCTCTCAATATACCTATGTCTTCAAGAGATTCAACATGGCTTGTTCCTGGATTGTTGGTTGGAGATTGTTTTGATGTTGGGATTTGATTTGGGTCTGTTAGATGCAATCGATTCACCCGTGGTTTTGAACTGGAGGTTGTTATGTCATGAAATATTTTAGGATCAGTCACAGTATCAGTGGAAATGTCTAGACCATGTCTTACTCTATCCATTTCCAAACTGGCCTTTTCTCTTGTACCTCATTTTCCTTTTCAATGGGCATATTCCTTCTAGTTTTTCTTACTCTGTTACATGAGTTTCCCATCTCCAATTTTTTTTTTTATAAAAAATATGAGGTCTACCCCTGCATAAGAAGCAACAAATAAGGTATTAGTTCCATTATACAAGAAACATGACACGTTCCAACATAGTTAATTAAATTACAGATATGTTAGTATGGTAATTACTGGCATTGATACATAAAGGATGATTAAAGGTTTCTCTTTATGTTCAAGCTAAAGTTTCATTTCTATTATCTAGCAGAGTCAAGTAAAGAGAGTCAAGTTTGTAGGTATTACAACTATAGGATTATGAATTCCTTTGTGTTCAAAAATGATTGGAAGTCACAATAAAATGAGTGAAATATTCTTCATTTCCAACACCTTCAAACGAGATGACATTACATGTAATATGCCACATTAGTTGTGAGGGAAGACACAAGTTTTTGTTTGGATGTCTTGGGAATAAATTGAATAAATTTCACTCATTAAGTTACACTAACTAAAGAGAACAAATTGACTAATTACACAATGAGGATGTTGCAAATCCCTCAAAAAAAGGATAAATCATTGAGGTATAAGAATCCCTGTCAAGCTCAAAGGCATGTTATGATAAATGTAGCATGAAGAGGAGAGCATGGACAAGATGTTGAACTATTTAATATGGGCCCTATCCCATGATTTATTCCAAGGTTTTTATATAAATTGAAGAGTCTCAGGAGAGAACCTTAGCTATGCCATACTTGTGGGAAATCAAAATATATTCATGTGCAAATTATTATTACTCTACATTGCATACTTCATCTTGTATAGAGAATATGGAAAACTTGGTGAAATATTCAATATGGACCCTTTCCCATAATTGCTTCAAAGGTTTTTCTTTACATTGAAGAGTCTCGGGAGATAACTTCATCTATACCATCATTGTGTTAAATAAAAATATATTCATGTGCAACATATATTAGTTAACATTGCATACTTCATCTTGTATGGAGAATATGAGACTTTTTTAGATGTGAAGTTGAGAATTTTTCTTATGAAATTAATTGTTGTCTATGAGAGAGATATTGTTATAGGCATATAATAAAACATAAATCAATGAAATGATCTAGAATCTTGTGAATGAAAAAAATTATTTTCAATTGACCATACCTATTCAAAATGATCTCTTCTTGCAATGAAAAATTGTAGTTTGAATGTATCCACTAACTTCCAAGATGACTGAAGATTGTTGTTACATTCCAAGAGTGATCTTCTATCCAATAGATCAAAGAGTGTCCAATTGATGATTGAGTGTGAGCCAAATTCCAAAGTTCACGAGCACAATACGCATGAACAATTGTAGAAAACCCATGAAAATTGGTAGCAACCCCAAGAATCCAAATCTCTATTTTTTTAAACTAGAAATATGTGTGTTCACGTGTATTTATGAGCATGCACATGTGTATAAGAGCGCGCACACATCCATATGAGTGCGCATGTGTATCAACGCATATGGGTAGACACACACATGCACATTGCTTCCTAATATTTACAACATTTACTTCCTAACATTTATCCCATTTAACGACTAACATTCTTAAAAAATGTCTTGGTATTCACATGTATGATTATTTTTACAATAGTGTCTTCACCACTAATTTCTTCTTAAGCCCATGGGTGCCATTATGAGGTATTAGGCTCCTTACTGATAGCTAGTGGAGGGTAAGGCAGGCCTCCAACATTGATGAAGGATGAGTGTCAAGGTTTAAGAAAGGTTTAGTGGTGACCATGGTTAAGAACACATGGCCTCAAGCCCTAGTGCGATAATAGCGACAGTGGTGACCATGGTCAAGACAGTAGCAACAATGGAGACCATGGTCAATAACACATGGTAAATAACACCATTGTCAATAACAAAATCCTCACCATTATCATCATCATCACCCTTATGATCGTAATCATCATCATCATAATCATAATCATCGTCATCATAGTCATAGTCATCGTGATCATCATCATCATCATCATCATCATCATCATCATCATCCTCATCATAATGATCATAGTCATCATCCTCATAATCATCATTGTCATCATCCTTGTCCTCCTCCTCATCATCATCCTCATCATAATTGTCATAGTCATCATCCTCATAATCATCACTGTCATCATCTTCCTCCTCCTTCTCATCATTGTTCATCATCATCGTCATGGTCACCATCATCGTTCCATGGAAAATGTTTGAAAATAAAATCAAACAAAATTTTCAAGTAAACCTATCATCCTCATCCTCATCATCCTCATCATCATTATTCTTCATCATCATCATCATCATTATCATCCTCGTCGTCATCATAACCATCACCATCATTTTTCATCATCTTTATCATTGTCATCAACATCAACATCATCTTCATCATCATAGTCATCATCCTCATCCTCATCCTCATCATCATCATCATCATCATCATCATCATAGTCATCATCATCATCATCATCATTGTCGTCGTCGTCGTCGTCATCATCATCATCACCATCATAGTCATCATCATAGTCATCATCATCCTCATTATCATAATCATCATCCTAATCATCGTCATCATAGTCATAGTATTTGTGATAATCATCATCATCACCATCATCATCGTCATAATTGTCATAGTATTCATGATAATCATCATCATCATCATCATGATCATGATTTTCATCATCATCATTACCATCATCATCATCATCATCATCATCATAGTAATCATCGTCATCATCATTGTCATCATCATCGTCATTATCATCATCCTCATCGTCATCATTGTTCATCATCATCGTCATGGTCATCATCATTATTGTTGTGCCCACTATATATCAGTTAACTAAAACTTAACATGCAGAGTGCTAAACATAAATTATCAACCTAAGGAAGTCTTTTATTTCAAAGTTATCATGCAAGAAAGCATAAATCAAATGAATAAAAACATGAACTGAATAATAGAACAACTATGATAAATCTAATGCATGAAATCATGAAATAACAAATAATAGATCTACAAAATAAAACACCTACAATTAATACTACCAGCATCTGCTCATGGAAGAGGGCCCTTCCTCCACTGAGCAGAGCTGGATCTCCACAATGAAAGTCTACAACTCCAAAATTAAGAAACTACCAGTATGCATTATCAAAATGAATGATTACAATAGATATGGATCAAATCCTACATCATAACATTGTGTTCTCTCCTATTGCTAAATCTCCCTTCTCAATGAGATTGACTACATATTTACACATAAAATTATCTCATGGAAATGAAGAACTGAACCCCCAACTTATGGTCTGTAACAGCTGAAACACGACCGTAGCTGCTGCCAACTTTGGAACTGACTGCAACAACAAATCCAGAAAATACCCTTTCGAAGAACCACCTGCATATCGGAAACCATGGCTTTGTTTGGATATTTCTTCACATGTTATGTAAACGAGGATGTTACGGACAAAACCCATGTCTCGAATTTTTGAGATTCATTTTCAGGTGTCTACAAATCGAAACACGAATCAAGGTGTTCTTATGTGGCATGCATTTTCGGTTAAGGCTGTAACAACTGGCTATGAGCGTCCTGTACATGAAAAATCACTCGATAAACCATCATTAATAAAATTATGCATAATAGTCTTCAATTCATCAAATATAAAGGAAAATAATCATTATTAACCACTTAAAACATCAATGGAAGTAGTATGTTATTTTACGTGCAATTACAACAAATGGATGGAAAATGGAATGATAAATGGGCAATAATGGTAAGAAAATTGATAAAAGATATGTCGATAAGTGATGGAAAATGGACAATTCGAGGGCCCAACATCTCCCCCAAACTGAACTTGCTGCACGTCCTCATGCAACCCAATACCTGTGTAGCATCCAACTAGAAAAACTCATTCACTTGTTCCTTCATTTTACCATTCGCATAGCTGCAGCTAGAAGAAATGGAGAGTTTAACATAAATTGGCAAAGTCACTTAGCGAAGGATTTAGCAGAATATTTGGCGAAGTCACAGCTCTTTAGTAGAAATTTGGCGGAGTCACAGCCTATTTTAGCAGAGAATTTGGCGAAGGTTTTAGCAAAGATTTTGGCGGAGTTGCAGCCCAAATAGCGCTAAATTTAGCGGCGAATTTGGTAGAGTCACAGCTGAACGGAGTTGCAGCTGAATGGAATGAAAAACGGAGTTGCAGCTGAACAAAATGGGAAACAGAGTCGCAGCTGAATGGAATGGAAAATGGATTTGCAGCTGAACGGAATGGGGAACGGAGTCACAGCTGAACGGAACAGAAAACGGAGTTGCAGCTGAACGAAACGGGAAACGGAGTCACAGCTGAATGGAATGGAAAACAGAGTTGTAGCTGAATAGAACAGGAAACAAACTCGCAGCTAAATGGAATAGAAAAACAGAGTTGCAGCTTAATGGAACGGGAAAATGGCAATATTTTACGGTTTTGCAGCCTTTTGAATGGAAAACTTATGAAGTCATTTTATTCCAAACAACAAACTAAGTTGAGCTGAAATTTTGCAAGCAATTAACTACCATTCTAGTGCATCTCCACACCAAAAACTAGACAAACCCAGATCACGAATTTTGAGAAAAATGAAAATTGGATGTACGTGATTATGGCCATTTTCTCAACAACTGTACATTGGATTGGGATGAAAATTGTCAAGATTGTTCATCTTGGTATTACACACTTCCTGTACAAAAATCATGAGAATCAAATTTACCAATTGAAAGATATGCACATTTCAATTTCTGCACTTTTGTAGATGAACATGAATAAAAATGTGTTGCAGCTGAACTTCCTGAACCAATATTTCACAAAATATAAACTGGGTTGGGATGAAATTTTGTAAGCAAGTAACTACCATTATATTTCATCTCCATGAAAAAAATTAGACAAAATCACATCATGTATTTTGAGAAAAATGTGAACTAGATGTAGGTGATGATGGTCATTTTCTCGAAAAACATGCACTAGTTTGAGCTAAAACTTGTCACAGATGTTCTTCATAATGTTATGCATTCCCTGTCCAAATTTCATTGGGATAAAATTCATGGTTTCTGAAATATGCTCAATTCAAATTCGACATTTTATGTGAGGAACAATATGCATGAGAAATATGAATGTGAATGAAAAACCAGCAAGCATAGTAGCTCCTACCCCAAACTGAATAATTTTTTATGTCCTCATGGAAAGTAGGAGTTGTTATATTAGTTGAAAAGTATTCATCTCCCCCAAAATTAACATATGCAGCATTCAATGATTCTCAAATTTTCACAAACATTTCACTTGTAACAACTGACCCATTGCTCCATGGAGAAGAATATAGCATAGATCTATTTAGGATGTTGCTACATAAATGCATATATCAAATTTATATGGCTCTCAATCACTTAGCAAAACTCATGCATATAACTTTGTGATAGCACCAAACCTAATTCAAATCAGCTCATGGTATCAAAATGCCAATTTTACCATGTAATTAAGATGAAGTAGCAAAGATGTGGCTGCCCCAAGACAAAATATGGAAATTCCAATGAGTTTTGTAGCCCTCCAATCTTCATGTGGAGAAAAGAATGTCATAAAATTGTCTCATCTTCTACCTACAACACAATACTATTAAAGATGTGTTGGAGTACTATTGTAATTACTGATTTTGAAATATGTTCAAGGAATGCTTACTTAGTAAATGCTGAAGCTCATTTTTTTATTTATTGCACACTCCTTGCAATCCAAAAGTGTTGTAGATCATCATCTGAAATTTCCTTCTTATACCAATAAAATTATACCTTTCTGTTGTTGTTAATCCTTACTGGTTCAGACTTAGTGAAAATAGACCAAAGGAATACCAAACATTGTTCAAATGCTGCCATAGACTTCCCTCTAAGACTGCAATAGCATGCTAAAGCCTGAGTACACGATGGATGTCTAAAAGGAATGCCCATAAAAGATTAGAACCAGTCATAAATGTTATCATTCCCCTTCCTTGAATGTACAGGATAACGCTGGTATGCACTGCTATAGGAATGTTGGTTATAATCTACCTTCGAAATCTCATATACAGTCCCATAAAAAAATGATTGCTGAAAAAGTATGCTTCTAGTAGAGGTAGAAGTAACCAAGCATACCATGTTGTGATTTCCATTCCTCATATTTACAGTAATAAGACTTGATATTATTGTTGCTATCAAACTTTCCTTCTATCTTGTACATACTGGATATGTGGTTTTTGATAGAAGAGCCATTCATGTAACTTGCAACTAAGCCCCCTATATTCTCCTTCAGCCACAACATCCATGCTTTTGAACCGATTTATATATTAGGTGAACCAAGAAACACATACCTTTGAAATGCATCCTTTGTTGTATGGTAGCATAGGCTTCTTCTGTTGTAGGTTCTTGTGTGGCAGCAACAAGACTTCTTTTCTTACTACTGGTTCTTGTGTGGCAGCAACAAGACTTCTTTTCTTACAGTTGGTTCTTGTGTGACAATAATAAGGTATCCTTCGATTATTTTCATGCTTGGTCAGTTGGGTTGGTGAGATGTTGGGTAGGAATTTGAAGTGGATGTGCATGAATGATGAAGTGTTAGAATTGAGTAGGAAATGATGGAAATGGATGGACATAAAATGCTATATAGACAATGGAAATGGATAATATTTAGTGGTTCTTCATGACATTTCCCTAAATCTTTAATAAATCAAAAACTCATGCTATTTTACCTCAAGTGTTACCTCCATGGAAGCCTTGGTTGTCACGAATGGACTAGTGTATGTTGGAGCTATGTAGGTTGATCTGATGCTAAGACATATGTATATGAGAGATAAAACTGTATGAGACTGAAGTTGATCCATGATGTTGTGCTAGTTGCATGTAAGACTAACTGCTGAGACAATTGATGAGGAGAAATTCTACCATAGAAGCAGAAAGCCCATTCTCTTATTTTGAAAATCAACTGCTGAAATGAAAATGGAAAGGAGTTGCAAAACTACTAAACAAATGATGCTGCAATTAATTGTTGAAACTATTATATCACATAATCTTCAACTGCTACAAACTGAGGTGCAATTCTTACCATGCGAATGAATGTGCTGAAGTCGAGCATGGAAAGAAATCATTGGATTACCGACCATTAATGTATGCCATTAACCAATGTGAAGCAGCTCACCTTTGATGACAATGATCTCTAAAGTACCTTAGTGCATCTTGACAGGTACGAATGGATGTGCTGGAGTCGAGTCACCTGCATGATTTGTCAATCAAGAGGCATTGATGAATCCCCATGATTAACAACAAGGAAATATGCCATTGATTCATGCAGATACCAGGGCACTATAAAAACTCTAATCTCGATCCCACATGATGTGTTGGAGTCGATGGGACAAGATCATTAGAAGGTGGACCTTAATGAATTCCACATCATCCAATACGAGTACAAAATAAATGATTGTGAAGAATCATAGTGAAAAATAGAACCAACATGAAACTCAGAAGTGGAAAGTATATGTGAAGTCATGATGTAGTAGTGATGGAAAATAAAAACGGTTAAGGTGACTACATAAGCATTGGAAAATGGGACTTCTACATGAATGGATTTTTAGGGTTTTAAAATGAGGAGGATGAATGAATCTACCATAGGGCAATTGGATTCTTGAGGGGTTTTTTTTTTCAGCAACAATTGGTATGACAGGTGTCAAAAAATGATTCTTGTCATGTAGCAATGAGACTTGACTTTAGGAACATTGGACTCTGTATGGTTTTCACATCAATCTATCCATTTTTTATGTGCTCAATCCATTTACAAATTGAGAAAAAATATTCAAGAGTCACTCGTGCATGCATTGACCTTCTTCTTCCAAGGACCTGCAAAAACCTAGCACTTTCCTGCAATAAAACTTGAGATGATGGAAGAAGAGAGATGATTGGTCTCTCTTCACCCAACACTTATGAAAAAAACAACAAGCAATTACTTATTTAAAAAAAAATCCAAAGAAAAATGAACAAAGCAAAATCCATTTTATACCTGCACGGGAGCAATGTCCATCTAGACTCACCAACAGTATTCTGATCATAGCTTCTTCTTTCCTCGTACAATTTGAGTGATTACAAATCCAAATGAAATTAAATTCATAGTTCTATTTCCATTATAAACATTTTTTTAAAATTCTATGTAATGATGTTCCAAATCACTTAGTAACAGCCTGCATGACAAGGTGTTTTTTCGAATTCTGGACTAGACCAATAGTCACGGTTTTAGGCTTACCTTTTTCATTTAATAATGGATTGATGTGATTAAAATTGGATATGAAAGTGGATTCTTGTAGGTATATCCATTAGAAATAGGTTTTGAATCCAACAAGAAATGATGGGTCAAATAAGCCAATGAATAGTCTAGAAAATAGAATTTTAGGAATGCATATTTTTGATAGGCGGTCGGTATTTTGGTCATAAAATTTGCATACGATATCAGAATGGAGTGATTCAAATTGATTTGTAAACTATATTCATAGGGGAATATACCAATGAAACATGTTTTTAAGATATGTCCAATAAGGCATCCAAAAATTGACTGTCCCTGCTATGTTCCTAAGCTGCCAGCTTGACACCCTGTTAGTATTTTGGCCATAAAATTATTGTCTGACACCCAATCGTAAAAATTCAAATTGTTTTGGAAAATATATTCAAAGGGTTACTTGGTATGTAAACAATTTTTAAAAATAATTCCATTTGGTCTCCCAAAAATGGACTGTCCCGACTGTGTTCTAATAAAATTTTCAAACCAAAATGTTACCAAAAATTTAATAAATGAAATTTGACCCCCAAAAAGTGATCGAAATAGGTGTGAATATTTTTAATGATGTAAATTTAAATATAACACACATCCTTACCAAAAAATTTCAACCATTGATCACCTATATTGACTTACACAGTCTGTTGCAGCCGCAGCCGCAACTCTTAAAAAATGACATAATGTTGAAATAAAGCATGTGCATTTTTATGGAAAATAAAAACTAAATACATATCATGATGTGCAACACACACATATCTCAAACTCATAAATTTTTACCTGTAGCACAGTCACAGCTAGGTGTTGCAGCTCACTGTTATAGCTAGTGTTGCAGCTCACTATCACAGCTGAGAGTAATCACAGTTGAGAGTAATCAGTCACAACTGGGTGTTGCATCTCATTGTAACAGCTGGATGTTGCAGCTAACAAATTCATGTCAAATTTCAAGCTTGAAGGGTTCCACAATCATTGACTCATTTTCGTGTGGATCCTTCATTCGCCTTCCGTAATTACTGTAATTTTGTTTTCATGATATTTTTATTTTTATTTGTAACAAATATAGAGAAATTGAAATTGGGAAATTGATGACAAAAAAAATGACTTAGGCATTTTGTTCAAATAGTCAACAATTCCAAAGAATTCATGAAAACATCTCATACCCATTCCTTATCTTTCTACTTTCTGATCTTCCAGATCGCAACAAGGCGCAAGAAGAGAGCATACTTATTCAAAAATAAAAATAAAAAACTTAAAAAAACAAAACCATGGTTTTATTATGTTATTCTACCCTACCCTATTCTACTTGGAAAAAAAAATCGTTCAAGTTTATGCATATTTCCAATGGATCCATTTTCGAAGAAGTGACTCAAATCTGCTCATACTCCCAACAGAAAAATATAACTTTATGCATGCTAGGATATGAGAGATCAACTTCTATTGAAATGATGGTGCCAAGAATTGGTGAAGTATGGAATGATGCTGCAGACCGATGACAGATTGAAAGCAAGCTTCAATATAGTCTGTGTTCCCTTGATTTTTCATGGATGTTACACCATGAAGATCCTTATTAAACTGATCTTCCTCAATGCATAAGAGTTTTGGATCTAATGATGTGAATGGTGCTTTTGGTTCCAATGGTTGTTCTCCATCAAATATTACGTGTGTCTTATTGATCTTGTCTTCTTGCTTATGAGGACTACAAGAAACTTCATCTGTAAATCTTGGATTTAAAACATGTTCAGGCCTCTTGTGGATTTTCTACAACAACGCACAACCTTTTTGTAATGGTGTAGATGAGGTAGAACAAGAGGGAAATGTAGGAACATTTTTCATTTCAACACTCTAAGCATACTTTACTGCTTTATTATAGTTAGGGTGGAGGGTGAATTGGATAGGAAATTGTGTTGGATACTAAGAAGTTTGATGAGAAAATAGACGTGGCTGATGTAGATGATTGATTTGTGAGGTTGATAATCAAGGACCAAGTTGTGTTGCAGTGTGAGGGAGAGTGGCCACGTGATCATAAGATAGGCCATTCCAACCTTATGGATAAGGTAGGTAAGAGTTAAATTGAAGCTGCAATAGCTGCTGTGGTGGAAGAGTATTCAATGATTGAGTATGAGAGTAAAGAAATGGAGGGATAGAATTTTGAACCATAGATGTAGGCCATGGTTGACATGACTATTGCAATGAGTTGGCAACTCCTAGATCTCTTTGGTATGTTTCTTTCATCCTTGGTAAGGAGGGACAATGATCTGTGGAGTGATTCAAGTCACATATACAACAACTTTCAAGACTATACAAAGGGAAATCCCTTGTTTCTCTTATTTCCTCCTGCAAAACACCCAATTATGAATCAGCTTTAGGATTTTTAAATACATTACTAATTTCATCTCGTAAAACTCTTGTTTTTGCAGTAGATTTCAAAAATAAGGATAAAAGTTCCTTAGAATTCTTACCGGTCCTGAAGTTTCCTCTTGAATACCTTCTACATAACTCACAAATATCATCATATGCTAACTGAAATACATTACCTATTCCCATCAGATTTAATACTTCTAAATATTTAGCTTGGATTCCCTTGAGTAGAATTGTTTTTAAGGTATCCTTCCCCAGTTTCCTCTATTTTGATCTTTGGAGGTTATATTGAAAGAATTCCATGTATTCCTCTAGACTCTCTTCTTCTCCTTGTGTCATTTCGAATATGTCTTCATTGACCCTGCAATAATATTGGTACCTTTTCAAGAACACATGTTTCATGTCTTCCCAAGTTTGTATACAATTCCCACCGAGGCTCATGAACCATGGGAGGGCTGTTCCTTTTAGAGTAAGGGGAAACACATTCAACTTTTGATCATTAGCATAATAACCATATCCTCTACAATGTACTTCAAATTGAAATTAAAATACATCAGGGTCTTCGTTTTCCAAACCGTGAAAATTTGGTAGAACATGTGGGGGAATTCTTTTCGTTGGTGCCACTCCTCTCAAATATCTGATGGGAAATTTGAAGGTAACAACTTCTGCATATTTCTTACCCACCATATCTTCATTAGATTCTTTATGTGCTATCTTGAGGATCCTCCTTCAAATGTTCCTATCAACTTGTTAGTAAAATGGGTGGTGCTTACAACACCACTAAGCGAAATGATAAGATTTATGCCGCAAATATTGAAAATGAAATAAAATTGAATGTAAAGACAGAAAATTCACACTCAAAATAAATTCAATAAACTGAAATGTAATCATGCAACCTACATGCCCTACTTTAACAATGCATCTACAAAACAATGTCACATGTACTTTTGCACAATTAATAACTTCCCGAGCAATGGTGCCAAAATGTTGTGCCCACTATACATTAGTTAATTAAAACTTAACATGCAGAGTGCTAAACATAAATTATCAACCCGAGGAAGTCTTTTATTTCAAATTTATCATGCAAGATCTATGCAAGCACAATTTCTACCTGACACTGTTGATCTATTGGTATGCAATCGAAACTCTTTGTAAAATAGATCACACCTTCTTGAAAGTAAATCAAACCTCAAATCTATTTGTAAATCCAAACTGTCAATCTGATCACACTTCAACATAATCAATTCTTATGAAACAAGATCTATTTGCATACATCTAAAAAAAGTGCTATGTTGGCCAACGATCTATCAAAATGAATTAACAGAAGAACACTATGATAAATCAAATGAATAAAAATATAAACTGAATAATAAAACAACTATGTTAAATCTAATGCATGAAAGCATTAATTACCAAATAACATATCTACAAAATAAAAAACCTACAATCAATACTACCAGCATCTGCTTAGGGAAGAGGGCCCTTCCTCCACTAAGCAAAGATTTATCTCCACAATGAAAGTCTACAACTCGAGAATTAAGAAACTTCCAGCATGCATTATCAGAATGAATGATTACAATAGATATGGATCAAATCCTACATCATAACTTTGTGTTCTCTCATATTGCTGAATCTCCCTTCTGAATGAGATTGATTACATATTTATACATAAAATTATCTCATGGAAATGAAGAACTGAACCCCCAACTTGTGATCTATAACAACTGAAACACGGCCGTAACTGCTAGCAACTTTGGAACCGGCCACAACAGCAAATATGGAAAATACCCTCTCGAAGAATGACCTGCATATCGCAAACCGTTGCTTTGTTTGGATATTTCATCATGAATCAAGTAAATGAGGATGTTACGCACAAAACCCACGTCTCGGTGTTTCGAGATTCATTTTCAGCTGCCCGCAAATCAAAACATGAATCAAGGTGTTCTTATGTGGCATTCATTTTCGGTTAAGGCTGTAACAGCTGGCTATGAGCGTCCTGTACATGACAAATCATTCCATAAACCATCATTATTAAAATTATGCATAATAGTCTTCAATTCATCAAAGATAAATTAAAATAATCATTATTAACCACTTAAAACATCAATGGAAGTAGTATGTTATTTTACGCGTAGTTACAACAAATGGATGGAAAATGGAATGATAAATGGGAAATAATGGTAAGAAAATGGATGAAAGATATGTCGATAACTGATGGAAAAATAGACAATTCCAGGGCCCAACAATTATCAACATCATCATCATCATCATCATCATAATCATCGTCATCATAGTCATAGTCATCGCGATAATCATCATGATCATCCTCCTCATCATCATCCTCATCATCACCATTGTCATCCGTCCTCCTCATTATCATCATCGTTGTTCATAATCATCATCATTCCATTGAAAATGCTTGAAAATAAAATCAAAGCAAAGTTTTAACTAAACCTATCATCATCATCATCATCATCATCATTGTTCCTCCTCCTCCTCCTCCTCATCATCATCATAATCATCATCACCATCATTGTTCATCATCATTGTCATCGGCATCATCATCATCATCATCATCATCATCCTCATCCTCCTCATGATCATCATAGTCATCATTCTCATAATCATCATTGTCATCATCCTCATCAACATCATCATCATTGTCATGGTCATCATCATCGTCATGGTCATCATCAACATCATCAACATCATCATCATCATCACCATTGTTCCTCATCATCGTCATCATCATCATCATCCTCATCATCATCATCATTGATCATCATTGTCATCATCATCATCATCATCATCATCATTATCCTCATCCTCCTCCTTGTCATCATAGTCATCATCCTCATCATCATCATTGTCATCATCCTCGTCATCATGATCATCATCATTGTTCATCATCATCGTCATGGTCATCATCAACATTCCATTGAAAATGATTGAAAATAAAATAAAATCAAAGTTTCAACTAAACCTATCATCGTCGTCATCATCATCATCATCATCATTCCTCATCATTGTTGTCATAATCATCCTCATCCTCATCCCCATCATCATCATCATCACCAGCATTGTTCATCATCATCCTTATCCTCATCCTCATCATCATCATCATAGTCATCGTCCTCATCATAATCATTTTCATTATCCTCCTCATCATAATCATCATTGTTCATTATCATCGTCATGGTCATCATCATCATGTTAGTTTTTGTACCTAGGCAGATGTTCCCTAGGTGACTTTATTTTGCCTAAGTCACTTTAAGAGGGAAAAATGTGACCCTCACATTAAATGTCACTTAATGAGACTTTATAAACATAAAGTCACTTTTTGATAAATTTAAGTGAGTGAGTAATTTTATTTATGTGAATTAAATAAAAGGGATTTTTACTCTCATTGATTCTCATCCATTGGATTAGATCTATTTTCCACCGTTGGATTAGAAACTCACTTAGGTCAAACAAAAAGCATGAGGGAGGAAAAAGCATACTTTACTTTCACTTTTCAGGAGAAGAGGAGAGCGCTGGGAGAGAAGGACGAGAGGGGTTTTCTTCATTTTCACAGAGAAAGTTCATGCACAGAAATCAAGGAGTATTGAAGCTTTAATGCTGGCACAGATTTCGAGAAGAGAGTATGGCCTGCATTAAATACAGTACGGCTGCATTTATTTGCACAGATATCGAGGGAGTATGGCCTGAGTTTTTCTGCTGTACGTCTGCATTAAATATTTCCACAGTTTTCGAGGAAGAGTACGGCCAGTTTGCTGTTGTATGGGATGCATTTATTTGCACAGTTTTCGAGGAAGTGTACGGCCAAGTTGCTGCTGTACAGTTGCATTTATTATAGGCACATAAATTGAGGAAGTGTACGGCTCCTTTGCTGAGCACAAGTTTCCATATTTTGAGATAAAATATGTGGTGGAGATAAGTTGTATTTTTCACTATTTTTCTGTCTTGTATTTTGCTGAAGGAAATAATAAATCTCTCTCTCTCTCTGACTGGTTTTCCCCGTGGGTGTTTTTCCAGGGCTTATTTAGCCAAAAATCTCTGAGTTAAATTTTTATGGTGTGACTATCTATTTGTTTTCAGCCTGTTAGTATTTTACTGTGTGTTTAAAATTGTTCAGCAAGTTTTTTTTAAGTAACTTCCAGCCTATGCAAAACCGCCTGAAGTGAAAACCACTAATGTTCATTTAAACCAACAAGTAGTAAAACTCAGTTTTCTACATGGTATCAGAGCAAAGGGGGCAGAAAACAGTGGTTTTTGAAGACACACAGTAATTTCCAGAATTCAGAAATTTTGTTATTTTACTTCTGTCAGTGAGCAAAATTTTGTTTGGTTGGTGAGAAGATGGCTACAGGACTTAGATTGGAGGATAGGTTAGATGGGACAGGGAATTTTGTGCCGTGGAAGGCCAGAATTTTTTTGTTACTAGAAGAGAATGAGTTGTGGCTGGAAATAGTGAGGAACACTACTGCAAATCCGATCACCATTCCTGCATCTACAGATGCATCAGCCCTATCAGCCTTCAATAAGAAGGACTGCAAAGCTAGAAGAATTATTCTTGATGCGATTAAATATCACATTATCCCTCACATTTCAGGAAAGGACAAGGCTCATGAGATGTGGATAGCCTTGATCAGTCTGTATGAGAGTTCTAATGAGAACAGGAAAATGGTTCTCAGAGAAAAACTCAAGAGTATCAGGATGAATGCAGGTGAGGGAGTCACAGCTTACCTTACTAGGATTTCTGCAGTTCGGGATGAACTTGCAGTAGTTGGGGAGAAGGTTGCCCCTACAGAGCTTGTCTGCACCGCAGTGAATGGCGCTTAAAAGTCTGGGGGTGCTTTTGTGCAAGCTATAGTGGGTAGAGAGAACCTACCTGACTGGGAGAGGCTTTGGGATGACTTTGTGCAGGAGGAGACCAGGAGAGGTCTTGTACAGGGTAGTACTTCTCAGAGAGGGTCTGATGATGAGGATGTTGCTTTGGCAGCCAAGGGTAAGAAAAAGAAGGGTCCCAAGAAGGGTGGGGCCAAATAGAAGCAACAGCAGCAGCAAAGTGGGCAGAAGAAGGACTTGAGTAAAATCAAGTGCTATGCTTGTCAGGCGTTTGGACACTATGCCCCACAGTATCCAGGTAAGGAGAAGAAGAAGGGATAGGGATAGCAGACTGCAGCCTCAGTAGAGGTTGATGAGTTTAGTGTTGCATTTCAAAGGGAGTTTTCCCTTTATGCTGGACAGATGGAGAGAGAGAGAGTATCTTTAGCCACCAGCATAGATATGGATATGGACAGTGAGAATTCCTTGTTGGCAGGACATCGGGGGGGGGGCATCCACCTCTTCTACTTGGTACATTGATAGTGGAGCCTCGAGCCACATGACTTGAGCTCGAGAGGTGTTCTCGGAGTTATCAGAGGCAGGTAGAGATGTGGAGGTTGTCCTTGGAGACAACACCGTTGTGAGAGCTGTTGGTCGGAGGACCATCACATTTCAGAGGGATTCTATGAGTCCTATGACTCTGCGGGATGTGTTGTATGTCCCTGGGTTGAAAAAGAACCTTGTATCAGTTTCCACTATTGAGGACAGGATTCTTGGGGTGTGCTTTTCATATGGGAGAGTACAGGTGTATCCCAAGGCCACAGGTATGTCCAGTGCCATGGATATTGGAGTTAGGAGTGGAAGGCTATACAAGCTATTGTTTCAGCCACAGTGTGCCTTGGCACATAGCAGTAGCAGTGAGCTTCGTAAGCTTTGGCATCGGAGGATGGCCCACCTTCATCACCCAACTCTTAGATTGCTGAGGAGCATGGTTATAGGTTTACCAGAGTTCAGCACTAAGCAGGAGGATGTGTGCAGAGGGTATGCTTTGGGAAAGTACACCAAGACTGTTTTTTCGAGCAGTGACACAAGAGCTGCCGGGGTGCTTGATATTATTCATACTGATATATGAGGTCCCATGCCATCACGTTCTTTGACAGGCTTTGAGTAATATATCAGCTTTATTGATGACTACTCTAGGAAGACCTGGATATACTTCTTTAGGAGCAATAAGTCTGAGCTTGTGTTGAGTGTCTTCCAAGGGTTCAAAGCCCTTGTGGAGAAGCAGACAGGGAGAAAGATACGGATCTTGAGATCGGAAAATGGGGGTGAGTATACCTCCAAGGATTTCAGTGCTTTCTACATTCAGGAGGGAATTCAGAGATAGCTGACGATTCCTTACACTCCTGAGCAGAATGGAGTAGCAGAAAGGAAGAACAGGTCGATTGTGGGGGCAGCCAGAGCAATGCTCCATGATCAGGGATTACCTTTCTTTCTTTGGGCGGAGGCATGTAGTACTGCAGTTTATCTACAGAACAAGAGTCCTCACAGGGCAGTGGGGAGCAAGACTCTTGAGGAGATGTATTCGGGAAAGAAGCCTAAGGTGAGATACTTTCGTATATTTGGCTCGATGACTTACTATCATGTCCCTTCTGAGAAGAGGACGAATTTTGATCCCACTACAGAGAGAGGCATCTTTGTGGGATATGATGAGACTTCGAAGGCTTATCGGATTTACTTACCTTGTTCGCGAAAATTTGTTGTCCGCTGGGAAGTAAATTTTGATGAGGAGAGAGCCTTCTAGAAGTCCAGAGAGTTAGAGCAGGGGGAGACACCAACTCCCACACCTCAGCTGGTACAGGATTCTTCGATACAACTTACAAGTCCACAGGTTTCTGGAGGGATTGGATCACAGGGTACGGGCACAGCATCTACAGGTTCAGTGGTCCAGGTGGCTAGTACTTCAGGGACAAGTTCAGGTACAGGTACAAGTTTGAGTCCTTAGATTACGGCATCGGCGGGCATAGGTTCATCCGTTACTGGTCCTCGGGGTGTTGGACCTTCAGGTACAGGGACTTCATCAGATGAGGAGCAACCTTCAAGGAAGAGGAAGCCTAAGTGGCTTCAGGAGACCTTGAAGGAAGCAGAGGCATTTGGCAAACCTCAGGAGAGGATCAGGATAGTAGTGGAGCCTGAAAGGCTTGGTGTGGTGCCGGACAGAGGAGATATGGCTCTTGTTGCATGCCTTCATGACTCTGATCCATCCACATTTGAGGAGACTTCCCAGCATCTGGTATGGAGAGATGCCATGATGGAAGAGTACCATTCCATCATGAAGAATGATGCTTGGGAGATAGTACCGAGACCAGAGGGGAAGTCAGTTGTGACTTCTAGATGGCTTTACAAGGTAAAGCATGTTGCAGATGGTAGTGTAGAGAAGTACAAGGCTCAGTTTGTGGCGCGGGGGTTCTCACAGGTTGAGGGAGTCGACTATGATGAGACTTTTGCTCCAGTTGCTCGTTATTCCTCTATCAGGGTAGTGATATCTATAGCAGCAGAGATGGGTTTGAAGATCCACCAGATGGATGTGAAGACAACATTTCTCAATGGTATTCTATAGGAGGAGGTTTATCTAGAGCAGCCACAGGGATTCGAGATTCATGGGAGAGATTCTCATGTGTGTAGGCTGAAGAAAGCCTTGTACGGACTAAAGCAAGCTCCTAGAGCTTGGTACTCAAGGATTGATGCTTATCTGACATCGATGGGATTTCAGAAGAGTGAGGCTGATCCCAACCTTTACTTTATTGTGGTTGGGGGAGATCCGCTCATTATTCTGTTGTATGTTGATGATCTTTTCATCACAGGTGCTGAGCGTCTCATTGCACATTGCAAGAGAGACCTAGCATCGGAGTACGAGATGACCGATATTGGGCTGATGCACTATTATTTGGGGATGGAGGTTTGGCAAGAGCCTGGGAATATTTTCCTTGGACAGGGAAAGTATGCAGCTGATATTCTGAAGATATTTCGGATGGAGGACTGCAGGCCTATGAGTACACCTATGATCACGAATTGGAAGCAACTCCATGCTTCCGAGGGCAAGTTGGTGGATCCCACGATATATCGTTAGCTTATTGGGTCTTTGATGTATCTGGTCAACACTAGGCCAAACTTGTGTTTTGCGGTGAACACTCTTAGCCAGTTCATGGTTGAGCCTAGGAGTGTGCACTGGACAGCCGCAAAGCACATATTGAGGTATCTTGCAGGGACAGTGGACTATGGTCTGGACTATAGGGGTTCGGATGGAGTTGGCTTGGTTGGGTTTACAGATTCAGACTGGGCAGGTTTCATGCGGGATCGAAAGAGCACTTCCGGTTGTTGTTTCAGTTTGGGCTCGGCAGCAGTGTCGTGGTTCAGTCGGAAACAGAAGTCCGTTGCATTGAGTTCTGCTGAGGCTGAGTATATGGCAGCCAGTCAGGCTACTTGTGAAGCACTATGGCTTCGCAAGTTATTGGTATATTTGTTTGATCAGCAGCTTAGGCCTACGGTGATTTACTGCGACAATCAGAGTTGCATTCAGCTCTCTAAGAATCCATTGTTCCATGATAGGTCAAGGCACATAGAGATCAGATACCATTTCATTCGAGACTACGTTCAGAGAGGGGCAGTTGAGCTTTGGTATGTATCCACTGATGAGCAGGTTGCAGATATCTTGATGAAGTCTTTGGGGAGGGGAAAGTTTGTCTTCTTCAGAGATAAGTTGGGAGTGGTACGGAACACCTTCCTCGGTAAGAGGGAGTGCTAGTTTCTGTACCTAGGCAGATGTTCCCTAGGTGAATTTATTTTGCCTAAGTCACTTTAAGAGGGAAAAAGGTGACCCTCACATTAAATGTCACTTAATGAGACTTTATAAACATAAAGTCACTTTTTGATAAATTTAAGTGAGTGAGTAATTTTATTTATGTGAATTAAATAAAAGGGATTTTTACTCTCATTGATTCTCATCCATTAGATTAGATCTCTTTTCCATCGTTGGATTAGAAACTCACTTAGGTCAAACAAAAAGCATGAGGGAGGCAAAAGCATACTTTACTTTCACTTTTCAGGAGAAGAGGAGAGCACTAGGAGAGAAGGACGAGAGGGGTTTTCTTCATTTTCTGAGAGAAAGTTCATGCACAGAAATCGAGGAGTATTGAAGCTTTAATGATGGCACAGATTTCGAGAGGAGAGTACGACCTTCATTAAATACAGTACGACTACATTTATTTGCACAGATATCGAGGGAGTACGGCCTGAGTTTTTCTACTGTACGGCTGCATTAAATATTTGCACAGTTTTCGAGGAAGAATACGGCCAGTTTACTGCTGTACGGACTGCATTTATTTGCACAGTTTTCGAGGAAGTGTATGGCCAGGTTGCTGCTGTACAGTTGCATTTATTATAGGCACAGAAATTGAGGAAGTGTATGGCTGCTTTGCTGGGCACAAGTTTCTAGATTTTAAGATAAAATCTGTGGTGGAGATAAGTTGTATTTTTCACTATTTTTCTGTCCTGTATTTTGCTGAAGGAAATAATAAATCTCTCTCTCTCTCTGACTAGTTTTCCCCGTGGGGGTTTTTCTAGGGCTTATTTAGCCAAAAATCTCTAAGTTAAATTTTATGGTGTGACTGTCTATTTGTTTTCAGCCTGTTAGTATTTTACTGTGTGTTTAAAATTGTTCAGCAAATTTTTTTTAAGTAACTTCCAGCCTATGCAAAACCGGCTAAAGTGAAAACCACTAATGTTCATTTAAACCAGCAAGCAGTAAAACTCGGTTTTCTACACATAATTCCATTCAAAATGCTTGAAAATAAAATCAAAGCAAAGTTTCAACTAAACCTTTCATCATCATCATTGCTCCTCATCATCATCATCCTCCTCATCCTCCTCCTCATCATCATCATTATCACCATCATTGTTCATCATCATTGTCATTGTGATTATCATCATCATTCTCTTCATCCTCATCCTCATCCTCATAGTCATCATCCTCATGATCATCATTGTTGTCATCCTCATCATCATCGTCATCGTCATTGTCCTCGTCATCATTGTCATCATCATAGTCATCATCCTCATCCTCATCATCATCATCATCATCATCATCATCATCATCATCATCATCATAGTCATCATCCTCGTCATCATCATGATCATCACCATCCTTATCATCATCATAATCATCGTCATCATAGTCATACTATTCATGATCATCATCATCGTCATCGTCATCGTCATCATCATCATCATCATCACTACCATCATCGTGATCATAGTCATCATCATCATCATCATCATCACTACCATCATTGTGATCATAGTCATCATCATCATCATCATCATCATCATCATTGTCATGGTCACCATCATCATGGTCATCATCATCATCAGCAGCAGCATCATCATCCTCATGAGCATCATCATCATAATCATCATCATCATAGTCATAGTAATCGTGATCATCATCATCATCATCATCATCATCATCATCACCATCATCATTAGTATCATCATCCTCATCGTCCTCATCATAGTCCTCATTCTCATCATCATCATTCTCACCCTCCTCCTCATCATCATCATTATTCATCACCACCATCATGGTAATCATCATCATTCCATTGCAAATGCTTGAAAACAAAATCAAAGCAAAGTTTCAACTAAACCTATGTGTGCAAGCATGTTTAACGCATACACACTCAGAAGCGCAATCGTGCTTCTAGTCTGTGCACGTTACTTTTTATACTACGTGCACATGTGATTTAAATTTAGAATTTTGGTGTGCGCCCTTTTTCCAACCTACGTGGTCGATGGCTTGGTTGCTTTGGTTTTAGGTTTTGGATTCCAAACCAAGTGCTTTGGACTCTCTTATGACAGAAAACATGTTTTGTACCACTTCTCCTATTTCATGCATGATTTTGCGTATTCCACGCATTTCCACTGCTAATGAAAATTCACACACTTCTGTAACTCTGTCTGTAGATTCTGAATATGTAATTTTTATTTAAATCTATTATCGTTTTCTATTTTTTATTTAATTTTAAATGGACTAAATTCAATCTAACACAAAGACCTACATCCTAAAAAAACAAATATCGTTCATTGACTATGTTAAGACCAAGATGCCATGGACCAACGCTCGACCTTGCCATTTTAGGGCATCACTGACTTCCTTAATATATATAAAACATAAATAAATATGGAAAAATAACGATGCACTAGACACACCTGTTATCTACAGCTCTATATAATTTTTTTCAAAAAATTCCACCATTTGCATACCAAACGAGTTAACCAACGTAAACATATTCATTATTTTTAGGGAAAAAAATAACATACGAACTTCAGAAGAACCTCGTTTTTTAGGATTTATAGTTTGTTTCTAGAAATAAAAGTTATATATTCCGGAAGGTAATCCGATTGTCCACGTTTCATATTCTTACACCATATCCAAAACATTGTGTAGGTACCTCTAATATTGATTTTTTATGTTAAATTTTTTTTTTTTCCAAAAGTCCATTGCAATGAACGCGTTATAAGTGACCAACACTAGTTTGCACCAGCCCTCAACTAGGTTAGGAAACTCTAAACCTCCTTGCATGTTGGATTACCTTGTTTAACATAGTTGTTCTTTAGTACTTGATGAGATACATAAGTTCAAAATTCATTTAAGCACTTAAAAATAAGTAAGATGTGATTAATGTTTTATCAGAGTTGTTTTCACTCAACATATTAATTTTTTTCAATAACTCCTAGCGTTTATCCAGAGCCCATACTCAACGCTAAGAAACAAGGAAATATAAACTTAGTACAATTCTAGAGCTCCTCGCTCAACACTAATGCTAGGATGTATTTGTAGGATACACCTAGGGATACAATGGCTAAGGATCCGATGCTCTAGAGCTTATGCTCAACATCAACTTGGAATGCTCCAGGGATTATGCCCAACACTTCCAATTCTTATCTTTTCATGTGCTTCGGAGCTTCCTGCTCAACAAAAATGTTTCATAACTCATTTTCTCTAGAGCCTCTCGCTCAGCATATACATCAAAATACTCATGTTCTCTAGAGCCTCTTTCTCAACACAAACATCAAATACTCATGTGATCCATAGCTCCTTGCTCAACAGAAACATCAAATACTCATGTTCTCCAGACCTTCTCACTCAAAACAAAACATCAAACACTCATATGCTTCAGAGCTTGTGCTCAACACAAACATCTCATCAATTATGTGCTTCAGGGTCCATGCCCAACACATGAAATCATTTACATAAAACATATGCAATTGGATTATGCCTAATATATCAAACAAATCATCATTCTCATGTGGAGTGGGGTCTTATTCCCAATATACAAAATAAAACATCACGACAACATCATAAGGAATGGGGCTTATGCCCATAAGTGTCAGGTCAAAAATTCAAGATATTAAAAGAATCATTGCAAGTTTCTAAGTAAATCTAAATTAATTTAATCAAATGACATAATTTATATTTTGAGTGTCAACAAAAGAAAGCAAAAGTGACATTCGTATCTATAGACCGATAAGACGGTTATTTTTTCTTAAAGGGTAGCTTAAAAATTAGAAATTTGGAAAATAAACTAATTGGAATTCATACACTATATTAAGGTTGTGGCCATTGATAATAATCCATGTTGTAATTATCATTTGTGGGCTCCATAATTACTCCATAGTGTAAAGTGTTCAATTCTATCAGCTTGTGGATATGTCAAGATTTGGAACCCAGCATGTCTGTTGGACCATTAAGGGATGATGTAAAAGGTGGAGTCCCTGTAGTTCCTGAATCTAGTTATTGTAGTTGTCTTTCACAAACGACTCCACTTGTGAGTGACCCAATACTGCTTTTGAAATGTATAAATACATCCTCCTCTCCTTAGTCATGAATTTGTTTAGTTGAGGATCTATGAGTTGAGTGATTCAAGATCTAGTATATGCTCTTCTATTGCACTGCCTTAGTAATGTGTAGAATCAAAATCAGAGTCTTCCTAGCAAAATATTCACCAAGACATTAGAAGATTTTATAATTTGATGAAATATTTTCCAAGTTTTATAATATTTTATAATTCAGTGAAATATTTGCCAATACTTTACAATATCTTATAGTTTAGTGAAATATTCACCAAGATTTTACAAGATTCTATAATAGAATGAAATATTATCCAACAAATTATATACACATATTACATTATTGATAAAATAACCCTCAATTTTTGCTATATATTAGGGATATTCGCCCATTTATTGTACATATAAATTTAGGGGGTGTTTGTAAAATTATCTATGGCAAAGAAAGATAAAGTCTAGCATTATCTAGGATCATGAACTCTCTCTCAGATATATATTGTATATGGAATTTAAGGAGTGGATCCTTAAGTACTTTCATTCTCCTTCAATGTTGTTGGGTAAAGGATTTCATAAAATGATTAGGGATATCTAGAAACACAATAATTTATCTTTTGTCGTAGCTATGGCTCTAGTAAGAAGTTAGCTTCAATACATTGTAACCCGCACAGGGTGTGAGTTTACCACCATACTCTAGTATTTTCTTCACATAATTTAGTACGATTTATAGATTATGTAATGGATTAAATTTTGTGAACTAAAACATATGCAAGTACTAAGTTTTTTTTAATAGAGAATTTACAATCTATGAATATTGTTTTCTCCCCTCCAATGCCATATAGTACATTGTTTCAAATAGTTTATGAAGTTAAGAATTTTAGTGCAAGAAACCAGTCATTGGTTTCTCTTTTTGACTATATAAATCAAGTCATAGTAAATCATTTATTATTATTATGATTTAGTTTTTCCCTTTGTGTGGCCTGTGGAGAGTCAAATCCAGGCCATGGAGATTCAAAGGCTTGCAAACAATTATATGGATAATGAACACATGGAAAAATCGAGTAGTGAAGACAATCTTGTTTTTAAAGTTTTGGTTTTCTTATTTATTAAATAGGTGGTGGTGTTCTCCCTTGATATTCAATGTACTCAACACATGCACATAAAACATTGTATGTCATTGATATACACATTATGTCAAGTGTAAATATCATTATAAGTTATCGGAGAAATGTGAAAATTATCTTTTAGTCTCGAAAGTCCCAAGGACATTGAAATTCCAACTTCATAGCTTAATGGAAAGAATGGAAAACACAATCTTAATAATACCACCTTTTTCTATCTTACCAGCGTTCCCATTCTATGATCCTTAGATTCGTTTGATGGTTCCATACACCCATCCTTACATTCCTTATGTAATTCCTTTCTTATATAATGGTGGAGGTATTAACCATTTTTATTTGAGCAAAACCCATAGTAGTCATAGAACTACGACATATCATTGATTGAAATCCATAGGCATAGTGAGTTGTGTGCGTAGTAGTAATAAAGAAACCCCTTTGTTCGAGAATAAAAAAGAAAATGATAAGTATACATTGAAGAAACCACTTTAAATTTAAATTGAAGAAGTCAAATTCAATCGAAGAGCTAGTTTACATTGAGGTAAGTGCTCCTATTGTTGTATTGTTTAAAATAAAAAATATCTTTGTTTACACATGAATTAAAGTAAGCATTCCTTTCTTACATAATGGTGGAGGTATGAACCATTTTTATTTGAGCAAAACCCATAGTAGTCATAGAACTACGACATATCATTGATTGAAATCCATAGGCATAGTGAGTTGTGTGCGTAGTAGTAATAAAGCAACCCCTTTGTTCGAGAATAAAAAAGAAAATGATAAGTATACATTGAAGAAACCACTTTCAGTTTAATTTGAAGAAGTCAAATTCAATCGAAGAGCTAGTTTACATTGAGGTAAGTGCTCCTATTGTTGTATTGTTTAAAATAAAAAATATCTTTGTTTACACATGAATTAAAGTAAGCATACAATTATTACATTCTTGGATTGAAGGAGCATTTATGAAAAACTGTAATCGAAAGAAACCAACTTCTTCAATGACCACACTTTGCAAACACAATTAGTCCATAGGATTGCTTAAGAATCTAAACGTAACCAAGATTAACAGGAAAACAGGGATCAACACGAAAACACACAAAAATTCTTGGTATTAATGTAACTTAGCCAATCATTTTGGGATTCGAGGTTGATAGGTACGCCATGGATTATACATCAAACCTGTTATTAATAAATGCTTCCATGGTGTTATAACAATATCAAGTAATGACTATACAAATTTCCACGAGGAAAGAGCTATAAATCAAATGACAAAATAATCATTTGAAATATTTTATTATTGGCGTGAGATGTCGTGTTAAAAGGAAATATGAATGTTATTGAAAAAAAAAACTCTTATAAAGCCTTTGTGAAAGGACCAGAGTTTATATAAAGGTTTCATTTAATGCATTCAGCACTAATTCATATATAGCAGGGTTAAAAGCAAAGTTGTAGATTTTCATCCTTTCCAACTAGCAAGGAACATAGAATGTAAATTGAATAGTGGCCACCAACACCAAAGTAGAAGTGACAAAAATGGGAGACAAAGATACTATTTTGTGCCTTAAGGTTTCTCTGTGTGCACAAGCAAATCTCATATATGTAAGAAAATCCTTTATATTTATGTTGTACATTGTCATCGTTACATGATGTGTTGGTATAGCACTCTGTTGGATTGATATAGATAAACTATGTATCTAGAATACATTACTATAAAACTGGTGAGCATCATGGGTGGTACCTATACATTTTGGTAGATGGAAGTGTGTCCATATAAGGATTTTTAGTAGTTTAATCTATGTACCCATGTTTGTCTAAAAGGTACAATGGTTCCCAATGCGTACATGTATGACAATTTAAGTATAATGTGTTGCAATGTATTTGCATGAGAAAGGATGCATGACAAATGTAATGGTCATAATGAAAGTGGAAATATGTTGCACTGAAGTGTATGATCTGTTCTACCCAACACCTCAATTTTTTGATACCAGATGTAATGAATCATCATAGGTAGGTTAGTGTCCCGAGGTTGTTGCAAACCCTATTAATGAAGCATATGTGTTGTAGCTTAAAGGCACATGAGATCACATGATGTGATAATCTCACATAGGTAGAGAGGATGTGATATCAAGTGGTGGAATATACCACTTTAAAAGGTACGAGGGTGACAGGTGTCGCCATATAGCCATAGGATGAACTTAATAAAAGTCAAAAATAAAATGAGAATCTTTGATAAAGAGGAGAAGTTTATGAACCAACAATAATGACAATGACCATTACGAGGAAAGCCTAAAAATAAATAATGAACAGTTGTAATCCTAAAGATGAATAATAAACAGCTGTTGGAAATGACCAACAGTAAGCAAACATAATCAAGACTTGAAAACCTAAGAAACATTCAAGAAAAAGATAAAGGTAAATATCAAACTAAAGTTCAAAAAGTAAATTCATTTTTAAAATAATGAAAAAAAATATTGGGAATTTTAAAAGTTTACATATCTTAATTGACTCTATGAGGTTTGAAACCTACAGATTACATTAGTACTTGCTTGCTCGGGAATATTCTAGAATAAATTGTAATAGCTTGCTGTATTTATGAGACTTGAAATGAAAGGAATTTCAAAAGTATTCACCGATGTGTCGGTATTGGTTGGAAACACATGTGCCACAATAAATCAAAAGCAACAAAAGAATGGTCATGTTGTCAGTTAAAAAAAGGTTGTAACACTTTTCTAGCTCAGACTTGAAATGAAAGGAACTTCGAATATCTGCTTCAATGTCTGAGTAGCTATTGGTAACACAGGTGGCGTGTTAAATAAAAAGAGAAAAAAACTATTAAATAGCTCCTTTCTCAACCCTAACTGAGAAACTTACTACAAATAAGTTCTAGAGCCTCTATTTCTTCTCGACATTTCAGGAATTCTAAAGGATCTCATAAAGATCATAAATTATATACAACTGTAGAACAATAATAGATTTTTGGAAGGCAAGAATATATGACGGGGACATAATTCATCAAAGCACCGGATACCATTAGTAATACGTGTCGATTCTAGATTCCTCTAAATATCTTCCCGTATTACGTTATAAATAGTATATATATCTTCTTCATTATAATGTTTGATATTCGTTTGTTCTAAATATTCAATCACGGTTAGCAATGGTGACGAATCAAGTTGGAAAGGCTATTACCATTTCATCCAATAGATATGATTACAAAAGTGATGATGTACATCAATTGGTAAAATGCGAACTTCAAGCAGTTCTAGGGAGATATATCTGATCAGAAGAAGAAATTATCGGCTCTACAACAATACTTGCTATTCTTTCCACAGGCGAAGAAATCCTTGTCATCGATATGGCCAATCTTAATATGACATTTAGTAATCTATTATAAATAATGAACCTGGAATAAGCTCCAACATTGACATGAAGCTAATTATTGGTAATAACTCCCGATTCAATCTCCATTACATTGCTAACAGCATTTATTTATACATTTCATAGGACGGTTGTGTTTCACCTTCCGCCCAGCCTTTTCGGCTTCCTGACTATTCAGTTTTATTTATTTATTTACAATAATCCCTAACGGATTATATTCTAACAATCCCCCTCTTAATCCGAAGGGGTGTTCGTAAGTCCGAGCATGTTTCTGAATCTTTCAAACTTTTCTCGTCCAAGCACTTTGGTGAAGATGTCTGCAACTTGATCATTTGTGGAACAATGTCGAAGATGGACTGTCTTGGCCTCTACATGATGTCGAGTCAAATGATACTTTGTGTTGATGTGTTTGGTTCGATCATGGAATCTAGGATTCTTAGCCAGCTTGATTGCAGAAGTATTGTCGACCAACAATGGAGTGGAGTTCTCTTGTTTTTCATGCAAATCTTCAAGTATCTTCCTGGGCCATACTATTTATTTTGTTGCTTCAGCTGCAGCCACATATTCTGCTTCTGTTGTTGAATCTGCTGGAACTGACTGTTTGCGTGATCTCCATGAAACAGCTGCTGATCCAAGACTCATAGTGTATCTAGAAGTTGATACTCCTGTCTCCTTATCGCCATCAAAATCTGATTCTGAGTACCTAATAAGTTTGAAGTCATCCACATTAGAGTACTTGAGTCCAACGTCTTGAGTCCCCTTCAAGTATCTTAGAACCCTCTTTGTAGCTGACCAATGTCCTTCACAAGGTTTATGCATGAACCTTGAAAGTATGCCAACAACATAAGAAATATCTGGTCTAGTTGTTGTAAGGTAGATAAGAATTCCTACAAGTTGTCGATACTTGGTCGCATCTTCAAATTCTTTTTCTTCGCTTGATGTGAGCTTCATTTTCTGTTCCATTGGAGTAGATATAGGATTGCAATCTGTCATGCAAAATTTGTTTAGTAGTTCTCCAACATATTTTTTCTGAGATAGGAATATGTACTTAGGATGTTGAGTGACTTCAATTCCTAAGTAATAGTGGAGATGTCCCATATCTATCATTTCAAAGATCTTTTTCAAATCTTTCTTTATGGATGATATATAGCTCTCATTGTTCCCTATCATCAAAAGATCATTTACATACACCACAAGATACACAACAGATCTTCCAACTTTCTTTATAAATAGTGTTGCATCATCAAGATCAAAATGTTTGAAATTTAACTTCAAAAGATGCTCGGTTAACTTTTCATACCATGCATGAGGCGCTTGTTTTAGGCCATACAAGGATTTGACAAGCTTGCATACCTTTTGTTCTTTTCCTTTCACAATAAATCCTTCTAGATGAGACATGAAGACATTTTCTTTCAAGTCTCCATTCAAGAAAGTAGTCTTCACATCCATTTGATGAACTTTCCACCCTTTCTGAGCAGCTAAAGAGAGTAAGGTTCGGATGGTATCCCATTTTCCTGTAGGAGAAAATGTTTCCTCATAGTCAATTCCTTCTTTTTGTGCATAGCCTTTTGCTACAAGCCTCGCTTTGTGCTTGTCAAGTGAGCCATCTGATCTGTATTTGTTCTTGTACACCCACTTGCAGCCAATTGGTTTGGTTCCAACTGGAGGGTCAACCAGCTTCCAAGTTCCATTCTTTATGAGTGCATCATACTCATTTTGCATAGCTTCTTTCCACTCAACACGAGTAGAAGCTTCTTCAAAGGAAGTTGGTTCAAAGTTAGCAGATAAATTAAATTCACAATCAAATTATACATCCATGTCATCACCTGAATTATCTGCTCCTCCTCCATCTTCATGTCTTTTCGAATTTCTCATTCTCATCTTTCCAACTTCATCTGGATGGACACTTTCAAGTGTCTTTATGGCCCATTTAGGAATCTTCCGTGATGGTCTTGGTTGATCAGCTGGTGGAGCTTCATCATTGATTGAGAGTCTTTCAATTCTCTCAATCACATCATCCAGTTGAACCTCTTGTTCAAGTGAAGTAGCAGGAACTTCTTCATGCGGGGGAGTTGGTGCTTCATATGGAAATTCCAAAGGTTGATCCAGAATAGGAATCCCCCCTTCAAGATTTGGAATTTCATATTCATTTTCATAATAGTTCTTTGGATGAGGATAATTTTCCAGATGATCAAGTTGTCTCTCAATGGACTGGTCATTTTTATTAGTTTCAAGAAAAATGACATCTCTGGAAATAACAAATTTCTTGTTTACCTCATCATACAAACGGTATGCTTTGGAGTATTCTTTGTACCCTAGGAAAATACACTTTCTGCTTCGAGCACCAAGCTTGTTTCTTTGCTCCTTTGGAATCAAGGCATAACAGGTGGAACCAAAAACTCTGAGATGCCTGACTGAAGGGAGATGGCCAAACCACATTTCATGTGGAGTCTTGTTATCAAGTGCATTTGATGGACTTCTATTTCTCAAATATGCTGCACATTTTACTGCATCACCCCAAAACATTAGTTTTACGTTCTTGAAAAACATCATTGAGCGAACCATATTCATTATGGTTCTATTCATTCTCTCTGCTACACCGTTTTGTTGAGGATTGTAGGGAACGGTAGTCTGATGTGCAATTCCATGTTGATGAATATAAGCTTCAAAAGCATTTGAAGTGTATTCTTTTCCATTATCAATACGAAGTGTACCAATTTTTGATTGTGCTTGTTTTTCAATCAATGCATGAAAGTCTTTGAATCTTTGAAATGCTTCTGATTTTGTCTTTAAACAGTATGTCCAGCACATTTTTGAGTAGTCATCAACAAATGTCATAAAATACTTGTTCCCATTTGCTGAAGGAGTTGGAATTGGGCCACACAAATCAGAATGTACTAACTCTAATTTCCTACTTGCTCTGAAATTAAATTCATGGAATGGAAGCTTACTATGTTTCCCTAAAATACATGCATCACATTTACTCTTCTCTTTAGGAATGGTGGGCAAGCCAAATACACCATTCTTTCTCAACAAACGAAGACTGTTATAATTTAGATGACCAAATATTGCATGCCACAATGAGCTAGATGACATATTACCTTCTCCATGCTGAGAGAGGTAGGCATAGTTCTGAAATCTTGCAGATGAACCCTTGAGCTTCAGCAGCTTTCCATTTTCGTATCCAGTCATGATGACTTGGTTGTCATAGGACTTTCTTATTTCAACTATTCCATCAAATATGTGGATGGAATGGCCTTGCTGTCGAATCTCCACCATGGACAGCAGGCTTCTCTGCAACTCTGGAAGATAGAGAACATTCTTCAACAAGAAATCAGGAAATCCAGGCATCTTCAGTCGAATGGTGCCCATTCCCTTTGGTTTAATACTTGACTTATCTGCAAAGTAAACTATGCCATCTATTGTTTCATTCAGTTCTTCAAAACAGTATTTTCTAAATGTCATGTGTGATGTTGCACCAGTATCAAGCAGCCAACAATCTTTGTAAGATGAAAGAGAAGTCATTTCATTAAATCCAAGATTACAATGTGCGACAATACAAGAATCAGATGATTTACTAGCATCTTGGTCATCTTTCTTCTGGTTATGCTTGTTTTTGATGGAGTCCCATGAAGCCCAACACTGATCTGATGTGTTCCCAGTCTTTCCACAACGCTTGCACTGCAAATCTGATCTTTTGGTGAAGTTATTTCTGCCCCCTCTGCCTTTGAAGCTTCTTCTTTTTCTGCTTCTCTTGCTGCTTTCTCCTTTGGTATGATCTTTGGATTGGTCTTTGGCATGGTTCTTTTCTTTTTGAGCAAAGAAAAGTGATTCTCTAGTAGGCTCAGTTGTCTTCTTACCAAAGGCTTTCTCTCTGTCAGCTATCTTTTCTACCAGGGTGTCAAATGTTAGTGATTTGAACTTGTCACTAGCTTGCAATGACTCAAGATAGTTGGAGTGAGTAGGATACAAAGATTTTACAAATGCTGCAAGAGGAAGATCTGGTGTCATACCGGAGGCTTGAATCTTGTGCATGATGGCTTTGATTTCAGAGGCGACTAACATAGGATCATTGTCTTTTACTTCAAGACTGAATAATTTTAACATTAGTTGAATAAATTCCATTTCACTGTGTGAATCATACAGTTCTTTTAATGTTTTTAATGCTTCAAAACATGATTTTGTAGGCAATATGTGCTGGCTCGCCTCTTCACTGACAGTGGCAGTGATAACAACTAAGGATTTCTTGTCTTTTGTTCTCCAAATGGCCTTCTCTTTCTCTGATTCTGGAGGTCTTGGGTCTATGGTTATGGACTTTCCAGCTTCTGTCTCTATTGTGCAGCCTTCGCAAATGCCGTCCCAAAGGTCATTGTAGATGAAGGCAGATTTGATCTTCCTCCACCATTCTGAATAGGTGTCTTTTCCGGTGAGAGTGCCACCGACTATAGATGCTATAGATTGCATTATTACAACTGTAAGTGTAATTTTCAAAGAGAAGTAAAAAATAATAACGTTGTAGGTCTACAGTCTCTGCCAAGTTGAATACAATGCAAGTTTATAACAAATATATCATTAGATAGTAGATACAAAATATATCACTGTCAGTCATACACAGGCTTCTTTATATTAGTCACTAGCAATCAGTCAGCATAATATACAGCATTCAACATTTGCAGATATTAGTCTCAGTATTCAGTCTCTGAGATTGGTCTGCAATCTATCAATCTCAGTCTTCAGCAGCAAATACACAGCCAAAAATCACAGCACTCTCCAGCATACATTATTCTTCAACAAAAGATTCAATAGAAGTTAGGGTTCAGGCTTCAACGAAGCCACACCAGCGCTGTCTTCAACGTGTTCACACAGAAATTAGCTTTCCATAGTGCAACAAAATGTGTAAAATCGCTCTTACATCTAACCAAAATCCTCAATTTAAATCTCCATAAGCTTATGCCAGAGGGCGTTCACTCCACGCAGCTACCACGCAAGTTCAGATGCAGCTCATATAAGTCACAGTCCTCTTTCAAACAATACAAATGAAAAAAATTTGCAGACTTTTCACTTAAACTCCATGCATATAAATTAGGGTTTACTTCAAAAATATCATAATATATCAAAATCGATCAAAATATTCAAGCAGTTGCACTATTAAACGCAGAGCTCCAACATAATAGATATATATATCAGTCTTCAGATGATCATACTCTCACAGCTCCACGCAGGTCACACCTCCAACGTCTTGATATATATCAGTCTTCAGATGATCATACTCTCACAACTCCAATGCATCAAATTTCAGCACAGAATTTATAGTCGTGACTCCACGCAGGCTTATACAACAATATTTCAACAGTCTCTTCTCCACGCAGGTCGCAGCTCCACATTCTCAGGCTCTCAGGTTCTCCACGTAGTCTCCAATGCAGGTTTTGGCTCAGTCTTCAACGCTAGCTCTTCACGCAATGGAGGTTGTAGTCTGCAAAGTCGGCCATGGCTTTAGCTTTCTTCTCCCAACGATTCCAGAGAACTCAGACTCAAAGGTGATTGCATCACCTTGCTCAGTAAAACATTCTTTATTTTGTAAGTTATCTAGGTAGTCTAAGGTTTCCAGTCCTTCTACTCGCCCTTCAACTCGTCCTTCACTGATATCAGACACAGAAAAGTATGTATGATAAGCAAATGTGAAAGTAAATGGCTGCTGTCAATATTTCTGATTCGGGAAATCAAAGTAAGATCTCCACTGGGGGGGCCAAAACCACACGAAGCCGAAACTCAAAACTGTGGGGCCAAATATTGCGATCTTCACCAGCTCTCACTCTTATCAGCTCATAAAACAATTTACGATTAAGAATTAGATCAACTACGGCCCACTGGAATGGGTCGCAGCTCTCACTTAAACTTAAACTCTTATCAGCTCTGAAAACACAGTTTATGATTCTCAGCTCATATCAGCTCAAAAAACACAGTTTACGATTCTCACTTCATAAATTAGGGTTTCACTTGGAGGAGGAGTACCACGAGTAACGCATGCAGGCAGGAGAGACTGGTAGGCAGAATGGCAGCGTTTTGATAACACAGGGAGAATGGCAGGCATGCAATGCAGCCAGGAGTTATAGTAGGCAAATAGCCAGGCTCTGATACCACTTGTTGGTAATAACTCCGGATTCAATCTCCATTACATTGCTAACAGCATTTATTTATACATTTCATAGGACGGTTGTGTTTCACCTTCTGCCCAGCCTTTTCGGCTTCATGACTATTCAGTTTTATTTATTTATTTACAATAATCCCTAACGGATTATATTCTAACACTAATAACCTAGTCATGTCATATTTCCTACTTCATCAAGAGGCATAAGCATTGTTTATCTATTGAACTTAAACTGCATGTTTTGAATCATGGGATTTAGAAGCATGAAGAGAGTAGCAATGGATTTTTTCAAGATTGCACTGGAAGAGAAAGATCAAGTGCACAATTTACTACAAAAATTTCCATTTTTCGTGTTTCTCACTGTCTCTAGTTTACTGCGCAAGTTTTGTAATATTTTTAGTAGATTTCACAATGATACAAAATGCTTTAAGAGCCAAGTGATTTCGGAAAAAAAATACTTTAAATAATTATTTCATAAAGCATCATTCCACTTTTTTTGTTACTACCTGACATATAAGGAAATGGTAGTGAATTTGTGTTCATAAATTGTGATTTCTTAGACAGCCTTACACAAAAGCTTTCGTGCATGGTAAAAAAACAATTCCCATAAAACAAGAAAGCAAGGTATTTTAATTTCTTTATAAAATAAGCATATCCATTATTTTTACACACTTGAAGATAGAATATATGTCACATAAAATCTCCTTCGGAATAAAACATAATATATTTACGTAGATATAGGCCTATATATCTTAGAATTTGTGAACTACCATCTATGCTTTTTCATCTATGGATGAGAATGACACAAGTGTACTTCTTAGATTGATTCTATGGGCATTGGTGTAGTGTCAAGATTGATTCTATGAGCATCGTCCAAAATTAATAATTAATAATTTCAAAAAAATAAAAATACCTTAGTTAACATGTGATAAGTAATGATTCTAGAACTATTAGCTTAACTTCAACTCTATCTAGTTATATTGGATAATTATTAGCTTAACTATTAGATACAACTATTAGCTTAACTCCAATGATTCTACAACTATTAGCTTAACTTCAACTTTAATCACTTAAGGCATAGTCCGACTTCATTTGGCATCTAGGAGTCTAGCTAATGTGCATTCATGTAAGAGACGAACTCTTGATAAAATCGTTCGAACTCCTAATAAACTCCTCCAAACTCCTAATAAACTCATGCATCTTGTAGTTGGGCATCTACCTAATATACACTTTGTATTACATGTTTAGGTTTTCCATAAATCATAATTAATCATTTCTCCAAAATTATTAATTAATAATTTCAAAATTCATAATTGCATGTCATCCAACTATTTGATTATTAGATACAACTATTCAATTAATGCATGAGTTTAACTCCATTGATGATATAACTATTATGTTAATGTAAACTCCAATCATGACTTTTACTTTAATAGCAATTTTCCATATATTAATTTTTAAATTAACTATTAGATACAACTATTAGTTGGAAAAATTAAACGTCAACTTCAACTATTCTATTTTTATTAGCTTAACTTCAACTCCAATGGTGACTTTTATTTGAAGTGTAACTGTTGACATATTAACTTTTAAAATAAGTATAAGATACAACTATTAGCTTAACTCCAATGATTTTACAACTATTAGCTTAACTTCAACTCTAATCACGGTTATGTTGGATAACTATTAGCCTAAATATTAGCTTAACTCCAATGATTCTACAACTTTTAGCTTAAATTCAACTCTAATTGTGTAAATATTAGTCTAAGTACATTTGGTATCTAAGAATCTAGTTAATGTGCACTTGTGTAACAATTGAACTCCTAATAAACTCATTTGAACTCCTAAAAAACTCATCCATCTCGCAGTTGGGCATCTAGCTAATTACACTAATATGAATTTATATCTTAGAATTTTAAGGTAGACTACCATCTATTTTTTTTCATATATGTTCGAGAATGAGACAAGTGTACTCGCCACATTGATTTTATAGGTGTCGTTTAAAATTCACAATTAACAATTTCAAAAAAATACAAAAATAACTTAGTTAAACTGTGATAAGTACACTTCGTGATAGTTGGAAAAATTAAACTTCAACTTCAACTTGGTAATTAAACTCCAATCATGATGATGTACAACTATTATATTATTAAATACAACTATTAGATTAACTCCAATGATTATACAACTTTAGCTTAACTTCAACTCCAATCACTACTTTAACTTGAAATGCAATCACTCATATATTAACTTTTAAATTAACTATTAGATAGAACTATTCGCTTAATTTCAATGATTTTACAACTATTAGCTTAGCTTCAACTCTAATGGCAGTTATATTAGATTAATTGTTAGATAACTAATAATAATTCAAATATATACTTTTCACTGTATTCCAAACATATTAATCTTGTTAATATGGTTGTTGCTAGTACCTAAATAAAATGGTGGTATCTGCAATTGTGTACTCACGGTTCATTCCAACACACAGATCTTGTGCTCTTAGCACTCTTAATTTATTCTCATGAGATTGATCTCTTTAGAATTACCCAACGCTATTCTTGTTCTCTTCATCCTTGGTTTTTCTTGTTATATAGATAAAACTATCAACTTCTCTCTTAGACTACCCGAAGTCATATTAAAAACAATACCTAAGTGAGCTAACTTAGATTTGATAGACATCATGTAGTATACATAATTATATATTACATTATTTAGGTCGAATAAATAATTAATTAACTGTTATTAGTTGACATATCTATTAACTCAAAAGACACTTCCATTATATGTTTATGAGCCACATTGTTTTTGGTTACCATTTTTGTATTTCACAACATTCAATCATTCAACTATTTCATATATTTAATAAATATTTCCAACACATAAGCTTAGTAGCTTACAAGTGGTATCGCAATAAAGTTTTGGTCTTTTGGTCATATCTTGGTTTTTTTAGTCATTTTAGATTTCTTATATTAATTAGGTCTTTGATCTTACTAAAAAAGAGAAAAAAAAATTCATAAAATATAAAAAATGATCATATAAAAGGAATTTACAAAAATATTATGTGGAACTAATATAAAAAAAATATTACAAAATATTCGAAAGTAATTTTTTTAATAAAAAACACGTGATATAAGGAGAAGTTAAAGATATATAAGAAGTTCACTATTCAATAAATATTTAACCATAATTTACTATTAAATATTTTAATAATAATTATTATTACATAGTTTTTAATACTATTAAAACATATTATTATTATTATTCAACTTTTAATAATAATAATACTTATTATTATTCAACTTTTAATAATAATAATAC